>CM076735.1:3253269-3350618 GCA_038501795.1 Pseudopleuronectes americanus | reverse complement strand
GTTATCCTACTGAGAGTCAGGTGAGATATTCAAGAGTTAGGAAAATAACTAACTCTAACCTCCTCTGTGGGCTCTGAGGCATATTTAGCTTATAGGCATATTTAGCCTATAGCTTAACATAACGAGTAGTAGCATTGGTAAAGCTAGCATGGATGAAAGGTAAATCAAAAAAAAATTGTGATATGACGATATGCAGTATATAGTGTGATGAGAAAAACGTGTCATATCGTTTCAAAATATCCTCGAACCTTTATCTTTATGAAAGGTGATGAACATTTGGACATCTCTTTCATACCAGCAGGACATTTACATGAAGGCAACACAAACAAACACAGAGGACAGTGAAAGTGAAAGAGAACGAGGCAATTCCCAACAGGAGATAGATTCCAACGAGCCGAGATAAAAGTAGAACCACACACCTAAAGCTACTTCTGTTGCATGGATGTGTTTTGGATGAAAAGTCTGAAACGGACCACAAAACCGAACTTTGCAAATGATGGTCTAAACAGTTCCCCTCAACATGTCAAACAGTTAGGAGAGACTTATGAATGAGAGACACAAAAGTAGTGGAGTGTTTAAAACAAACTTCAGACTCTGACGCCGCGAGAGGCTTTTGCCTGCAGCACAACATATGGTAAAGAGTCATGAGGATGGAAGGAGGTAACAGCTGCCATTGCTACTTACATCTGCAAAAACATGGCCTCAATGTATATGGTCAAGAAACGGTTAATGTATCGGTATCTAAATACAAAATGAATTCTATTGGGATATGATACTTTGGTAAAATATAATTAATGGTTGAAGTAGCCACTAAGACATCAGAGAGTCACTATGATTTGAAAAGCAAATAAAAAGGTTGACTTCATTATTTTATAAGGACTGCCCAAATGTTGCAACCCCTCAGGGAAAGACTGTTTGCCGAATTAAAGCATCTGGTTTTCTGTTTCTACTGAAAACAAGTAAAGTTGTTAAAGGGGACATTTGAATATCATAACCTGCTCTTGCCAGTTTTTCCAGGGCCATTGCCGCAATAATTTTGAGGCGATTTCAGGAAGGTAACTCCTGAGCCACCCATCCCATAGAAAGGGCTTGAGTAGGTCTAGCTTTAAACAGAAGTTAATACACCACCAATTCTTAGCTGACGTTAACTGAAAACAGAAACAGCACGCTTAATATCCTGGTGCCATGAGCAGTGATGTAATCGCTTACATGAATGAGGGCTGATGATACATTCGTCACATAGTTTTAAATAAAGTTAACAAGCTTCAAACTCCCGTTGCATTGAGATAACAGTGATATTGATCTTTTCATCTAATTCTCAGAAATAAATTAAATGAAGCAAATTTCTTCAAATGAAACAGTATGTGTTTAACTTCCCAGCCAGCAGAGGGTCAGTGACTCAGCCTTGTCCACCTTGAGATTTCATTCAAACGGTACAAGTACTTGTCTGTTTCATTAAAGCTCCAACCTGAGAGCAGGCAGATAGCAGAGGTCTGTCTCGGGGATATTAGTCCCCTGCAGAGCAAACAAAATCACACCATCTATCTAATGAAAATCTAATTGAAGCCTAATACCAATGAGAAACCCAATAGTCACAGCTATAATGGCAAAGCCCCTTTCCCTGGTTCAGGGTGCTGCTACTCCCCATCAACATTCTCTGTCCACATCTGCAGCAATTAACTACTTGAACCTTTCCACTTAAAGAGACTGACTACAGTCAGAGTGAGGCTGCAGATAATCAATGATCACACAGCTTACAGGCAGCTCCATGAGAAGTGTGTTCTCTTATCTTATTGGAGGAGGATGGTAAATTTCAGTTTGGGGTTGAAGGCCTGTCTACAGCAGGTGTACGTTTGATTTCACCACCTGCTGCTGCCTGTCTCTGTCAAGATGAGGCCTCTAAGATATTCAAAAACAACTGTGCAACAGCTGTATTTGTTGAAACGACTCTATGGTATGGATCCATTAGTTTAAGAGGGACTTTCAAGCAGAAACAGAAATGCAAAGAAAATCATGCATCCACAGCAAAATAATTTATGATGCTGAATTACTTGAATAGAGCAATACTGACAGTCTAAAATGCTCAGGGACTAGGTTAAAGTAGAAACACTGGAAACCTCTCAGTTCCAGTAAACTGCAATCTGAATATTTCATTCCATTCAAATGACACTGACTTATTCTGCAGCAGATGAAAGTGATGGTGCCCGGTTCCAGGTCAGTGCAAGAGCTTTGACCTTTGGGATTTCTTTGGTCAAAAATCAAAACAGCACATCCTGCTGCCATCCGCACAAGTCATAAGAATGTAAAGTTACTCTAAAACCAATGACATTTACTTTTCACTGCCCCTGATACACCAGTGGTGTTGTCTCATATATTTGTGACCTTTAGTATAATCTCCTCAATCTATCCAGAGCCTGTAGTGCATCGGCAGTGATGGCTGATATCACAGCAGAGTCACACAGCACTATCTTCCCCATGCAGTAAGAATCACAGTGGAAATCATGGAGGCAGGTAAGCGTGCACTAAACTTCAAAAGGCTTTTCAATGTAAATCCTGCATGTTCTCACCACATAAAGAAACGACAGCTAGACGGGCTATATGTCGGCTCTGATAAAAGTCCAGAAACACACTGTGAGGCTGAATTTTACAGCCTATTAAAGATAAAAGAAGCGAGAGTATTACCATGTTTCTCCACATCCTTCAAAGGGTCAACTCCAGGAGAGAGGATGAAGAACATGGGCGTAGCTGGACCAGACTCTTCAAAGGAGATGGCGAAGTCCAGGGATCTGCCAATCACGTACTTGTTTCCCAGTTTCTCCTCGACAAAATCTCTGCGGGGGGGAACACATCTCAGTTTGCAACACTTTTTCATTATCTTTGACCGACAAGCTGAATAATCGAAAGAGTCTGCAGTCTCTGTAGTACAGTGCATTGGATATACAGGTACTATATTACCTCTAGTCATAACAGCGTTGCCAGTGGCTGTATTTTACACATGTCGGCAGGTAAAACCCTTTTTTTCCTCATCGTTCTGACCGAATCGTTTTGTTTCAGACATTAAACATTTTCCACATTTCAATCTTTGCGGGCAGATTTTCTTTTGAAAATACAAAGCAAACATAAATGCAGTTTAATGCTTACTTTAGCAGCTTAGAGGAACTATTACACTTTTATAGACATAAAACGCAGAATTGGCTTCATATACGTAGAAGAAACTAACTAAGATGTCAGGGGAGCTTTTGGTGACAAGGGCTAATGCTGGTGTTGATGTGCTACAAATAAAAACACCTGATCTCCAATGAATGTATATGTCACGTTCTGCCTCTGCCTGCTGCGCCACCCCAGATTTCTGTACTGTTGTGAATGTGTCTGAGCAGAGAATCCCCTGCTGCCTTGTTCATGTTTTAAAGGCAAACTCTTAAAGTCTGCCCAAATATGTGGACATCCTCTGGAGGTCATGTCTGAAATCTGCTATTTATTTGATATTTTCTGAATTTCAACATCCAGATAAGATATTGTATATAAATACCAGGTGAACACTGTGCCCACAGTTGACATGATGACATTTTGAGAGGTAAGCACTGTTTCTCTTCTTGTCTAATAATGAGGCTCATTGATTGTTCCTGGAAAGTCGTATAATTGCAGTTGTTTGTTTGTCTGTAGCAGGCGCTCTTTCAACTCAGATTCTAAAGTCAAAGGTTAAACAGTTTGACCTGTTACCTTTCCCAAGGAGCACAGGTCAGTAAAATCCTTCACAGATCACAGAGCAAACGTCAAGCTAAGATTCCACCTCTCACCTCACGGCGTACGTCATGCGGTCAGGCCTCAGAGCCCTCATCATGCATAGCCTCTGGAGCGAGTTTTTGTTCTTCCACTCTTGGGGGAATTTCTCTTTTTCAGGACACTCGCCCTCCACGAACTTCTTCCAACGTTTGGCCGAACCCTCGATGTCTTGATCCAGGTTTCTGAACTCTTCCAAGCAGCACAGGGCCTAGTGGTGGAGGAAAAGAAAAATGATTCATACAGGAAAAAAGGACTACATCTTCTTTTAAAGTGCTGCTTCCGTGTGATCAAGTTTTTGACCACTTCAGAGCCATTTCGCAATAAACAGCAAAAAAGGACCAACTTTGTTTGCAGAAGTTGGACGGAAAAAGAGACAAAAAAAAAGTTAGACAGGGCTGTTTATCTTTCCTCATGCCTATATAAGTAATATTTATTCTGAAATGGAAATGCTGAGTAATCACGATCCCTTTCAGAACGTTGCGGGGGGTGGGGAGGACTGAATATGCATCCGTGGCAGAACCACTGGGGGTTATTGTGATGCCCCAGCTGACAGACACCTTATCTCAGCTGTGGAGAACAGCAGTGTCACGCAGTGCAGCCTCCAGCAGGTAAACTCCCTGACAAGCATTCAAGAACAAACACTGGCTGTCTGCTCTACTATATCATCTATGAGGAGGGTCCTGGAACCCTCCCACAGCAGACTCATGGAGTTCGCTACAAGGTGCCACGGAAAGAAACATATGCAGTTTTAAGCTCTCCCACAACCTCCACTTAGAATGAGGTGGCATGGTGGAGTGAGACGAAACAGCCCGTCACACTGTCTGTCACTTCAACTCAGTCTGTCTAATTACTGCAGGCGGTTGGCAACCTCTTGGCCCCCGTGAGAGGAGAACACACACAGCCTCATGGGATTCCTGCTCTGCTAATATCCTCAGGAGAGCCAAGCATTCAGAGGATCTTATCCTCCGTTAAAGCTTTCCAACTGATTATGTACCCAACTGCAATAAGAAAATCGAGTGACACAATTTGATTAGCGGTACACTAAACATCCACGGTGGTTCGATAGTAGCTGTAGAAAGGCCGTCTCCGAATCCCTGGAGGAGTTTAGGTTAGGTTAATATTCTAGGCGGTACAGATTGAAAAATTCATGAGCATGAGACGGGGAAAAAAAAACCTCTACTGCTTCGGTTTTGTTTGCTGCTAAACTGATGTGACAAGCAAGGGAACCTCTGCTGCTTGACGTTCACAGCATTGCGTTGCCAGACGTTTGTCCTTTAAGAGGAATTATGGGTACGCAGAGTTCTGCTTATTTTTAAATTACTCAGGGTCGTGGAGCAAAGCTGGGCCCCAGAGAATCATGTGCCGTCAGACCGGAGGTTTGGGAGAAACGAAGAAAATAGACTTCAATTAATCTTTGTGTGTTTTCAAGTTAAGGCAGAGTTGTTGCTGGGAGACTGGGCTGCGGAAATTGCATTGTAAGAGGGAACTCCACAGACTGGGTTGAGAAACCAAGTGCTCAAATAACTTGATGGAAATTTTGGATTTAAGTCAGGCCTCTCATACATGATAGGTTGGACGAAAAGGCATTGGGCGTTGTTAAAATGTTAACAACTGGAGACCATTTTTCTGACATTTCAACATTGAGGGGCAGCGACATGGGATTCCACAAATGGAGCTGATCTACAATTTAAGACTGTGCATGTACCTTTCTAATGTATCTTTCTAATACATATTTATGAATGTCAGGAGGAGATCTTGATCTCTTGATCAAAGGTGGACTTTGAGATGTAAAAGCAGCTTTATTTTGTTAGATTTTTAAGTATTGTACTGATTCTTTTTAACGTTCATTCCATTTACTTTTGTTAATTTAGTTCACCCAATTAATTTGGAATAGAACACTATTTGACTGTAGATTATCATAAATACATATGTATATTATAATTTAATAAACTAATTTAATATTTAATAAATGGCTGAAGACTCGGGTCATGTGCAGTGAAAACATGGGCAGGGTGCACGCAAGCAGACCGGTTGGTTAATGACTAACAGGAATGACAGCCAATCAATTATTTGGACAAAATATAATTGAAAATGTTCAGTCATTTGTCCAACATATTAGTTGTCTTCAGCTCTACAGTTATTGTCACCACTTCACTGAGGATCCAGCATCACCTAATTCTCGTTGACCACTCATTTTTACAACATTCTAATTGATTCCACCTCTGCGAGTCACAACAATAACTTTGCTCATTACATTTTAGTAGCGGCAACAACACAGCAACACAGTACCTTGATTCCTCCCCAGGAGTGGTTGGAAAAGAAATCCACCGGTGATGTTACGCCTGGTTGGACGGGGTATCTCAGAAGGAAGTCCAGCTCTACAGGGTTTATTTCTTTATCCATCAGAAGGATCTGGGGACACAACAAACACAGATGACTTGGAGATGCTGTATTCGAGCACACACCGCACTTCCTTTCCACTTGATTAAATCCAGACAGGTCCTCTGGCCTCAGGAACAGCTGATTCAATGGCCAGCTTGTTCTTAAAAACAAACCACGCAGAAGATGAAAGCGGCCTCCCTTCCTACCTGGAAAGCGAGCTGGGCTATGTACGTGAGCTTGTCACACTCAAACAGGCCCCTGGTGGTGTACTGGAAGACTGAGGAGGTGATGCTGTCAATGAGGTTGGACACCCGCTGGGTCAGAACTTCATCCTGCTCGGCCTTCAGAACCGCTTTCTCGAAGACCACGCTGAACGCCTGAGGATGACACACAGCACAAATTAATAGTTTTGTCAACAAGAGAGTCACTTTCTAAAGATAAAGATAAAGATAAAGTAGCTTTATTGTCAATTTCTTAACATGTTCAAGACATACAAGAAATCGAAACGACGTTTCCCACTCTCCCACAGTGAAACATAAAGTGCACAGGCACAACAGATAAGAGAAGACATTTCCTAATACTAAGTATACATACATATTTTTTAGTACAGCAGCATAAGGTTCTCTAAAGTGTAAACGTAGTGATTAAATTGATAAAAGTGCAAAAATTACAAAAGTACAAATGACACAAATCAATAACTAGCTGTTGTGTTGAATGTGGCCCAGTTATAAGTTGGACATTATCAAGTCAGTTTCAGTATCAAGCGGTGCAGTTATGAGGGCTTCACACACAACTGATCAAGGCACTAATCAAAGTTGTAGTCTTACTGAATTCTTGAACAAATGTTAGAGTGACTGTCAATACAAACGTCACTAAGGTAATAGAATAATTGTCTTTATCTTCTACTCTGAGCACCACGCTGTCATTTTTGCCAATTTAGCTGTCACACTGTGCTCTCACCTGGTGTGAAGAACACATCCTGTAATGCATGTTATTTCATTCAGAAGGTCAAAGGTATATCAACACTGAATGTGTTTTCATTTGATTACGTTGGGAAATAACTTGGGCCTGGGCAGCTACCTGCAGAGTCTGGAGTGATTGCAAACCATATCTCAGGCTGCCTCCTCTCAGCACTCGCTGGCTGACAATATGAAAGACATTATCCTCTACATAACCACATTAGGGAGTCACAAACACAATAAAAGCAGGACAAAGAGCATAAAACATGGTGAGCAAATGGAGAAGGGAGGGTAGAAACAGAGAGGTGAGCGTAAAGAGGGGTCTCACAGGGGGCCAGTGAGGCGGGGAGGAAACATGGCAGGTCAATAGACAGTGTACCTTGAGAGAGAACTGGTACATGGGGTGGATTTTATTGAGGTCGTTCATTATGAAGTACAATAAGGAGGCCCGTGCTGCTGCTGGTCGGTAGTGCTCCCGAGCCTCATTGATTTTGGCCTCTGTCACCTTGGCTTCTTTCACCTACAGTAAAGATAGTGCAGACACAGAGGGAATCACACTCACAGACACAAGCGCACATCTGTACACATACACATAAGGTTAATCAGTCAGCTAATGATGAAATTGTGCACTATCCAATAAAACACCCTCCAGTAAAGAGCAGAGCTATTTCAATTTCACGGTTCCTGAGAATATGTTCTCACACTGCATGGAACATGATAATTATTAGACTTTTCTGTTTGAGCCAGCAAATGCCTGAACAATTATGATTCAGAACAAACATCTGCAGCTCCCCTTGCAACCCTCAAGAGGATAAGAGGTGTAAATATATATTTAGTTAAAAAAGAAGAGAATAAGGTACTAAAACTTTATTTTCCCAGTTTATCCTATATCGTGTCCTTCTATCTAACGTAACAGTCAATGTACATTTTAATTTATAAGTATCTCTAAAGCACAAACTATTTTATCGATTCCTAATATCAACTAAATACTTGCACTGAAACTTATGATCTGTTATCTGAAGCATTGACGGGAGGAGAGAAGTTCTGATCACATGACAAAGTGCTGTAACAATAAAAAAAGAACAGTACCTTTTCTTCGATCTCGGCGGCAGTGCGTTTGGTTGTCTCCAGGTTTTCCACCAGTTCTGTGTCGCCCAGGAAATCTCCTGAAGCGGCGGACAAACGGGACAGCAGGTTGTCCTCTAGCGTCTTCAGGGTGATCTTGAAGCTGTTCTGCTGCTTCGTCAGTTCAGACTAAGAAACACAGAAACACACAAAAACTTAATGTTTGACAGATTCTGCATGTCAGATGATTTCTCACATACACCATATGCTTGCTGTCAGATTCTTTTCTGCCCTTATCATCATATTCTGAGGCTCGGGGGATGTTCAAGGTGTCGGTCAATATGAGGACGTGAATACTGAAGGGCACCTCAAAGGCAGAACTAATCAATATGCTTTGCATCGACTATCTGGACCCATAAAGGAAGCGCTCTGGGCTGGATTAGCCAGCTGCCGTCTGGTTGCCAACATCAAACCTGCCGAGAGACCCCGTTCAAAGAGCGCTGTCTGAGAGGCGTTTGGAGAACAAAGTTTACAGGGCATGGTTGCTTCTCTTTATTACTTCATCCCAATTTGTCCTTCATTAAAGTCAGTTGCAACTTCTTGTTTCTGCTCGATAATGACTTTGCTTTTAATGAAGTTTCCTTTAATTGAAGCTTCTGCGACCTTTGAATTGTTGTAATTAAGGGAGGTTAGGCTGTTGGTGGATTTGCCAGCTCCAGGGCTGTTCCTGGTCCTCACGGCATAATGTTCCCATGACAAAGGCAAACATAGTTTAAATCACGCTGGGGGAGCAAATACTTTTGGAGATCACACTGCTTATTTGCCTTTTGTATGACAGTATTTTCTTTTGCGGTGATGAGACATTTTAAACCATTGTTAAAACTAACTGAGCCTAAACTTTGTTAAATAATCCTGCTCTACATTTGCATTGTTACTTTCTCCGTATTTCTCTGCCAAAAGTGAAAAAGGGAAACAGAACTGATGTGATTTGTGATGTTTTTAAGGAAAAGACCTGACATGCCTGCGCTGCGAGCACAGACAAAAAGCACAAAATTGGTTTGAGTGGTGGACATTTAACTGAGGACATTTGCCTGTGTGACTCAGCTGTGACCTTCTGCTGGTCCAGACTCGGATCTCCTGAGGGGAAACGCCATCCACGGTCAAACATTCCCAACTGGATGCAGTAATGAGTCACTTTTTAAAGATTGGCTTTCCGCCGGCACATTGTACTTGTAATTACTCTTGCTTGAGAAAAACAAACAATTAACCAGTCAGCAGAATTCCCTAATTGGAATAAAAATTAGATATTACATCTATCATTCTTTTTTAGGCAAATGATTACTAAGTGCCACTTTAGGTACTTTGGGAAGTGCAGCCTTTTAGCTCTCATTAACGCAAAATGCCCACGCATGAATGGTGCCGGAACAAACAAGCAGAAGGATGCACACATGCACACTCATATAAGGAGAGGGAGGACAATACACTAGACGAGTTAGTTATTGTGATAAAAGGTTGTGGACTGATTCCACCTGTGCGCTCTCCAAAAAGGCAACTTGACATTTTAAGCTCCTTAGCCCGTCTTTTGCTCCGTTGAACGAGAGCTCTTTCACCCAGTAGTCATCTTACGGCTCAGGAGCAACACTAACCTCATTAAGAGGTATAATGACACCGAGTCATTCAAAGATTAAACAGGTACAGACAATTTGGGCTCCGCTATCAGTCTGGCGATAGTTATCAGTCCGGGTTGTTTACTGACAACAAAGAGCCATTCAGCGCTTCATTCTGCTGGCCGTGTTTTGAGAGTGTGCTCAGCACCCCCCCCCTCCACCTCCACCACCCACCTTCAACTTTCACTGTTAATTAAAATGATAAGTGAGTATCCAGATCTTGTTTTTTTTCCCTCACCCTCCGATCTCAGTGAAATGCTAATTAAACAAGCTTCATTAAATCACATTTCACTTGCTGAGGGGACATTAGACTCAAAATAACTCCAGCGTTTCGGTGTGTTTTTTTTCTCTTCAGTGTTTATTAAAAATGCTGACTTGTGGATTGAAGCCTACAGGTCTGAATGAAGTGTCGCCTGCAGAGGCCCCAACGCAAACAAAGGCACCCTCCAGAAAGCCATCAAAATGCAAATAGCATTGTGTTAGAGTAAATCTTCCTGACCCATTAACAGAGTTCCCACATTATCTTCTGCTCTGATCTCTTAAGGACACCGCCATCAGCCAGACGAGAACCAAGAGGGTTTTCTGATTCTCCTCGGCCCTCGACTAACAAGAGACCCATTTAAGAAACAGTGGAAGTGTGTCAAAGTGCTGTCTAATTGCTGTGGTACAGTAGCACCATTGGCCAATCCGTTTCAAACATCTGACATGAAAAGAGCAGATTGTCGATAGAGACGAGCGGGAGGCATCATTAGGCGCTGGAGCTTTGCTTAATTAACAACATTTACATTGACACCGTGGACCGTGCTGTGGATATCCTAACTATCTGCTGCTAGTTACTTCTTGGAAGTTGGTCACACAGCCGTCAGGAATCTGATGTACTGTACACAGTGTACCAAGCTATAGCCATTAACTCTGACCAGCAACAACAGCTTTTAGCTTCTGCTGGAGACAGCGACACTGATCAAAGAGTGGAACAACAGCTTTCTCCTCCTCGCAGTCAAGGGTCAAGGATCCACGCACCAAAGAGAGCCATTTAAATTAAAAAGGGAAAACATCTTAGAGCCTCTCCTACCCGCCTCTGCTTTGATTTTGGAGAGGTGGATGTGGATGTGTGATCATAAATGATTCTGCCAGAGTGATAAAAAACTGATGAAACTCCCTCTAGGATACCATCAAGACACAATTACACAATTCCTGGAGCTTGATGATAAATGTGTGAGTGTCACAGGAACAATACCCAGGGTGACTGTGACACAGTGTTAAATTGTTAGTGCTTCAAAGTTAATTACATTTCTTATTTAGGATTAATGGATTATTGTCTGAATGGTTGATTCTTCATGGATGTTACAAGCCATGACATTCAAATATAAATACTTTCTTCTGTGATACTGTCTATAATCAAACAATCTAAGATGGATAATGACGAGCGAGAGTGCTGCATGCACCCTGCTTCTGCAGGCATGGTGACTCCTCAGACTGTCTCTTTTAATTACACCTGCACAAAAGAAACTCAAAGACTCCACTGAATGTTTGGTTTGTTGTCTGATAGCACCTGGAGAGTGAGACAAACACTTTCCTAGTTACCTCCGCCAGTGAGGTTATGTGGTCACTTTGTTTCTCTCTCTGTTAGTTGGCAGGATTTTGTATAAACTACTAGACGGATTACCACTGAACTTGGTGGAAGGATGCAAGGGGCAGGAAATAATCCATTTACTATTGGTGCGGATCTAGATGAGGGAGCAGATCCAGGAATTTGTTTTCCCCTTTCACACACACACAGACACACAAACGCTGACAATCAACTTGATTCAGGCTCACACAGAACGATCAGAGCAGAGATGCTGTGGTGAACACAGTGAACATTAACTCCAGCTGAAAACTGAGCTCATTAGGTTTTGTGCAATAAAAAGTAAGAGGCCCATTAGGAATTCAATCAAGCCTGTTCTCTACACATGGAGAGAAGCAAGAGTTTCATATTTTGGTCCACAATCTGCAGGTGACATGACATAGGTCATAGTGAATTGTTATGGAGAAGATGTCTCTCAGCAGTCTGGATATTAGTCTGTCAGGAATCACCTCCCTGCTTCTAGTTCTCGTCTACATTTGATTGTTTGTTGTTTAGCAGGATAACACAAAAACTGCTCGACTGATCACCTTGAAGATTTGTGGATGGTTGGGGCATGAATGATCCAATGTGAAATAGAGTATTTTTCAACATTTTCATTGATTTCTCAGGAAATAATTAATGGATCTTGATGAAAAAAACAAGGATGTGTGTGAAAATCCAGATCTAGTGAATTTAAATGTGCTTTCATAAGAGGACTGTTGGGACTGAGTGTTCATATTACATATCTCTGCCTCCACTGACATTCTTACCTTCAGCTCCTCCAGGTCAGGTCTCTCCATGCTGACCACCGCGGCGAGCAGCTGGTCCTCCAGACCGTCTCTGGTCACTGTGAAATTTATCAGTGTGCACTGGGCCTGCAGCTCCGGCTGGTAATGAGGGCTGGCAAGCTTGGTGTGCAGGATGAGGCGGAAATTAGGGTTGTACTCGCACTCCTTGTCTCCGATCTTTATGTACCTGTGTGGGTAAGTGAGAGCAGCTGAATAGAAGTGAAGATTCCCATGATATCAAAGCAGACACCATTTAAGGGGATAGAACACGATCAGCAATTATGACATCTCACTGTCATTAAAAAGTACTAAGTACTGACTATATTTTTCTTTTTGTCAACAAATCATATTAAAAGTGCTGAACCACGCATGAAGGAGCATCAGATAAAAATAAAGACCATCTCTAGAGCAAATGTCAGCTTTGTCCATTCTGAGCTACTGGAGAAACATGGCGGTGGAACAGAGTGGACTCACAGAATGGAAGAGAACCCTCTCTCTAGCTAGACATAAAACGGTTCCTTCAAAGGTATATTCACAAATATATACTTTTATAACCTTTCATTTTATGTATCTCTAAACATACTTTCTCAATACAATTAGTGCTTTTAAACAAGATTGGATCTTTTTATAAAACTTGATGAATTGATGATAAAAATCCAGCCTAAAACTTCAAATCCCTCAACAATACAGTCGCATTTCACCGGGGAACAAAACGATATTGAGATCAAATCAATAGAAAGTTTCAGAATGTAAATAACTTTTGTGAAACTGCTTACCTGCCCTTCTTAATGGTTTCTCTGCCCAACAACGGTCCAAGAACAGGATCCATTGTTTCCTCTAAGTTCTCTATCAGAACCGCGTCACCTGCTGCCAGTGCTCTTTCCATGGCATCCAGGTATCTGTCAGGGCAGAACAGCAGGAATTCATGTATCCAAAAATCTTTTACTAAAAGTGACAGGTGCACATTTAACCGTGAAGCCTCTTACCCTTTCTGTCCGATGCGGACGACACGCAGGTCGTCCCCATATTTGGTTTTGATCCATTTGATGCCCTGCAGCTGGGGGTCCACCATGAGGGGCCAGCGCTGGCAGGTGGTGAGAATGGTTGCGTTCTCAGTGGACATTCTGTCAGCAGGCAGGCCCTCGTTCTGCCAAATGGCGATGTCAGCGCTATCAGTCAGCATGGTCAGAGGGTCCAGGTCAGGGGTCACCGGGATGGGAACCTGACAGATGATATTTGTTGTTTGAATCATGTGTATTACTGTTAACATCTTAAAGTGAAACAACGGTAGTCAGTCATACATGAACACATAAATGTTTTCTTTGTAACTTCTATCTACTACATCAAGGGTTCCAGGTGAAGAAATGCAGTGAACGTGCACACTAAGTGCTAGTTAGGCACACAAGTCTTCAAGAGATCATTAAAGACTGAGAGGAATTGAGAGCATTGTGTAACTTATTCCATCATTAAGGAACTACACACAAGAACAGCCTGGACTGTTATTGACTTGTGTGCAGAGATGGCAACGCCTGACAGACCAACTATGGGAAAGTTTCCTTTACACTGATAAATAGACAACTGTGATTGACAGCAGTGATTGCAGCAAGCAGCAGGTTTAGAGAGGAGATGGTTTTGTTAGATGTGTGACTAAAATAAAGAGAAGGTAACTGAGCCTTTCTTCAACTTGATTAATGTGCTGCTCTCTTTACAACAACCTCCACCAGCATCACACACTTGTGGGAGAAAACAAACAGGACATGCTGATCATCACAGTTCCTGCAGCCTCCATGTCAAGGAGAAAATAGTGCCTTTTGTTAGGGACTATTTTCATCTGTGGATTCATACTCAGTAAGAATATCTGACAGGTAAACAGGTGTTGATGAAACGTAAATTACTGAGCCCTTCCTCCCCTTACATGAAGAATACACACTGTTTTAAAATATGGATTATATTTATGTAGCTCTGACTATTACTTCTAACTGTTGTTGTAACACAGTAGTCTGAATGTACCAGCCTAACTAATACAAACAATCATACATGTTGGAATCTGGATGTCACAATGATGAATGTTGCACCATTAATTCAGAAGAAAAAAGCCAACAGTGGGACTAACAAAATTATCTGTGATGTCATTATTAGTGTTAAGGACACGTGAGTTTTATTGTATACAAATATTTCCGTGTTTTATGTGCGGACGAGAGGCTCAAACCTTTGGCAAAATATCTGCATTAATGTGGACAGGGCATAAAAAACTAAGCCTCTCACCTTCAGCTGGCTGAAGTAAGACCTCCACATGTTGTCCATGAGATGCAGTCTGTAGTGTTTGGTGAAGTATCCCAGGTAGGAGATGAAGGCAGTGATGAGGAGGACATCCCCACACAAAGTCCTCTCCTGTTTCTTGAACTCTTCGACGGCCTCCGCCCAGCGAACATTCTCCGACACCAGACCTCCCACCTGAAACAAGAGATTTCTTTTTTAACTTCACTGCAGCACCTTCCCTGTGGGAATATCCTGTAAAATCAAATCTAAAGTAATCTACGTCTGCTGCCGCTGATGCACACGCTCAGGAACAAAAGAAGATCTCCAGAACAACAAGTCCTTGTTACCTTCAAGTCCTTTTTTATTAGGTTTTCATATCCTCTCATCATCTCCCTGCTCGTGTACCAACACCTCCTTACAGAATGATCCAATTTCCCCCCAGGGATCAAAAAAGTTCACCTCAATATCTTATCTCTTCTAAACTTGAGAGGCCCACCACCTTGATACAGACTCTCGCTTTTCAGTGCACATCGTGGAAACACTGTACACCTGAGCAGGTTCACTGCATTTGCATTGATATTAAGTGATTGACAAGCAGACGAGTACAAACCCTCGTTCTTGTTTTGCTCTCGTCAGCCCTTTGGAAGCTTCTTTTGAATAATTGTGATAATAATACCAACAGTGTCAACACCCAATTTTGTATTGCTGCTGTCAGCAGGAGATTTACACACTGGCAGATAGGAAGGGATTTATGAAGACTGTATATGTGAGTGCATGTGTGCAGACATAAATACTGTGTACCTGGAATAGACAGCTGAAATAACAAGCAGTGATAAAATAGCTGTATATGCAGTAGAACTTTACTGTACGTGTGTCTAAAAATCCAAGTTTCTTAAAGGGATAGTTCATCCAAAAATTAAAATGGTGTGATTCTACTAAACACTTTTTGAGTTTCAGGGGTAAACAGTGTCCTTGTCTGGATCGCGTGGATTACAGGGAAAATAAAGGCGTAAAAATGACCTTGTTTCGAGTCCAATTTGAATGTCGGGGCTTAGGGACACTTTGGTTACACCACAGGAGCAGTATGGATGCATTTGTTTTCTGTTGTTTGTTAACGTTTGAGAATCAGTCACCATTTACTTAAATTGTATTGGATTTGGCTGCAACGCTGTTTACCCCTGAAACTCCAAAAGTGTTTTGTGGAACCCTTCACCCACTGCTCCATCGGTATAGTGGTGAGCAGATAATGAGTATGTTTTCACTTTTGGGTAAACTTTCCCTTTAATCTGTTTATTTTACAAGATATCCACATCTCTACATCATTATTTTTAAAATGTTTATCTTTGGAAAAAGATGTGAATCTGTTAACATTACTTCAATCTTTTTTGTCAGTAGGTTGTAGGTTTATTCTGAGACATTAACAGTCCGTGAATAACTGGGATTGTGGCACCACTGTTAAGAAAAGGGTTCAACTGATTGTTGCAAGTGCCTGTGCTGTCTGTGTGTTTTGATTTGAATGATTTATGATTGAAAGGGAATTATCTGACATTGGTGGGGAAGGGAAGGGCTGAACAAATATTCTTTCCATTGATACCCCTGAACAAGTACACAAATATATATTATATGAGAGAGGGAGTGTGTAAGAAAGTGTGTGTGTGTGTGTGTGCGTGTGTCTGTGAGTGTTAAAGGATGCACTGTGTGAGACCACTGTTCCCCTCCTCACCAGACGGTTGGCCAAAGAAATGGTCCGAGCGGTTGCCTCTGCATCCTGTTGGCACTTGAGCTTGTCTGCAGTGGCTTTCTCAAACTTGGCTGTCAGCTTCGCCAGGTTCGCATTAAGGATCTGATATGCCACAAACACACACACACACATATGCAAACACACACACACACATATGCAAACACACACACACACACACACACACACACACACACACACACACACACACACACACAAATAGAGAGAAATTGGCAGTGGTTAAAATACGCCATGGTCATAAATAATCCTCAAAGACAGGAAACAAAAAGGACTAAAGTCTGTCTATGAGAGAAACTTGGGAGTGTGTGAAAAGTTGGGTGAAACTTATGATCCCTTCCGCTATGGATTTATTTGGCATATGGAAGCAATTAGCACAAGGACAAACAGGATTAATCGGTGGTGAGGCACACAGGTTCAGTAGATTAGTTTGAGGATTGCTAATTCCCCTTGGCTCTGAACCCTATCTCCGCTCAACCGATCTGACTGAGGGCTGAAAAATGACAAGAAGTCCGACTGTGTCTTATTAAGAGTGGTCACTCTGCAGGGTTGGATAGAAGCAGCAGAGTCCCGAGCACCACTCTCTGTGCCGAATGTCAATGCCACTGAGAAACAATTATTTACAGCTGCTTTTATCAATGGTGTTTTTAGGCTGATGGATTTGGTTTTAGATTAATGAACAGTAAAAGCCTTTAATGGCCCTTACACCAGCTTTGCATTGATGAAATGCTGCTGCTCTATCATTACTGGCATAGCTCATGTGTCAACTGTCACTCAAGCCTTGATAAAATAACTCATATCCTGAAGTTGGGCTCCAGTTTATAGCCTCTGGTTGTTGTTGTTTTGTTTTGTTTCATTTCTGTAGCATCAAATTCTTATTATACTGCATATCTTCAGGGTTTGATAGAGTTGTTGATCCATATTGATGTCTCCGAAAACTTTCATAGCTAGGTGCTGAGATCACTGTCTTTCAGAAGTCATTTTTCAGCCCACATTCTTTTGCACTAAAGTCAGCTTACCAACAAAATATGCACATTATTGTCCTGTCAAAGAAAAGAATAGATGATATAGCTTTTAAAGAAAATATAATCTGCATTTTAGATATTGAAATTGTATAACTTTGTATCTGAAAGTTGGTATATAGCAAACAAATCTCTCAACAACTCAGTACAACACGGTGGCTCACATTGATCTTGCTCTTGATGGCAGAGAGCTTGAGCTGAGCAGCAGCCAGCTGTGCGTTGGCCTCGCTCAGCGCCTTACGCTTGGGCTCCACGTCGCAGAAAACCTCGTAGAACCTGACGATGTTTATAACCCAGGAGCACAGACCCGCCGCTGCATTCGACTTGGAAGCTATCAGATCTGGTTGGAACTCTGGGTCCTGTAGACAAACAGATGAATCAACACATGCTGAAATGAAAAATATAACATCACAGATTTACAGTCAGAGTGAGACAAAGTGCTGAAAATAAATTGCTATATTGCCCTCTACAAGCAGGAGCTACATTTTTGCATGAACAAAACTGAGTAAAGACCAGAATGTCTTTCTGACATTTGTTCTACTATATATATTAAAATGTAAATATACTTTCAGATGTTATGTATTTCTCGGCCAGCGACAGACAGCTACACAGCTAATTCCCATCTGTACTTTCTTCCCAAACTTGCTTGTAACAATTGAATAATGTTAAGATGGTTTGCAAGTTCACAAAGTGAGATTCAAGCCGAAAAATGCCAGAAAGCTTACTCACCTGTTTATTAGAAAACCGTATTAAACATGAGGGACTGTGAATGTCTCTGGAAACTGAAGGCATGTGGTGTTCTTGGTGAATTTAGACACAAGTTAAGTTTTATCTGCTGCACTGACGTGCCTTGTTTCTGCTCCAGTGAAATTCATAATCAGGGCGGCTGTTAAATTTGTAATGCTTAATTAACTGGTTGATTTTCTCTGGCTGTCATTTGGACACTCAGCAGCCATAATGTGAAACCTTCATTGTAATCATGCACTGACATGCTAAATGTATGACTTATTAGTTGAGCTTACCCAGCAGCAGACATTGCACACTGCGCACTGTTAGCATTGACTTAATGAATAAGGGCTAATTGAAGCACTCACCTTGAGGTAGGGCCGAATAGCTTTCAGGCAAGTGTCAGGGATGTTCTCTTTGTCAAAGTGTATGAGCGCCAGCAGGAACGCATCCACCTTGGCCATCATCACCTTCGCAGCCTTCCAGCTGCGGTCCTTGGGGACTTTCCCACGAGGCGCCATCAGGACCATGACGGCTGCAGTGACATTCGTCACAGCTTCCACCGGAGAGCCGAACGACTTCAACTCTGTCAAGTTGTTCTGACATAGAAAAGAGAGGGAATAATGGATGGAAATTAAAGAGCTATAATTGAGTTTGAACAACTGTATATCCCAGAAAAAAGAGAGATAAAGGAAAGGATTAGAATAAAGGAAGAAGAACCTGTGCTGACTTTGAGAAGACAACAGAGAATACTAATTAGAGCTCTAAGCAGTGATTGAACTGTCGGTTCTGCTTGTTTGAGCAGAGAGCACCTTTTAAACAGAGGGTGTTTTCTAAAATCCCCTAGGCTGCTCATAAACCTACATGGGATGCAAAGATGAAGCGAAATGCCTGCAGAACATAGAGAAGACATTATTTTTCCAAAGACCCAGCTAAGTCCTGTGATTCAATAATCTTTTATACAGTTCAAGGCCTACGTGGACATAACTATTCCACTGAAGCTGGGAAAACAAAATCAAACAAAGGAAAAAGAACACAAACCCTCTTAAACACAAACACATGTAGGAGAGAAAGTATGATTTAGCAAATCAATAAGACACAGCCAGGGATGAGAGAGTAACTGACCTTATTGAGAGTGTTAAGGGCGTCCTGAGCAGCTTGGAGAGCTGGTTCTGCTTTGGCCAAGTCCTCCTCACAGTCTCTCTGTGTTCCGCTGACCACAACAGCAATGGCTGCCACCTTTTCCTCTTCCTCATCAGCTATTGCTTTCTCCTTGGACACCTTCTCGGTTTCTACCCCGACCACCTATGGACAGAACATGGAATTTATTGATAGTTAATGGTGCAGGTTCAGACAGGGGCTCAGCTTTCACAGCATGGATAAGTAATATATGATGTAAAAGGTCATTGAGTTGTCAGTTTAACCTAAGAAGAGACAAAGGGGGAATCTAAGTTACTTGTGCAGTGGCAAATCTGCACCAGGCTTATTATCTTACTCTGCAAATACATCTATACAAAACCAAACCCCTGATGGCACTAGAGTCAGTGTAAGTGAGCAGAGCCAACACTTTGACTGACAGTTTCTGCAGTGTTTCTAAGAGGGAGCACATGGACTCGCCTGAATAAGCTTGTCAGCGTCCTCGTTCTTCTGCGTGAGTTCCACTTCTTGGGCAGCCAGCTTGGCCTTGAGGTCGTCCACCTATCAGAGAATGAGACATGGAGGCCAGGAGGTGAAGACGATGTAATGGCTGATACTACAGCTGTGTGCCTGGATCAGGATGAATGAACTGTAGATCCTATCTACTAGACTTGAAGGAAAGAGATGTCAGTTTTAGAATTTTAACAAGTTTGCTAACAATTCTAAGAAAACATCTTTACTGGATTATTTAGAGTGAACTGGTTGGCAAAATGGCATTAGGTAGCAATAAAGAGGATTTTGTGGCTCAGGAAAGTCAAACAAATAAGCTTCACAAAGGGTCTACACCTGTGCGATACCAGTGTGTGCCCTGCAGCATTGTGCATCATGCATACGACCTTTAATCTATCTAAGGTCTAAGGTTAAAGGTTAACACAAACACATAGAAACACACACACGGGCATTCATATAAACACCGAAATACACACACAAATACACACACCAAGGACAGCCATAAAGAGAAATTACAGCTGTTACAAACTCCTCATAACTCCCCGACAAATAGGGCTCTGCATTACCGTCCGACTCCATCAAAATGTTGCACTGGGGAAATAAAAACAGACTGTTTTTCATGCTTGTCTTTCAGCTAATTAACAAACAGGAAATCAGGCCGCGGGGAAGACAGTTCTTTCGGGGCTGCGACGATTCCACAGAAAAGATTCAGTCGAACATTAGACGAGCACCAAGTGAGCCATCAACATGATGAATAGGTGGGGGGGAGGTAGGAGAGGGAGGAGAGGGGGGAGAAGAGGGACAAACTAATTGGTGGGAGACATGGGTGAGATTCAATACATCTGGGCTCGTGTTTATCTACTGCAGATGGAAATCGAGCAGGAAAACGTATCTATCTGCTCCTTGTGAGTCTTTATAAAGCAGCTGAGCACTACATCAGCTACTACCACTGCTACTGGCACCACTACTAATTACACTACTGCTACTACTGCTTATAGTTTCTGTTACTACTTCTGCTATCACTACCAATGCTACTTTCCACCTCTAAATAACTATAACTAGTCTTACTAGTAGTACTGCCAACAAAACCTGTATAACTATTACCATTATTTTCACTACTACCATTATTATTTTTTTCACATGTACTTATTCTTTGTATTCTACCAACTACTACTACTATTATTAGTGTAACTGATATGATTACAAATTGTAGTTTTTACAAATATTTATTACCATTATCTTATAACAATAGCAGTGGTAATACTATGTAAAAAATACAAACGTAAATAATTACACACACACACACACACATACACACACTAACACACGCAAACACCCACACACACAGATCATGACCACAGCAGACTCTGGTGAGCCATGGATCCTCTTGCACAGAATGTTAAATAACAGTACTTACAGTTGTGTGGCCATCAGTGTGGATGCACTAACAAACACTGGGTGCATTAATGGTGTCATGCTGTTGTAAAGTGTGTGCTCTCTAATTAGAGGACTCCTCAATTACCATCTCTCTGTATGTGTGTGTGTGTTTCATTCCTACAGTAATGGGAATGCGGTGCAATGGGAAACGAGCACAGGACACCGTGGCTTTCAACACCCTGACGTCACCTGCGTGTGAGAGGTGTTTATGAATGTGCGATCGTGTGCGGGTGGCAATGTGTGGGCATGTTTATGCAAAGCAGTGGATAAGTAGGTAAGAGTAAAATTGTGTGTGTGGTTTTGCTTCGCTTGCACAGTGTACACCATTTATAATTAGGGCAGCTTCCACTTCGTTAAAAAAAGATCTCCGTCCACACGACTTCCTTTTTACGAGATCACAAAACGACTACAAATGTTCAAGCAAGCATACCAAGCCAGTAGGCGGCGATAGAGTCTACGTCAATGATTTGTCAATTACCAGAGAAGATAATTGTGAGTATGCTTTATGAGCTTATGGAGTGAGGAGTGATACACAGTCTATTATTTTTCTAAATCACAACACTAAATTCGAATATTGATATATGGGACGAAAATTGTGGAAGTTATGTAGTTTCATAGAACATTTGTAAAAACCTTTTTAGGAGATAACAAGCAACTTGGTTAAGTTTTCCTTTCTTTAATGAGTGAAGTTTCTTTTGTTTTAAGGAACTTAAATTAAAAAACAGGGATATTGAGCATGAAACCTGGGAAAAGAGAAACATACCGTATCTTTATCAAGTTTGAAATGGATGCTGATGTACTGTACCTGAGCTGAGGTGCTGTTGAGCTTCTGTAGGCCGTTCTCCAGCCTCTCCATATTGTTGGTGAGGAGCTTACTCTTCTGACCCAGCAGGCTGCGGTACAGATTGATCTGCTCCAGGAAAGACTTGGGCGTGGTGTAGTTGTAGCGCCGCTCATTGGCCAGGTACTCCTTGGATGTATGATTCACGCTCGTGTGTACGTACGCCATGAATTTACTGACTGATTCCTTCACTTCCGGCTGTGGGAATTATAAGTTACAGAGCTGGTTACATACTGATTCACACTGAAAGCGGATGACTCTGCAGATTTAGTGTAAAAGCAATATCTCCTGAGGCCCAGGCTCTGAATTTAATTCATGGGTTTTGCTCTTGAAATTAATATGACATTCATTGTGTCACTGTGCCTGACATTTGAAATTGTATTTTCAGGGCGTGAACCTCATCTTTGTGGGTGTTTCATGCCTGTGTGTGTATAAGAGTATGAGCTGCTCTCACCTCAATATTTGGCACTTCTTGTAGGAACCTGAAGCTGACCGACTCCAGCGCCTCCTGTGGCCACTCGTGGAACCAGTCGATAGCGGTGCAGTTCACCACTGCGGGGAACTTCCTGCCGCGAACCCTCAGTTTATTACCCACCGGAGAGAAACACAGAGCCACCTGCAATACATGGACGTACACACACGCACGCACGCACGCACGCACGCACGCACGCACGCACGCACGCACGCACGCACGCACACACACACACACACACACACACACACACACACACACACACACACACACACACACACACACACACACACACACACACACACAAAGGTCAAACAGAATTGAGTGTGAAGTCTGACACAGCAGCAAGATTGAGATCATTTTCTTTCACAGTCAGACAGAGAAAAGAATTCCTGCTCCGATCGGCACTTCTTCGTGGTCAAGAGGGAGAATGGAAAACTCTGCATTAATTATTTGCAGCTCCATCATTAAGCAAATAAAGCCCCAGTGAGCATGTGGATTAAAAGTGCGTTGAGCTGTGGGCTGTGTCAGACTGATTTCCGCTTTTGGAGACTAACAGCTGGCTTGTTGAGAAGCTCGGCCAGATGCTCAGGAGCATTAGACTGAAGAGGCAAACACACAGAAGGCCCAGCCAAAGACACAACTGATGACAGAAACAACAAACAACTGAAAGAAACAACAATGATGTTTTACATTTCCTGTTATATTTGTCGTACACACTGACTCACCTCGCTGCTTTGATCAGGAGGGACTCTATGTGTAATTAAATAAACCATTAGGTTTAACTTCTCATAACTGTGTCATACCTTCTTTTAGTCTGTTAATACAAAACCATGGCAACTTGTGGTGGAGGTTGAAAGCAGTGCCACATGAGCTGCGGGGCTCAACAGATTTCTAAAGTTTATATTTTGCAAACATTTTCTTACTCATTAGGGTGTTTTCAGTCACGACGTAACCTTCCCTGATTGGTCAGGGTCCTATCACGGGACCCCCTGTCACAGATAATAATGTGACAATGCTGTATATTTTTGGGGAAACAGATGCTCGTCACGCAGAGCTACAGGCAGTGACAGACACCTCAGCAAATTTGATGCAAACTTTCTGAGTGAGAATGACTTTTTGAGGAGAGGCTCTTTCCATCCAGACAGACTCATTTTGAAACAAGGAGAGAAATCCACTCTTTTCCAACCCGTGTCCATGGGACTGTCTTCCTCATTTGTTCACTCTCCAACCCAGCGAGGCTTGAGCTGGGAGCCAGGCAGGGGTGGAGGATGTGGGCAGTGGTGTTGTGGCCGTGCACACTGTAATAATGACAGGATAAGCAACCCCATGGAATCCCTGATCTCCCAAGGGGAAACAAAGTGTCTGCACATTGGTGAAATTATCTGAAACTAAGCGGCAGGTATTGTGCTTGTGATTTATATTTATGGCATCCAACGCTTGCCGACGCATTCAAGTTCATCTGAACATGTCAAAAAATAAAATTGTCTAGGGGGAGACTTCATCATAAACCAGGTGTTTATCCAAGTCTGAGGGTTGTTTTATTTCTAGATGGTAAATGAGAGTGTGAGGCAGCATGCCACTGCTGTATTAAGACAGGAGGGAGAGCAAATTCAGACGCAGTTCCACGATAGAGATTAATGTCAAACTTTGCCCCCAAGGTAAACCACTGAGAACGACTCCTTCTACATGAGTGGTTGTGGAATTCAAAGTAACAGAAATAGCTTTTTGTCCTGTACTCGTGTTTCACCTTGAGTTGTCTGCGAACGCGGTCGATGAAGAACTTCCAGCAGTTTTCCCTCGTATCCATCAATCCCGAGGCGCGGACCTCTGGCCTCACGCTGTTAATGATATTCTCCACCTCGTCGTCTGGGAACAGGTCAGGAATCTCTCCTTGAATGGATAAAATGATAAGATGATATTGAATCTCTCAAGAAGTAATGCAAGACATATTTTTTTAAGTCTGGCATTTGCAGAGTTCTAATATCTATGAACAGATATAATTTGGTCTTGATGCCAATCATTATCCATATTTTCAAATCAAATAAGCAATTTTAGGGGGGTAATTTATATTCACTCACTGGGAGGTAAGAAATGGACTTTGTGATCATTAAACCATAATGTTTAATCTTTCGCTTTATTCAATTTAACCATCACAGAGAATGGATATTTAGCAGTTTGTAGATAAGTTCTGTGTACGCGATTTATGTGTCTGATCAATTCATATTCACACAATATGGTGATTAAGTGGCCACTCAGCCTTGGTGGAGGAACTCGCTCTCTGAGTGTCCTTCTAGTGAAATAGGGAGTCCAGAGCAGAATGAGTGGGCTGACTATGACTTTTAATGCCAGTGGAATTGAAAAGTCAGAAATAAAATTTGCTAAAACAAGTAAATGTTGTAACTTTTGTGGACCAGTCTTCACTTTCGCCATGAGTGGCAGTTACATACATAGTAACACAATGAATGTCACATCATCATAAAGAAACCCACTGAGCGCAAATGATAGGGCTCCTGCTGCAACCTGCAACATTACATGGGTAACATGACGACTGCCACATTCTATCTACATACTAATTCCACAAACATCTGCCATTGGTGCTGCTCTCCATCATGGCAACAATATTTATAGAATCACTTCCTTTTAACATTTTGTTTACAATGTAAAAGCATAACTTTGTTTTGCTGCTGCAATGTTTTATATCAAGCTGAACTGCAGAGCTTTGATTTTCAATAACAAATGATTCCTTTGCTAAGATTGGTATACAGAGAATCATTAATCCTCATATTTCATTATGCTTCGCTATGTGTTGTGCTCATTGAATGTAACATATAAATCGACATGTGGCTCTCAGCCGTGGCTGCAATCCCTCACAATGATGTGTTGTGGTTGATGAGTGAAGCCGTAGAAGCGGCACCACAGGGATTTGTTGCTGAGGCGAAGCAAAAGCATTTCTCTGTCGCAAAACATGACATCCAGTAATTAGCGGAGCCTGCTGTTACCTGATGCCAGCAGATCGTTGACCAGAACCAGGAACTTCTCGTCTGCCACTTGGGCATCAGTCATTAGGAACACGGTGCCAATATTCTTCACGCCAGCTTTCATGTAAAGGGCTGCCAGGTCACACTGGGAGATAGGGAGAGAGAAAGAGACATGGAGTGGGAGGGGAACACACAGAATGAGACCAGGCTGATAGCGGCCTAAAGATGTGTTATTCTGCAGTGGTCAATGGCTGAGACCTCGATAACTGACCACATTTACATAAACATCAATATTCATATATTAACCTGAATAAGACAGAACAGTGTGAATAATACAACTGCCATGTAGAAAGCATATTCTCATAACCTCAACCTGAGTGAGGTCATACTCAAAATAAGCAATAATTGAATTAAGTGGAGAATTCTGACCTGAGTTGTATTATATCAACATGTCTTTATCCCATTATTACATCTGATTGGAGTTTTCCCGGCATTTCACAATATCAACATGAGCAGCAGTTACCATCTGCTTGATGTCACGTCACAGTGATACTTTGCTCTGTAACATGTTAATGGTGATTTGAATGGGAAACTCTTCTTGCAACTTTAGCTGAAATAATGCTGCCTGTATAAACGTAGTCAGTGTGAGGATACCAGGTGGATTTTTCCCAGTGTTGACATACTGTCGGGATTATGTCTGTATTTGCCTCAGACATCACCATGTATACGTTTGAACCTCACCTGCTTGATCTGTATGTGTTAGAAACTTGTTAAGACTCAATATGAGACAAACAGACCAGTGCTGATGGATTTTTGTGCAGAGGTAAGTTTTCTGTGTAATTCTCCTCATACCTTCAGGTCAGGGATGCCGTAGCCTTTCTTCAAGGTGATCTGGAAAAACTCCAGATTGGAGATGAAGGCAGCCAGTCGGGTCAGACTCTGCTTGCCACTGCCGCCCACTCCGACCAGCAGCGCATTCCCCCGTGGAGACTCCAGGATTCGGTTGATTCGGCAGCTACATGTGGAGGAGCAGACAGTCGGGGGAGGGAGGAAGGACAGATATGAAGACAATGTGAAGACAATCTGACTCATAATACAAACACACAGGTTGCCTTTGCCTCCCGCTCTCTGCTCTCATACAGCGAGTCACCCCCGCCCCCATCACTCTGTTTCATAAAGCTGTGCCACAATGAAATGTGTTACAGGTTGGACTCAGTTGTAGTGGACTCCTGAGAATCTCTGTGTCTTGTTTATAACGAGATGATGTCTCTTCATTGTTAAAAGGGGAAATTATTTCTGTTTCGCTTTGTTGTAGCTTCATTCTAAAAGGAATACAACAACACACTTCAACTGCTCTCACATCTCACACATCGAGCAACACCTCTCCACTGCTTAGAGCACCTTCTGCAGAACTTGGACTGAAACTGAACTGCTTTCATCATTCACAGCTCAGCTGACGTTCAACTTGTATCTCTTGCTCTTCAGCTGCTTTCATCTCTCACACTTCAATGGCTTTCATCCATATGACATTAAGTATATCGGAAGTACCACATATATTTCACATGCAAACAATTCAACTTTCTTTCCATCGATCCAACCATTATGTATTCCACGCCCAGTTGACACTGGGCCAGAGGTGACGTACATCCTGGACAAGTCTCCAGTGTATCGCAGGGCCTTTGACGTTTTTCAACACAAGCAAGCACAGCTGAAATTCCTTGCAGCCTATTGTACAGGAGATTATCACTACAATTCACTGCAGTGACTTTTTAGTGGGATGTTGGTTTGAGTCTGTTTCAGGGACTTTTTGACAATTAGAAAGATATACACCATACAGTCAACTAAACTTCAGTTTTTTTTTATTTTTACGCTGAACCTATTCTCTCAATTTTGTTTAGGCCGTCATGATGGCCTGTAACTGCTTGGTGTTTTACTTATTTCCCTGTGTCTGCTTTTGACAGTCTGCAAATAGAACTGTTATACCTAAATCACCTGGGAAGCCATTTGCGATAAAGAACCTGACAAAAACACTTTTTCTTGCTCCCTCTGTAGTCTCCCCCCACAGTCCAAGAAGGGGTTTGCACAACTTCCACTTACATGTGAGCCATGGCATCCTCAAACAGCACCAGGTTTAGGGTGGCATTGACCTCGTTGTAGGCGTCCAGCACCTCCAGCAGGGTTTTGTTGAGGCTGCTCCAGGACTCTGCAGCCAGGTACCTGGGCTCCCCCAGCCCACTGGCAAAGTGGCAGTACAGGTTCATCTCCTTGACCTCCGCCAGAGTCTCGTCTATTTCCTAAGGGGGGGATACACACACAAGCACACACATATTGGAGTGGTAAACATACAAATACACATGCTACCCCTGTCAGCATAACATTAGTGTTAAGCTTAAACAGTCTGGACAGGGACACAGCTGAATATCACAGCTGCGCACAGGGTGACCTAGTTCATTTTCACCCGGGCAACTATTGGGCCACAAATGATTTCACTGGAGAGATTCTGTGTGTCCCTAAAGGATTCCTGCTCCCTCTGTAAACTTTCACTGGCATAAAGATGCAGTAGCTGATATGAATGAGGAATGTTTGGACAGATTCACATATAATTCATGGTCTGTTGCAGATTTCATTTTCATAGGAGCACGTTCTTACAGCTCTATGTCTCTGAAGATATTATTGTTTGTGTGTAAAAATAACCGGAAAACATGCTGCAAACTGTTCTGTGGCACAAATTGTCATAAGTTTGCAGAAGGTGTGAGCTTTAAATAATATATTCTAGAGAGGGTAGGATTATTTTTCTCCTCCTTATTTCTGTGGGTGTCTGTACACATAGACTTGTCAGGCTCTTCATTGTGGCATGGCTAGTGTGCATGCAATAGAGCCAGAGAGGGTAGTGAGGGGAGCAGTGGACAGAAAACCATTAAAATGTTTTCCAATTTGCTGGGTTGACAGCACAGACCCTGACAGCCAGGCCCCCATACCATACTGATTAACATTCTCACTAACCCTCTCCTGGCTCTCCGTCCCATCAGCTCCCCTCCCACACTAAAACACATTCTGTCTTTTTTCCTCTGCTCCTTCTCCTCGCTGTGTTGACCACTGATGTCGAGGTCCAGACACAGAGCAGGCAGCCTAATGATTTCCTCCACCTCCTCTCCCTGCTCCCTGCACCTTGTCTTACCCGGCAGAACTTTGTCAAAAACTCTTACCTCGTAGAACTTTTTCACTGTGTCCACCTGCAGCTTATCAAAGACCTCGAAGTCATGCTCCTCCACCAGCTTGTCTCTGTAGACCCGGCTGCACTCGTGCAGGTAGATTTTCAGCAGGTCCGGAGGGGCTTTCAGACACTCGCTGGTACAGAAGAGAATGCCCTGGGCAGAGATGGGGGGAGAGCAAAGCTTAGAGTTTCATTCCAGAGGCTGATTTGGCCCATTTACACCAAAACGAGGAGCAAAATACAGCTCAGTCACTCAGAGTAAATCAATGGATATTGAGTGGGCAAGCTGTTAGTCAGAGAAACTCAGAAAATAGCGGCAGTGCTTTCCTTTCATCTCCCTGTCTCAGAAGTGTTGCCGCATGTGGTTACAAGTTCTGTGGGCAGGTGTTGGATGGAAGAAATGAATTATGAAAAATCAAGGAATGGGGTTGCATGTGGCTGCAGTGCTTTCAAAGAGGGTTTATTTATTTCAGTCTATGAGCATGTCTGGAAGTGATTCCCTTTTTACTATATATTCGAAGTTTGCTATTTTTTGAGTGTCCAAATTCTGCATTTGTGATTGCACATGTGAATGTCATGCTGATAAAAGGCTCTGAAAAAAGACCCACTATCATGAAAAAGTAGCATCAATGAAATTGACTCTATTTTTAAATATCAGTAACAGCTTATAATGATCATAATGATTCATCAGGTTTATAATGTGGGTTAACTGCTCACTATAGAGTAAATTACAGTGTTTGTTGCATAAAGAATGACTCAATAGTAGCTGGTTGAGGCTGCTGTTCTGTCACAGCAACACATTTACATACATAAGTCAGTTTGCTAATATGCACACAATGACAACATTGCCAACATGTTGATGTGTAGTGAGCTTTCAGGGGCCAGCGTCTACCACACCAGACAGGATCCCAGATTCCCAGGTGCAGGATGTGCAAAGATGCCCCTGACACAGCCAAGCACATAACAGCAGAGTGTGAGATGCAGGCAAGGACAGCAGAGATGAAACACAATAACCATGGAAGGCCTGAGGAAGAGGAACATCTGTGGCAGCATGTATGGGCTGGAGGTCCCAAGGTTAAAATGGAAAAAAAAGATCCTGTGGGACCCCCATATCCAGACAGATTACTACTACTACTACTCATCCTAATTGAAAACAACAGAAATCCAGGGAATCAATACACTGAACAGATGAGTGTTTAGTGGATGATTGATGATTAACATGTCTCCACTGGAGGCTTGTATAATGTATATGTTTCCCACACGGTCATTCCCACCAAGACGAGCAGAATGGACAGTGCACCTCTAGGCACCTCACATAACAGGTGTGGTAGAGGACGAGGAAGAGGACGATGGGACGCCCGGGAACTTGTTTCCCTCTGCACATTGTCCCCCAGGAGGCTGAGCTAAGCAAACAGATGTTGTGTGTTTCCAGCTCCAGAACATATTCTAATCAACAGAATCCTCTCTGGGAGTAAAGCCAGCTGAATCTGATTTGCCTTCATATCTGAGCCCACTGAATGTGACAATTGGCTGCTAGATCCACTGTGTAATGGTGCAGATAGGGGAGTTGTCCTGTGTGTTGATTTGTGTGCATGTGTACTGAGCCAGAATTATCGCCACTTCTCTAGATCTACAAAAGTCAAGATGTTTTTTTTTCACGTATATGTGAATGAAATAGTCCTTTGACTTTTAATTGATCTCCTTTTCTACTCCATTTCATTGCTTAATGGTGTCAATCAAGACATCACTGTGCATTTTTTCTGTGTAAAAGGGTACCTGAGGAAAACAAAACACCATATGGCAACTCCTCATGGCCGTCACACTCGGGTCTATAGCTGTGCATCGTACCAATCAAACAAACAGCAAAGCACTAACAAACGGTGGAACTTTGTTTTCCTTCTATCCAGCTGACTTTCTGTCCATGATTCTTCATCACTTTGTTCAACTCAGATGAGAGGGATTAGAGAGTTCTGTGTGCCGGCACGTATCTGTCTGTCTGTCAGGCAGTCTGCAGTGTGCACGCTTTCCCTGTAGCCTGACAGCTGCTCTGAGCCCCAAACACTACTTCCCCCCCTAACTAATGCACCCAGCTGACTATCCACGAAACATCATACAGACATATTGTGCAGTCAGTACAGTTCAGCTTCAGAGTCTCTCTGCAACGTGACTCTCATGTACTCTGTTTCTCTCTCTTTGCCTTGTCTCTGTCCTCCTCTTTTACTTTGTTCATATCCCCCCATCCTCTCACTTGCCTCTTGAGCTTCAAGGAGCTCATTTAGGTTGACGTGGAGAAGACAGGCCGGCAGAAATGCCTGCTGGTCATGGCAGAGATTTAACACTGGCAAACAGAGCTCTTTGACAATGCCCCCGGTCGGATGTGAAATTGTTTGTCTTGCCCTTATTGTGGAATTTGGCTACAGTACTTGACTTATAGTTTGTCTAATTTAACATCCACAGGGTGTTCGCCCCAGTGTTTCATGGAGACAGTCTGAGGCAGCAAGATCCAGTGAGAAAGTAAGTGCTCAGGGACAAGTGGAAAATAGTGTTGAAAAAAAGGAGGGAAATAATTTAGCTCCACTCATATTTCAACATAAAAGCCCTAACCTGAGTATTTTGTCAGCAAATAACATAAGCAATATTTTCATAAAGATGCATCCTTGAGCGTTGTCTGGACCAGCTTCTCTTGCCACATTTAAAAACAGCTTTTCAACACACAGAGTCTCTGAGCTCATCTTTCTGCCTCATTAGAGATGATCATAACGAGACGGTTACCTCTGGCTACATCTCCCAGTTCCAAAGTTTTGAAAAACAAAGTGAATCACAAAGAGTCCCCCAATTATTTCAGATGAGGTAAACATCTGAAACCTCCAGCCAGCAAACGCTGAGTGACAATTAGGCCTTGTGCTCGAAATTAAAGGAGGCGTTTGTACAGTCGCGGAAAATACTTTCCAACTTCTGAAGGTGTTAAAGCGCAGAGGTGTGGTGGGGGAATTACAGCGGAGACAGATCTGTGAGCTGTAAGTTCTGCTCACCTCCACCCGTCGTGCCAAGAGATGTCGGGCAGAAAGAGTTAGACAGGAAAACTTCAAACGAGCTCCAGGAGTCCCTTTCTGACGTCCTTTACAAACTCTCCAGAGGAGCAGCGACCAAAACTTTCACACTGTTTTCCTCTGAGTGGCCATTGGATATCCAGTTGCACTATGCACACTCTGACTTTGACAAACGGGCAGAAAAGTCTCTTCTAACCTCTGGCCTCAGAAGCTAATATGATGACTACAATGCTAAATGTGGTGTATCATTATACCTGCTGCACATCTGCATGTCAGCACTGAAACTGTGAGCTTGTTTTTGTGTTGACGTTAGCATTTAGCTTTGAGTGTCTCTGTGAACAAACTGAAAAAGCTGCTTGCCCAGTGATTTTGTTTCCTTCCTGTTTGTTCAGGCCCTTTTGGATTTAGTTGCTTGTCTTCACCTTTTACTCACCTGCCTTGTAGTGCTTGTGAGTCCAAACTATAAACGTCTCTTTTTACATGATGCATTAATTTTATCTATTGTTAACATAACACATATTGATTAGTGCAGTTTTTAACAAGTGCACATAAAACATCATTTTATTACATCTGCAGTAGTAGATATTTGATTATATAGTGAAAACCCAGAGCTGCCTAACTCTGAGATGGAATTATGAAAAATGAAGTTTTCTATAGCTGAGTGGCTTAAAGCATTAATTATTACAACGGAGTGTGTTAAATGAGGGAGCCTGCCCTCCATGAAACCGTGGAGGATTCTGACAGAATTATTGCCCCAAAAGCTTCTCCCTTCACAGCCTCCCTGTTCTGATATTATATTCATTTAAATACATTAAATCATCACTAAAACCCGTGGAAGTGCAAATCCATTCTATTTTCTGTTACACTTATCTCTGACTTATTTCTAGCATTCAGACTCGGCTCTTAAATCAATAATCATTTAGATGAGAAATTAGTGACAGAAGCCTGACTCTTTCCACATGGGAGGCAGAGCCATAGAAACAAAGAGAGAACTTCAGCAAACCACCTCACTCCATGTTTAAAATGGAAAAGGGAGTGAAGTGAAGAAGCACACAACTCCCAGGCAACTCCTGACATTTCATTGTGAAAAGATTAACCTAAGGTTGTTCCTTTTTCTTAAAGAACATCTATGTGGATAAATCCTTCTCATACATTTTCTATCTATGCTTCACCTGGAATATGTTGGAGAGATCTCTCAGGTTGAAGATGTAGTGGAACTTGACTGCGGTGGGCAGGAAGTTGCAGGAGATGCTCTGGTGCAGGGCCAGGGCTAGATGGACCAGGGTGGGGCAGCTCTTCTGCAGGGCGGCGGAGAAGCCCGGTCCTTTAAGGTGATGAGACAGGATGGAGGTGTAGATGGTGCTCAGGGCCTCGGGTCCGGGAAATGACAGGGCAAAGACTGAGAAGTGCCGCTGTTGATGGAGATACAGCACAAACAGGGAAACAGTAAACAAGTTGTTCCTCAACCTGTGAGTGTTTGCGGCATTAAGTAAAGGGAGTTGGGGGGGATGTACCTGCAGTCGTGGATTAATGGTAAAGCTGCCAGCCGTGGGGTTCATGCAGGACACGTATTGAACATTGTTTATTTCCTTCAAAAGTAGTTTAGTGCGGTCATACCTGAGAGTACACACACACAAAAACATCATTATTTAACAGCCTCAAAATGCACAGAAAACACACACCTTAGCTCCCACACACACAAACACCTTCCCCACGCTTATGCCGATATGGATGCCTCAGCTCCCACTTAAACTGCCGTGGCTCAGTAGCATCCTCCTTAGGGCGGCTGTGGCTGAGGGGTAGAGTGGTCGTCCTCCAACCTGAAGGTCGGCGGTTCGATTCCCAGTCTGAACCATCTGCATGCCGAAGTGTCCTTGGGCAAGATGCTAAACCCCGAATGGCCCCCCCTTAGAATAACAAAGTGCTGGGATAGATGCACTGTATGAATGTGTGTGTGAATGGGTGAATGGGAAACTGTAATGTAAAGCGCTTTGAGTGGTCATCAAGACTAGAAAAGCGCTATATAAATGCAAATCCATTTACCATTTACCATTCCTCTCAATTTCATACCTGAAATCCTCCCAGCATATCTCTAATGGGCTGACTGTGTCTAAGCCAGTCAGCCTGTGTCTGACGCAGTGGAACCATGTTCAGAATGGCCTCACTGTGTCAGAGAGATGAGCAACAAAATCCTTTTAAGGGGAATCATACAACTGCTGCTCTTGCATTTGACTTCTGACTCTTGTAGAAGTTGTAGCCCATTGATACTGAAGCGGGGATCTGTCTGAATACTAGAGGGGAAGCGTTTTCAGCAGAAAGGCTGTTCATGTGAATTATTAGGGTATTACATCTATCAGCTGCTAGCACTCCATTATCTGAATGATCCTCCTCTGTGTTAATACATGGAGAAAATGTCTGGAAGTGTCCATCATTTAGGCAATTAGAGTCTGGAACAGTTCCACTGCTTCCACCCAGAAAGACGGTCTAGACATAATATTCCTCTTTTAGGCTGAAACAAACTCATGTTTACTCATACTTACAGTATATGTGTCATAGCTGCAGTATAATGTCATAGCCTTACCAGTGATTATAGTCCATGTGTTGGCGTATGATTGTGTGAGGCTGCACGGTGCCATATGCGTCAACCTCAGGCATATTCATGTCATCTATGAAGTAGATGAGTCTCCTGCTGCCTGGAGGTCCGTAGTTACGCCCTGCTTTCTTCTCCAGGGGCTTTTCCAGCACCGCTGTGTAGGAGAAGAGTGATGGAGCAGAGGTGAGGGGAAGAAAGAGTGAGAACTGAGCATGACCCTAAATCTAACCACTGACAGTATTACTTCAGCAGTATTATACATGCAGCACTCAACACTGTTTTCAAAGGTAAATCAATGATACTTTAATATTTTCTGTATCTGTTGTAAAAGGCTAATGTAAATGGAGGGTTATTACCTTGGAGCATAGCAGATGTAGTGTAGTAGTTGAAGGGAGCATTTTTAATCATGTATTTGTCTGAGTCCAACGATCCCAGTTTGTCCCCGACCAGAACAGACTTCCCGGTCCCAGCATTCCCCACCAGCATGACGGGCCGACGGTGCTCCAGGAGGCGGTCCATGAAGTAACGGACTCGAATGGTCTCTGTCGTGTGGACCAAGCAAGCCTGCACATGGGACACACACACAAACACACACATACATTTGCCAAATCAAATTATCTAATAGGGAAACAATTAATATATATTCTAAATATCAATTAATCTGAGTGTTAAAACTTTTTTATCTTGACTGTGAAAAGGTAGATAATGTCTAATAGAAGAAACTGGATTTCCTGGATGTGAAAGAAACATTCCTCAAATATCAGATTAACAATTATATAAGAGATCAAGAGAACTAGAACCAGGAAGGGATACTGGATAAATACTGATAGCCAATACAAGTACATATGTTTGAAAAAAATCCGATAATACTGAATCTGTTTGGTTTTAAAGTTTTGAGTGACCAAAATAGGTACTGAGTGTGACATTGCATACTTTATAGTTTTAAAGTTGACAGAGTTTCCTGGTGGACAAACCAATGAATGTTTCTAAATGACCTCCAGCAATCTTAACATTGATTTATTGTTATTGCAGATAATACCGATATAGAAGCTGATACCTGTGATAAAAAAATGAATAAATAATAATGATACTTATGTATAAGTGGGTTTGCCTTTGAATTAAAGCTGTGATAATCTGTGGTTCTTTTTTTAATCATATGGGACAAAGACCCCACATGAAGCTAAATCTCATGTCAGACAAAGTTGGGTGAATGATTTGCAAACCAGCTGCCACAGAAGATTATCGTGTTAGCATGCATTTGGAGCCAGGTACCTCATAGTATATCTATCGAGCTGTATCATTGAATACAGCAGAAGCAGGAAACTGAACCCTGTTTATTCAGAAATATTAACTGATGCAGATTGACACTGTTAATCAATAGCTGATTAACTTCTGTCAGTTGACTAATTGACTACATGATGATGTGTGTATGATGTAATTCACTTGATGAGACTGGATGTATAATCCTGATAGAAACAAGCTGTTGTACCTGAAGTGGTGTATCTGCGTCCATCTCAAACTTGGGCACCAATTTGGACCAGGGTTCAAACTTCTTGCTCTCTGGGTCGATGTAGTAATCCAGCACAGTTCCATGGGACGGGAACTTGATGGTTTTGAACTCAGTCACCCACCACTTGCTGAACTCCACTCTGTAGTCGACCAGCTATTCACACAGAGCACACACGCAGAGACACAGAGGGTCAATACTCCAAAATCACTTCCTCCCTGCTTTTTTTTCTCCTCCATACAGGAGCTATGGATCTGGGCCTCTCAGTTGCATTGGTGTGTACATGAGGCGGAGGACAAATAAACAGCAGCAACACGGAGACGCAGAGATCACTCCTCTCTTTTTAAAAAGCCTGTCACTTCTTGAACTCAGAATAATTTTCAAATTACTTTTCATGAATAGATACACAAAGTTGAGTTGCATAAGAGTCATCAAGGCTTAAATAATACTGAGGAATACTCATAATGCAAGTGCAAAAACTCTTTCAGGAAGGAGTTATGAAATCTTTCAGCTGTCTCAGTTATGCCCTATTCTTCTCCCTGTTTATGCAACCACTTAGTAAGTGCCTCACATGGCCAGAGGCCCACACAGTACCTGGTCCTGGAACATGGCTCCCCCAAAGGCCCAGACAGCAGCAAAGACAAAATAGAGCTCGTAAAGTTCCTTGGCACAGTCTGGTGGGGTGTTCTCAGGAGTCAGCAGACACTCCAGCAAGTAGCACAGCATCTGGACCATACTCTGCTCAGGGATAGGGATGATCTTCTTGAACCTGAACAAAGACAAACACATTACATAAGTAGATTCAAGCATTACCATTGACTTGTGCTGTGAGTCTCATTGGGTCAGAATAAGAGGTACTGTGCTGAAAGAGTTCAAATGTGTTTTAACTGAAAAATTTAACATTCAAAATAAAGCAATTGTGTTTGACTGGATGAAACTGGATGACACATTTAGAAGCTGTGGCGTAGTGGTGTATTTTCAGGTTTTTGGCCTCTCATAGAGGACAAACTATTCCTCCTCTGCTTCCTGTTTTTCTGTCTCAGCTCCAATACCAGTGGTGACAGAGGTGTTAGAGGAGGCTAGTGGTCATGTGCAGCAGAAGAGAATGCCGGACAGCATCCAGTTCTTCTGAGTCACTCCCGGTTAGCTCCATTCCAAACCGCCCACCTCTGTACAGTCCCTCCCCCAAGACATATCGCTCCCCAACATCCTGCGTCAACTGGACGTGTCTGTGATCATGATGTTCACAGTGACACAGAGAAGCTGAGGAGCTGCTTACCTCGTTCTGAGGACGTCCAGGCAAGAGGGAAGGTACTTGTCGAACAGTATGGTCAGGTTGGCCTTCTCTGATTGGACCGGCCTCTTGTCAATCCAGCTGGATACGGGGGGGTTCCAGCCAAGATCTGCTGGGTTTATGTACAGGATGCCTGGAGAGAACACACAGGTAAAAATATGTGGTTGTGCCTCCCAGGCTCCATGCAGGTACTCTATAGTGGCACCTTCATGATTCTATCAAATGCATTGTAAACAGCAGAATATACCTGGCAGCTAACAATATCTAAAAAAAACAATTCAAAGAAGGAAATAAAAAAATCAAAGGACAAATTGACAATTTGTGTATTATAAAGTATGTATGCTAAATATGTAAATGTTCAAATGCACAACATCTCCCGACATGTTCTGTGTTGTGATTTGATTTAGACATATAAAAAATCATTATATTTATTACTTATTAATTCTCAATGATTATGCGGTACTGAGGTATCTGAATGACGCAGAAAAACTGATGCTCACTTTAATTTCAAGCTGGCGTGAACATCGCAATCCCTGACTATCTGGTCTACTCAAAAATATCATAATTGAGCTTCAGCTATTGCAGAACTCTGCACCCGGAGTGCTGACCTGGACCAGAGAAATACTAATGTTATATATTATAGTGATTACTATATCATCATTACCATCACCAATAATAATATGAATAATAATCAATAGTAATTATTGTAAAAAAAAGTTCATTAAGTTGGGCTACGCACCGCCCTGTCCGCGGTTGGCGTATATTGTACTTTTTTATTGTTTATTGCTTTTATAACTTTTGAAATATATTTGATGTAATTTTATTATCAGCATTTTTATTTGTTTTTTCTTGGCTTATCATCAATTGTGAAGCGCTTTGAACTGCACTAACGTTTGATTGATTGTTTGAAACTACCTTTTCGATATGGAGCACAAAGAGCAAAGAAAGAAGAAAAGCAAGAAGTACCTGCTCGGGACACTGTGGCAGGAGTAGCAGTGCGGAGGTGGCTGATCTCGAACACCAGCCTCATGGTGGAGTTAAGAGGGATCCGCTCGTTACTGGCCAGAGTCAGCACCTAACAGAACCAGACACAGTGTATGAGGATATCACAGAGAGGGAAGGTGCTCATTTTTGTGCTTCCTCCTCAAACCGTTATACAATATACTGTCACTTTTTATTGTTTGTGTGCTGGAGTTTGTGTGGAGAGCTTTTTACAAACAGCCTATGGTGCAGAGCCACAATCTCCTATTCATATATGTCTAATCATTTACAGCAGACAGTGAATGTGTCCTTTGTATTCTGAAGGATAGACTATAAGTCAGCGCATTTACAACAAGCACACATACTCACCCACACACACACACAATCTTCAATTTGCTCACACCTTGTTGTCATCCATGACTGTGTTGAGGGACTCAATCCACATTGGGTCAATGTCTCCATCCAGAACGATCCACTTAGGCCCGCTGTGAGCGACATTGGACAGGTCACGTAATATGTTGGAGAAAAGTCCTGCAGGAAGAGAGAGAGAACACACTCTAGTTACTCTGTTCTCGTGTCACTCTGTCATACACTTTTTCTACATGACTCCTCCATCACCATCTTTCCACTCTCTGGTGGCTGGGTTGATGATCCCGAAAAGCTCGTCATTGGTCACAGCCTTTGGGTTGAGGTCGGTCCACATGGGTCGGCGCTTCATGTTCTGATAGGTCCTCTGCAGTGACCTCAGCACCTTACTCTTTCCTGTGCCGGTGTTCCCGATCACAAACACAGAGTGGCGCACAGCCAGCAGCTCCTCCAGCTGCACCACCTACCAAACAAACACAGTGAAACATTTTAGATAATGCTCTGTCTTCCTCACAGAGAGGGCCGATGACTAGGTTAGGGGGGGGAAAGCTCTAAAGGATATTTATTATTATTTTTATTTTTTAAACTATTGAAACACTTCCAGTGAATCCAGTTATGTGTGGCGACACCACAGAGCGGGTAACAGAGAGTGACAGAGAGAGGAAGGGGGAAAGAGAGATTTCCTCCCCACTTCCACTCAAACATAGAGATGGAGGAGCTCAATCAATGCCATCGACCAGGCTCCTAGCTGCTCCTACTCCTCATCCATTCAGCCGGGGCGCAGGCGGGCGGCTTTACACTCCCAAAGGCCCCGGCTGATTACTGCTTTGATAGTAATCAGCCGGGGCCTTTGGCCTGTGCAAGCAGGAGGTCTACTGCTAGCACAGGCTAACACTTTAAGGTATGCACTCTCTCTCTCACCTCGCTCGCTCCCCCTGAAATCAAAAGGTTGGCCATACAAACAAAGGCAGTAGAAGTTCAGGCTCTGGGTGTGGATGGTTGTTATTGACCGACGTGCCATTCTCTCTCCCCCTCTGTTTCTCCTCCTCTTTGTTTATTTCTGTGGCTGTCTCTCATAATGTCAGGGTTAAGTGGCATGGTGCAGTGCCAGCCTCCATTGATGGACTGGTAATACGTGGTTCCCATGTCTATCTGACCTGAGGCAGATTGCACTTATTTCCCCTGGTCCTGTGATCATGTGACTCTGACATATAATGCCTTCTACTGTTCATGTGTGTGTGTGTGTGTGTGTGTGTGTGTGTGTGTGTGTGGTGTGTGTGTGTGTGTGTGTGTGTCTGTGTGTGTTTATTTGGGCCTCAACCTGAATACACATCAACCCATAGAGCCCATAGGTTCCAATTGGTAGAGACTGCTGTTTGATGGTTAAGACTTGGTTTTACAGTTGTGGAAGGAATAAGGTGTCGGTTAGTTTGAGGAGATGGTGAATGCAGTATTTATCCCCGTGTTTATTTGGATTTTCTGATTTCACAGTCGAAAAACAAGCAGCTTGGGGTGATGTTGATTGGAAACTAGAAATGAACTGTATGTGTGAAAGTGAGAGTGACTGTTTGTCGACCCTGCACAATGCTGGAGACCTGTCCAGAGTGAACCCTATTGGTCAGTGTCAGTGGGGATTGGCTGAAGCTCCATCTGCGACCCTCAAAGGAAAAGCAGTATAGATAATGGATGGATGAATAAACGAGTGTGACAACTCCAACAGCTAATATCTGATAAATTGTTGGACTTTGCTTTTGCTTCTCAAACTACTTGAGTTTAACTTTATTCTTGGTTCAGCAACATTTTTGAGTTTGACATCAGCAGACAAGCATGAGAGCTGTCAGCAGGCTGTCGAGGAATCGTGTATACTCTACCTTGAGTACAAAATTGTCCTCAGCCTGTAACTTCAAGTCCAGGATAGAGTCCTTTACGTGCTTCTCAAAGTCCAAATCTCTCTTCCTGGGCACTTCCAGGGCAGGAAACAGATCTCCAATCAGCCCCATGAACACTGGCATGTCATCTGTAACAATCTTGGGGATGTTGAAGTCTCTCAGCGCTCGCATCAGCACCTGGTCCTCCGCTCTGTCGGGGTCTCCTCTCTTCAGGGAGCCGGCCACCACCAGCACCGACTTGATGGCTCGTAGGCCCCAGTCATAGTGGTCCTTTGGTAAAGACCAGAGAAATATCAGTGAGCAGAGGAAAATACACAAATACACATATCATGACTTGTCATCACACTTTAACAAATATTAACTCCAAATTTCCAATTCATCACTGGTTCATTGAACCAATTCAAATTTAATAAAATGACATATCTCCATATAAACAAGACAAAAATATAATCCCAATATAACACACTTTTACTGTGAGTTTCTCTGTCATCACTTTTGTTTTATATTGCACAAATGTCCCATCGATTTGCAGTTTCAGCCCTTGTGAATAGAGCTTAGAGAAGCAGTCTGTTCATTATCATTTGATTTCATTACCACTAAGTTGCTAAAGATGGAAACTTGTATTGGAACTGAGGCAAACATCTTTGAGAAAAGGTTTTAAAAAGTGTTGTTATAGTGATATTTAAAAATGTCTGGAGAACTAGAGCTATACAAAACATTTTAAAAGGAACTGCTGTGCTTTGAGAGTGAAATGAGGCCTCAGGTTGCGGGATATTCTCCTCAATCTCATTATATAACTTTTCTGAAGTTATCTACGCTCCAATGATACTATGAAGTAGCACTGTACATAAGCTTATTGTTTTCTTTACGTTATGTCCTGCAAGTAAAACAGCACATGACTCGAAAATAATAATAATAGTAATAATAATAGTAATAATAATAATAATAATAATAATTATTATTATTATTATTATTATATTATCTTAAATTTATATAGCGCCTTTCAAGAGACCCAAGGACCAAAGAGAAAATTTTATAAAAAGTAATTAGCAAAAACAGGATTTAATAAACAGCACTAATGGCAGGGTGGAGCATCAACTGAGGCCAAAGGCCTGAGTGAACGGGTGGTGCTTGAGTCATTTTGTGAAGCTGTCCAGAGATTTAGCGTTGTGGATTTCGACAGGGAGAAATGATTAAAGAAAACACTTCTAGATGAAATAACATCACCAGCCTGCAGCTTCTCATTCATATGCAGGTAACCCTCCACTCTGACAGTCAAGTTAGTGACTCAGCTCTTGTGTGGTGCCTCTCAGTCATTCATTTATCAAAAGCCTCAAATATGTTTAAACAGAGCATTGTGTCAGTTGTCAGGCTTTGAAGTGGAAATAGATGTGAGTCTTTGCTAACCAGATCAGATGTGTAACATTGAAGAGATCAGACAGTACCTGTTTGGACAACAGCTCTTTACACAGTGTGTAGAGCGTGATGAACTTCCTGGCAAGGACACGGGCGTCAAGAAAGCCCTCAGCCACCAGCATGATCTCACAGATCAGCTCGAAGTCTGGCACCACCATGGCACAAGGTCTGTGGAGACGTGGAGAGAACACATTCAAATGAGCTCACTTCTTGTTCATAATCATAATTCTGGACAGATACATCCTTTGCCATCCGCAGTGCATCATTTAATCAAATATGCACATTAACTCATGTTAAGTTTACATCATTTTGAACACACAACTACAATTACTGCCTGCATGCCAACCAGTCGGATTTACGAGGCAAAAAAAGGTTGGACAAGCTGAGAACATTATGCCTCCAGCCACTTGCTGTGGCTGACACTGAGGCATTAAAAGCAGAGAGACGTCAACCTTAAGACCCGATACGGTCTGTCATATTAAAACACCTACTGTATACTATCACAATTAAACAAGCCACACAGCTCTGCGTTAATATGATATTGTTTATACCCACAAATTCCTTTAGGCGTTTTCCATTAAAGCAAATCTGTCCCTTCAGAGAGGATCTAATATCTGGCATGCTCTCCCTCCTTTGTATTCCTGCACTTGCCTTGATTCATGTACCTGCAGCCTTGTGGGTTTAGTGTCATGTGGAATTCAAAACTTTTGCTTGCAGGCTTCTACTTCGTCTCTTTGGACTGAGCTAGTTTCCGAAATGTAACTTTAATCAAAAAATTTGCTGAACATGACTGTAGTCAGGGAGATATATAAGGTAATGTTAAAATTGTTACTGCATTTATTTATTTTTTAAGGTAAATAAATAGTCAGTTTACTCATAACCTACATTTTGGTCTCAAAAACAGGAAGGTCCTGGTGATATTAACATTTTTATTACAGTATAGTTGGGTCATTAGAAATTCTTTAGGACTGCCTACAAAGAAAGGGTTGGTTCACTCAAATGACATGGTTTCATTTTTCCGGGTATTGAAATAACTGACGTGAAACACTTCACAGACCTCAGTGTCATTAGCTCTTAAATTTTACCTAGGGTAAAGAAAGAGTCACTGTATCCTTATTTTGTCACTTAAATTAACTTAACATGGATACTCAATGCAGATGAGCAGCAGATGATAGAGTTCTGTTAAGATCTCTACTTTCTAAATTCATGGCAGCAGAGTTTTTGCCATATTCACGTTCAAGTGACATCACCTGAAGATATTTATGAGATTTTGTCACTGCTCTCTCTGGAGAGGCTTTACACAACCGTCAGAGTAAGTACACTCTACACACAAATACATATACAATGTTTTTGCTTTTAATCGTATCTATCCATTTAAATTGTATCTAATTTAAATTTGTCTGGATAACCAAATGACTGAAAGATAACAGTAGATAGCTGATGAGAGAACTGAGAGTCCTTTTGCTCACCTGAACAGAGCCTTCAGGTTCTCAGGAAGCTCAGTCCTTCCAGCGTAGCCGGGATTCATGGTGATGAAGATGCCGACAGTCGGGCAAAGATTCACGTCCTCTCCCATGAAGTTAAATCTCGTCTTCTTATCGCGAATGGCATCCTGGATACTTTTGACCTTCACATGAATAGAAAAGAAACACAATGAACTGTAAATGCTGGGTTTACTGGATAACCAGTATTACTTGTCACTCAAAGCACAGCAGTGCACAAACACAATGACCCTGGGAACATGCTGATGATAGGCATGTACGTCAGTTAACATGTCTGCCATCTTGGTTTAGCATCTCAGCCCACCAACATCACATAATATGGTTTTCATAATATGTAGATTGTTATCGCACGTTTAATCTCAATTTTTCGATGCTGTGGTCTCCACACACCAACAACACTATTCGCTGCTAAAAGCTTTGCTGCTTTTATCAGCTTTGTTTGTCTGACATTTGGTTCATCAAAGCTATTTTAATTTTGTATTTATCTTATTTAACATTAATTTAAACAGGCAAGCCCCACTGAGTTCATCAACATATCATTAACATCACTCAGCAATCACCAGAGTCTATTAGTAACAGCCTGTCAGATTGTTACGCAGCATAGCACCTTTCTTTCAGGGACGCAATGTCATCAGTATGGGCGTGCTATCAGCCAGGGTTTACTGGATGGATGAACTGCCAAGGCTCTGTTTGTCTACATAATGATTGAATGAGATATCAGAAATGAACTTTTTGTGTGTGCGTGTTGGTTTGTGTCTAAAACTCTGACTCCCGGCCTGTAAGAGGCTTTATGGATTTCACATGCATGAGGTAAAGGACCGTAGCGAGTCGACAGCTGGAAAGAGGAGGAACATCTCTTCATGGATGAGTACTCGTGTCATACTAACACAACAGGGAGAGGACAAATGCAAATGCACACACAAACAGCGCAGCTGCAGCACAAAAAAGCAATACAAGTTTCCATAAGAACATCAGTGAGGCTTTTTATGTGAAATGACAGCAGCCCACCACTGTCGTCCTACAGGGATATGAAGGGAAGTAAAACAGCAGAAGCACATTTTAGAGAAATTCATGCACAGACACCGTTGTGAAAGGTGGGATCCACTGGGATGTGGCCCATCTCTTTGCTGTCTCCATGAATGTACAGACTGGAACTAGCAGCATCACAGTCCAGGGGCAACTCTGACTGGAGCAGAGGCAGAACTTCACCAATTTATCTCCATGTTGTTCCGTGTGACAGCCTTCTGTTTGTCCATGCTTTATTTAGCATAGAACTGGTCCCGCCACCTGTGTTAGCCAGACCCGACCGGCAGTATGTCACCATGCAATGCTAGCTGCTCCCGCTTTAAGAGGATGGATTAGAAAAGTTGGGTCATTAGAAATTCTTTAGGACTGCCTCCAAATGTTGAAGGGTTGGTTCACTCAAATGACATGGTTCCATTAGTCCAGGTTTTTAAATAACTGACGTCTGCTTCTGCCCTGAAACACTTCACAGACCTCAGTGTCAATAGTTCTTAAAATTTGTGTCACTAGAAAGAAAGAAAGAAAGAGTCACTATATCTTTATTTTGTGACCTAAATGATGTGTGATTCATTATGCCATGCATGCAACACCTATTCATTTTAATGGCACTGGAAAATTCTCCAAGTGCTGCCGCTTACAGAAGACGAAAGAAGAGAGAGAGATAGAGAGAGAGAGCGAGAGAGAGAGAGAGAGAGAGAGAGAGAGAGAGAGAGAGAGAGAGAGAGAGAGAGAGAGAGAGAGAGAGAGAGAGAGAGAGAGAGAGAGAGAGAGAGAGAGAGAAAGACAGACGGAAAAGTGACAGGGTCATTCTAGCAATGAATAACGATCCTTTGTGAAACTTTATTTCCATTATCATCACGGCCATAATCAGCCTCCTTCTCAACTGTACACATTTTCACTTTGACAGTTTTGCCCATGCATGGCAATGATGTCTGGGACAACAGCCTGCAGGATATAAAAACACCCAGCGGGACTTATGAAAGCACAGAGAGAGGATCTGTTTGATCCGGGATAACGGAATGCCAGATAGCAGAAAAGCTAGCATCAGCTGAAACACAGAGAATGTGACTGATTTCTCTAAAGAGGCACATAATCAAAGGGCTAGCTACTGTAGGTTGCCCAGGGTGCACACTACTGTGAGTGTGGAGAATATGAAGCTTTTTAAAACTTTATTAATCTGTCACTGTGCATGAAGTGGAGACAGAAGAGGAGAATGAAGGTGAAGACACTCTGCAGTTCATTCAGAGGTAATATTATAACTTGCATGGAAGCTCAAACTTAAATTCTCTTTAACTTTTATCAAGCAACTTAAACTGTTAACAAAACTGTAATGTGACTCACAAGTTAGTGGCCTGTTTACACATTCAGGAAGCACAAAGGAAAAGATCTATGCACGCAAATCACCATGCTGTTTTCACTAGCTTTGTCTTCTCTAAACTTGATTTCCTCCGCCAAAAAAACGTGTTGTCTGTGTTTGTTTGTTTGTCTGCTAGTCAGAAGGATTACGTAAAAACTACAGGAGGTATTAGATGAAACTAAGTGGAAGGATGTGTTGTGGGTCAGGGCCCAGATCAGCGGGGCAGATCCACGAACATGTTTTCACATTCTTTAGCAAAGTGGGAAGGAATTTGCAAAGTTTTCCTTTTTCAGAGAATGATTCATCGATACATTTTGTGCAGATCTAAAGAAAGATCCAGATCTAGTGAATTCATAAGGGAATTGTTGGGCCTTGGCTGAGCTACCGGTATATGCACTCTACAGAATCCCAGGTAATACTTTTACAGAGGCTAAAATAAGCTAACATCGAGTAAATCCCATAATAAAGCTCAAATAATGCTGAAATAAGCTTTGGGCAGGGATCCTTTACAATCATTTATAAAAAAGATGCTGAAAGAAGCTATAAATAAAAATTATGTTAAATTAAGATATTCAAAAGATAAGTGGGATTAAACTCTCCACAGATTGACTTAAACATCAGAGTTGGGAGTTAACTCTGAGGGTTTGTCACCATGAGCAACAACTTTGACATTACAAATCACCTTCTGACCCATTATTAATGTGCAAATATAAATATTAATAATAATTAAAAACATCCATACCTCACCCTCAATACAGATGAGGTGAGAGTATTTCAGTTTTGGTGATCAGTTTATTGAAAAGCAAACAGCATTTCAGGAGAAGTGTGGAAATTGATCCTGTGTGAAGAGTTGGGCTATTATTCAGTACAAATTAGACCCAGTTTAAACTGCTCTCCAATTACACAGAGGCTCTGGGGTCCAAAGGTGACAGCTTTGGTGAATTAGTGTTAGCAATTTACGCATGCTATGGGTGGTGAAGAGGCTATTTACTTCCTCCACTCTATTTTCAAAGGCTTCTTTTCACCACAACTTGATATGGATGGACCACCCCCTCAAATAAAATGAATAGTTTTAAGAAACATTTAAGCTCCATATGCTGAGGGTGCAAACACACAATGAAGTCTCTGAAAGGGATTTTGGGAGGCAGGAGAACTGAACTTGTTCTTACCTGTACGGCCACCACGGACAGCACCTCCACGGAGATCCTGTTAAACTCGTCAAAGCAGCCCCACGCCCCCGTCTGAGCCAGGCCTTTGTAGATGCTCCCACAGGACTGGTGGACACAGAAAGACAAAGACATTCAGATTGACACAGTGGGACAGGAAGTCGGTCTGTAAGGCTCGCTGATGGGAGACCTGGTCCGACTGAGCGATAAGGCATGTGGCAAAGCAGACAGAGACGTATCACCAATTAGTCAGAAGATATATGGGAGAAACATTCACAGCAGTAGGCGAATAATAACAGGAGGATACAAAACAGGGCCCTGATGGCAAAACGGGAAAGGCCAAATAGTCTACCACCCACAATTTAGCTTTCGTCTCTACTTGAGAGCAGGTGAACAGCCCTTAGGAGAGCAGCTGGACCAGGATGAAGCAGGCAGCTGACTTTTCTCTCCAATTACAGGGCCAAGGAAACCTTCTCTGACGCAAACCGGAGCTGACTGGAGGATTGATCCAGCTCGTATGTGTGCGTGTGCATAACAGAGTATGAGTAACACTGCAAGGCTCTGAAGCCCTGTTTCTATTGCCTGTGTTCCTCCTGGAGTATATTAGCACTTCTCTGACACCTTGCTGCAGTGGGTATAGCCTGGGGTGCTGTACACCTCTATACCGTAATGATGCCCCCGTCTGGGGGAAGCAGCAGCAAGCTGCATCACAAGATTATGTTTATGTCTCCCTTGACCGCTTTATATGCAGAAAGTGTGAGAGTTAAAGTGTACAAGTGTGCATAATAACAGGCTGGATACAGAGAGGGCTTTACAGGAGAAATAACAACCAGAGTTTAACTGATCAGCTCATCTCAAACGGAAGATGAAAAGGAGGAAGATGAAAAGAGGAGGACGTGAAGGTGGGTTGACAACATTAATGACAAATGCAAACTATATCGCTGACAAAGGCAGAGATGAAAAGAAAACATGCTGCGAGTGCACGAGTACAGACGCACGTGTGTGTTTGCAGCAGCTCACCTTGTAGTCCATCTGCTCAGAGCAGTTGAATACGTAGACCATGATGCCCAGAGCTCGGCCCAGATCTTTGGTCGTCTCAGTCTTGCCTGTGCCAGCGGGACCTGCTGGAGCGCCACTCATGGTCAAGTGCAGGGACTGGGTCAGGGTGATGTAGCATCTAAACGCACACAGACACACACACACACGCACATATGCATGTTGATATGACAGCTAGCAAAGAAGAGGCCTATGACTGATTCAGCTGGCTGTTCTTCCATTTATAGACATCAGGACGAGGATTCTCAATCCACTCACTCACTGTGGGGGACCTTGACTACAAAGGGAAATTTATGTCGGTAAAATTGACAAATTATGGTTGCGTGGCAACCTCACTGTGTCAGCCAGACTTTAGGAAGTCACCACTTTTAACTAATTACTTTGTGCGTAAAACTTTAACAACATCCGTTTTTTCTTTTATTTCAGCATTTCTGAATATTGCAGATTATACTTTGGACTGTTGCATTGAAAGCTACTTCGCTACTTTGAGTGTTCATGCTAAGTGTTGCATACAGGTGTGAGGATAACATTGGTATTATCTTATTTTGGAAAAACTATATAATGGTGGGTCAAACTCTTGAACTATGTTCTCAAGACAGAGCAGAGAAACAGAATTTCCTGTTCAAATGATTGAATATTCTGCAGCAGCCATGATGTCGACCAGGCATGGATTCCAAATTCTAAATAGCATCAAACAAGCAGAAAAAAGTACAAAGAAAATTAGATCCAGCTCTTGAAACCAGAAACTACAATCCAAAAACTCAACCTTAAAACCCACTATTTAACAAAACTTGAATGGCTATGTGACACTCCACACTATATTACAGCAGGGCCCTCCTTAGTTAAAGGTGTACACTGACACTGGCGGTAACATTCTGTGGTCCTGAGGTCCACCACTGACAATGTGTCCTACAATTTAGAGAAATATAAACCTAAAGCCAGGAGGGCAAAGAAAAATCATTTAATGAGCTGCTGGTTAATAGATGATGTATGGAAGGGGGAAATATTGGAAAGCATAAGGGGAGAGAGAGAGGCCTTCAGAGAAGACAAATGATCCCATCTGTGTACAGTGTATCATTCGGTTACCAGTGCCAACAGGCTTTATGGCCATCCCTTGAAATATGGCCAAAAATCTCACTATCATTCGTTGAGGAGGCTGGATGAGGATGTTTGTGTACAGAATAACTAAAGCCAGAAAGGAGACAAGAGAGTGAAACCAAACCGGGTGGCCGTGACAAGGTGACTCGTCCTATTACAGTCTTTTTAAAAGGAGCAGCTATATATCAGTCTGTTGGTGTGTGTGTGTGTGTGTGTGTGTGTGTGTTGTCTGGGTAAAACAATTCTGCTATTTGCATAATGATGCAGCTTTGGAGTTCCTGCAGTAAGTATTGAGTAAATGCTAACGTTGTGCTGATAACATTCCTGCTGTTACAGGTTAGCACCAGTGATTCATTTAGCCTAATTATACTGCTGCAGAAGGTGAACATGGCACACTAAGTATAGTCAGTTTGTAGTTTACAAGTACACACAGGCCTGTGGTCATTATACTGTGTACTTAGCTTTTGAGCAGCAGTGTCAGTGATGTCCTTTACACCCATTTAAATTACATTTATTATTTGAACTGGCACTGGTTCCCAGTGTCTAAAAATAGATTTTTTAAATATGACTACTACCTATGCTGCCAAATATATATATATATATACATATATATATGTATATATATATATATATATATATATATATATATATATATATACTCTGCGTCAGGTCTGCTTACTTTGGCAGGCATCAAAACTCAACGTGGAGAAGAAACAGAATCAATATAAATATCCAGTGTGATTGTCCTGTCCAGCTAACATTACTAAGGTAATAGTTTACTATTTGTTAATTAATGATTTAATTATTCCCACTTTAGCTTATGTGATTTAGTTTGTGTGTATCTGTAGATTTTTTAGGTATCTGGGCGTTGCATTGTATTATTTGATTTAATAATGTAATTTAATAATGGTTTATTTGCATATTTTTTACCAGTGTAGGGTATTCATCATGGGTTTGTTGTATAGTTAGTTTGGAGGCAGTTATAATGCAGATAAACTATCCATTTATATTTGTAGTGACTTGTAGTGAAGGTAATTTTATTTTATTTCAGGTTGCCTTGCATAAACTAGATACAGTTTCAGTCTGTTAATTAGTGAGCAGCCTCCACATCAAAGAAACAAACATCACTTCATCATGGTGACATCTTAATGTTTGTCAGAAACACTTGTCATAACCCAACATCATAGTTCAGCAACAGAAGGGGACAGTGACCACATTATTACAATAATTTTGATACTGTCTCCTTGAAATTATTCATTAGATAGTAGTAATAGTATATTATAGGGGTCTGGACAAACATGCATGTAAAAGGTGATGTGAATGTTCAGCAGAGGCATTATTCCCATGTTTTGTAAACTCTGACCCTTTAAAATCCTTTAGGATGCAATCACACATCCACACTGTCCAGCAAGCTGAAACAAGGTTTTCATTTTCAGATACTGTGATGTGAAGTTTTCACTTGTCAAGATGAATTCTTCTGTTGCCGACTCCGTTGCAAAGAAAGCTGTGTAACAATATTGTGGAGCAAACATGTTTTTATCTATTTTCTCAAGTTAGGGATTAAAGTATTTGACACCCAGCTCCCCTGGTCCGTGGTCCATTGTTGAAATGAAAGCCAGTGGCAAACTATGTGAGTCTTAGCGGGTCCCAGTGAGGGCATGCGCCATATGGTGGAGTCTCACTACATTTACGCTGATCCAGCCATCAAATATTTCTTTTTGCTTTGTTCAAGCTTTCTAAGGGAATACTTGTCAGTTTGGAAAACCGCATAGTCAAACACAGCAGTTTGCCAAGGGGCTCTGGGAGGCAAGTATTCATCTCTGTGTAGTTCAAAGTTTATCAGGAATACTGCAGCAACACATGCATGTGCATAAACAACCTGTTGGAACAGAGCCCAAACGGAGCTGTTCTAAAAGGGTTTGCATGTGGTGGGTTTAAGTAATGATTAAAATCACGGTCAATTGAAATAGCTTCAGGCATTCATGTTGTGTCGGCCTTCAGTCGTAACAAAGGTCCAAAGAAGGAAACCAACATACCTGTCCGTCAGAGGAGTGATGACTAGTCGTGGGGTGTTGCCAAGGTATTCATACGAGTAGGTAAAGTTGGCATCACAGATGTTGACAAAACAATGCCCCTCCTTCTCGCCCCAACAGTGTCTCAGCTGGGAGAGCCACACAAACGCCTGAGAATTGTCCACCTTAAAGAAAATATAAAACTCATTTGAACCAAAGATTGTCAAAATACCAAACATTGCCAGTGCTTTTTTTCACCTTCTAATTATGGTGGTGAGACACCTTGCTTGAATAACTGACAGCATTAAACACTGGTTATATCCTCGAAAAATGCTGCCGTCACGTCTGCATAAGAATTTGTACACATTGTGTTCTTAACCAGATTAATGGCCCCCTGCTCACCTTCTGTACGATCAGCTTGTCCACCACATCTCGGGCGTGGACGTCAATAGTGCAGATGGTCATCACCTTCTGCCGATCGCCCGGCGTGAGCTGGCCAACCAGCATGGAGATGAGTGTGTTGAGCTGGGTCACCTGCTTCTTGAAGTACTCCTTCATGGCGTTTTCATAGCCCTCCTCTAGCCGGATGAAAGACATCCCGACGTCAGACGTCCACCAGATCTGAGAGCAGGTCAATGCCACCTGAATCCGGGGCAATGAAAGGGAGAAAATAGAAGTGATGGAATTAATGTAGATTGAATGCTGTGTTTGGGATTTTCTCCCGATCTATCCTTGTTTATAAAATAATAATAAAAAAGGAATCATCTAAATGTGAAACAAAAGTAGGAACTGAGCGTACAAAGCATATGGTCTCACAATATGCCCTTGTGTTTCATACATAAATATGGCAACCCCTCGCCTTTAGAGCACAGAGTTTTTCTCTGTATTCGGGAGAATTTTGACTGAGATGCAAAGTTAGTTCTTGACAACCATGGCTGCTTTTGCTGATCAGTGTGAAAAGTCAACTTCAGTGAAGACGAGGCGGGCTGGGCAAGTTTTATGAGGACTGGTCATCAATCTGTCGAGGGTGTAACTGAGACTAAAGACCAGTTTCTATTCTCAGCCCTACTTTGATTTTCTTAGTAAAATCTTGCCAACAGTGTCCAGCTGCCATAATCCACATGAGAGAAGATGAAAGTATTGACATGAAAATGTATGCCACCTTATTTCATCACCAGTGCCCTCGCAACAACAAGCTTCATGAGGAGGTTCATACTTCTTTGCCCTGAGTTTTGCCCTCACAGGCTACAGACTGCCCTAACCTTCCAGGAGGAGATAAGCTTTTTTCATCACAGCCAGAGAGGAGGAGAAACTGCAGATGTTACGAAGAGCTGGAAATCTACTGCTTCCTTGCACGCAGCTCACCAGGTCGATTAGTGACTGAAAGGTTCACTAGCGAATCATATCATTTCCAAATGAAGTGATTGGTCCATTTATTACAGTCCTGCGAGGGCCTATCTGTAATTATACTGTTCAGAATACTCAACTCTGTGTGTAAAGCATTAGTGTGTGTATGTACTGGGTTGAAATTGATGACTAAATAGTGATTTTGGAACTGATCCATCAGATGTTGGAGAAGGTGACTAAATATAAAATCCCCAAAGTGAGTGTCGTCAGTAAATCGATGCGTACTGAGCCTGTTTTTACCTGAGCTGGATAATCAAACAGCCACTGCTCTCTGGGTTTCTCCTCGTAGGCGATCACTGCCTCAGTCATCTCATAGCGAACTGTGTTGCGCATGGAGTCCATCACCCGGTTCAACCACACCTCCACCTAACACACACAAATACACACACAAACACACACACACACACACACACACAAAAAGACGGCTATGAATACAAATGTAAAAAAATATTGCATTGTCTGTAACGTAGGAACCAATGGGCTCTTTTATCATTGAACCGTAACGAGGTCATTAATAAGCATTAGTCAATGTGGAGCCAGGCAAATACTATGGGATGTAATGGAAAATTAATGGATTTATGGGCTTTGATATGCAAAACCCCTGAGGGGCAATGACAGACTAAATTTCATTCGTCTCCCTAATTCTGGGTTATGATATCTGTATTTGCTACATATTTTCCTCAATGTCTTTCCATCACAGAAAATGGCAGGTAAGTGAATGTTCTCATCTATCACCTTATAGAGACAAAGATAATGAGTCATTGGAAGTTACGGCCCCACAATTTTAAAGATGGAACATGGAAGTGTCCTGGTCTCTTTTACCTGTCCAGTGCAGTCACAGGGCTGATTAAAGGGGACGTACTCTTCCTCTCTGCTGTACATGCCCAGTGCAACCTTAGTGGGCTTCCCTTCTCCATCCTCTTCAAATTGCATCTTAGCCATGTTGTCGAACAGCTTTGACAGATGCCTTTGGACCTGAGCAAACACACAGACGCATTAAGCTTGGTTTACACTCGGCTCACAGCCTGACCAGTAGGTTCTTTGGCGCTGCACAAATAAATAACATTTCATTACTGCTTTTCAGAGTTGTTCATAGAAAGGCAGGACCCGTGTTCTGCTGCATGCCTGCTAACTTCCTATTAAAGAGATTTGGTGGCAAGTTGTGCTTTACAGTGATTTATTCCTACGAGCAGGAAATGCATTCTGATTCTGATAAGATGGTGTCCTGATGATGGAGGTTGATGTAGGCTGCATGACTATGAGTAACATTGCTCCTGTGTGGGCACTGTGGGAACTACAAAAGTCAACAGCATTCAGCAGAAGAGCCAAATGGTTCAGTGGAACATGGTTTTAAATAACTGTTAAAAAGTAACTTGTAGAAAGTGCGGGATACAGTTTTTTTCTGACTCTGTGAACACATTGAAGCATAACGATTTGTTGCCAACCCCTCAGGCAAATATAAGTGAAGGCACCTGGTGTGGGTTGGTCCCATTTGACAGGATGTCCAGCAGATCAGCTGACGAGACGAAGTAGAATCTTGGGAAGGCCAGACGCTTGGTGTCCAGGTATTCTGCCAGAGCTTTTTCACAGAGAGATAGTCTGTAGAGAAAAATACAGTCAGTGTATTTGTGAGACTGTCCATGATAACAGACGAAGAAGAAACAGAAAGACGTCTTACCTGCTCTGCATATCCTCAAGCTTAGCAAACAGCCCTGGTTTATTAGTGGCCTCCACCACATTGGGAGTTTGATGCAATGCGTTTGCAAGCTCTTTGAAACTGGTGTCAATTTCGTCAAAGCGCATGGAGTCCTGCAGAGGATTTCACAAGGGAACACGGTCAGGGGATTTAGGTTCCCACAAGAGAGACGAGCAAACATCTGGGTTAAGCACAGCCCAAACATCAGGGGAGCAATTAGAATAGTTGTGTAATCTCAGCTCTTAAACTGGGAGTATGGGCTAATTAATGCATTCCCAATTAACAGCTATAACAGTCATGCTATCTGGGTTCATATGGCAACACAAGGGTGTAGCCCTGCATGAATATGAGCTTGTCACTGATGTATACCTGAAATATAGAGCTGTAAGTAATTGCTTGTGTGTGTGTGTGCATATGTATCCATCTAATCAGTTTGTGGGGGGATTTGTCTGTAACCTCAGGCAGCTGTTTTCGTATGTCCTCAGAGCCAATGAAGATGCTCTCTAGATGGGTCCACGTCCGCTGCACCTCGAACCAGATGGAGATGACCGAGTCAGCTATAGACAGTTTGGTCTGCCACGACGACACCTCATCCAGGAAGTACCCAATGTACTTGGACGTCATGAGGTTCTGCAGCTGGACCTGGTTGTCCTCCAGCGTCTCAATGAGCTCCTCGTCCGTGCGCAGCAGAGGCACCTGGGTGCGTTGGTGGGGCTCGTACTGGAACTGCATACCTGCGTGTGATCGATAAACTCAGTGGACTGGAAACACTTTGCATTCTGATTAAACAAGATGTCCCTTTCCCGTACCTGTCCATGTGGTGTTGAGCTCGGCGAGGACCTTCTCCATCCCCATCTCTTTAACAGCCTTATCCACGATTCCTCTCACATCCTCTTCAAAGCAGTGCAAGTCGAGCTGCAGCAAGTCGGCCAGAGTGGTATCCTGCTCACAGAAAACCACATCAGTACTTTACCCTAGACTCCACATGAGATAACATGCAGTTTCCCTCGAGCTTCTGTCACCTACAAACAAGAAACTAAAATGTTTGTGCAAATCGGACACTTGCACCACCTGCACGCAATGAGGGCGGTGTGGCCTAGTGGAAGAGTGGGCGTTCACCCAACAAGAAAGTTGCCGGTTCCAAAACCCCACTCTTCCCCGTCTGCAATGCCATAGTGTCCTTGCAAGATCCCTTGAACCCCCGAAATGGCCCACATAAATGTTGAGTGTACTAAAAAATATGTCACTTTGGACAAAACGTCTGCTAAATGCATGTAAATGTAATGACAATAACTACTGGAGCTGTATTCCCACGAAGAATAAATTCAATCGCTTGGCAGTAGTGGGTCAACAGATCCCTCTCACGATAAACAGGTCCGAGCATAGATTCACAGACTTAAGAGAGAAATTAAGTTCTACATAAGAGAATGAACTACATTGCAGCAGAAACATGGGTCTGACTTGCGTGGAAGGTATAGAACTTATGGGACATAGCTACACCCCAGTACGGGTGCCATTGTTACGGGCTAAATCTCGAAATCAGCAAGTCTCAACCCAGTGACCGCAACACATAAGTGAAGGACGCAGCTCCAGAGTTCTGTTAAATCAAAATGTGTAGAGTCTGGAAGTTTGGTCCAAACAGAACAAAACATTAGAAGATCTGGACCAACCATGTAGGTGGGCTATCAGTCCAATAACACTTCTCCCCTGTCTACCTGAGCGAAATAACTAATGAGTCCCCCTTTACACAAAGAAACAAACAAATAGAACAATATAATATGTGCCAGATGATTGGAGGCTGTTAAGCAGTTTTTTGGTGCATTCAGAACTGTGGAACGAACATTTTTAGAATATCCCCTTAGAAAATTCATAGCCTGCAATTAATGGCTCATACAAGGCAGATACAAAGTTGTATTTGACAAATAAAGTGGCATAGGGTAGAGCTCTGCAAAGTAGTCTGCTTGAGCTAATGTTAGCATAAAATAGGCATTTAATATCGCAGTTCAGAGATCCAGTCATCCATACTATCATGTCCTGCTTATCGTTTTGATGGTCATATCCAGATATATGAAATGTACATTCTTTTCTGATTTGAGAATAAAATGTAATCATCATTTCACCTCTGATAAGTGCGTGTTAAGCAGGTGAGAATCCTGTCGTATAGACCTATCAAGTCCTTGAAAAATATGGCTGCTCTTCACGTTCAAAGCAGGTCTAGCAATGTTATAAATCCTTCCAATCGTTAAATATTTATGGCGAGTGACTAACCATTAAAAAGTTATTTTAAAATTCGTGGGTACCACCCTTGTAACAGAGTTTGGTGGTAAAGACTTAAAAGTGATGCTGGTCCAAATGTCCCCCGTTACTTTCCTTTTTCATAGTTTCAAATATTACAATTTCTTGAAAGTGCATTAATAATTCAACAATAAACACATTCACCCAAAGCAATGAACAGAATTAGAACAACAGAGTACTCGCATTGCATATCTTTAAGAATAGATTGTTAACCTCATCCATGGTGAAGCGGACTCCAGTGGCGGCCATCAGCTGATGCCAGTGGCGGAGTCGTATGGCTGGGTTCTGGAGCTCGGCCACAGCCCGGAGGGAGACAAGGAGGTTTTTCACCCTGCTGTCGAGACCTGTGAAGGCGTCCCACGCCCTAACCTATAGGGGACAGAGGGCAGGAATGAATTCAAGGACTTTTGACAGGTTATTGCTTGGAGACCCGATTTCAGGTTTAATTTTAGTTTCATTCATTACCCTTAAAATTAACTAAGTTGACATTTATCAGTTCCCTAAATGTGCCTGATTCTTCCAGGAATTATTTCACAAAAAGATTTATATTTGATGAAAAAATCTGGCATGTTTAGGGGCCTGATATTGATATTTGGGTTGAAAGAGTGTAAACTTCCCCCAAATAAAATAAAGAGAAAGACAAAGAGGCAGCTTAAACTCTGACAGCATCTAGAATGACGAATACTGTTCATATAAGTGTTCACTGAATGGTCAATTGCAGTTGCAAATTAATACTATGTGCCCAATGGTGCACTGCCAGGCATTGCCTTTGACTATGTTGTATACTTATGCTGATTCTTCTTCTTCCGTTCCCTCCAGATAGTTACAGGATGTTACCAGGAAACCTGAATAGTCGCTAGCTTTTCAAATAAAAAAACCCCAGATAGTTACAGGGTGTTACCAGGAAACCCAAAAAGAGGCAATTTTTTCAAAATAAAATCCCCTAGATAGTGACTGGACGTTACCAGGAAACCCGGAGGGAGGCTGGATTTTCACAATAAAACCCTCCAGATATTTACAGAATGTTACCAAGAAACCAGAAAGGAGGCTTGATTTTCACAATAAAATCCCCCAGATAGTTACTGGATGTTACCAGGATACCCGATTAGACGCTGGATTAATTGTCCCTTTTTTTTAAACCTAGCAGACTTTTCAACCTCTATACTACTCTATGTTATACATCCTGGTATTGACCATTCTCCCCCCCTCACCTCTTTATCCAGGCCCCGTATATCTTTAGAGAAGCGTTTGCACTCCAGCTCCATGTCCTCAACCTGGACCTCTCTCCACAGAGTTGTCCTCCACGCAGCGATGCTAAACTCCACTGTGGTGATCATGTCCCAAAGCTCCTTCAGCAGGCCCACTTCACGCCTTGGGGATGAAGTGGACAAAGTGAATTCAACTGAATAACACTGACTGCGAAATGCAAAATACTCACTCGCTTCAAATTTGGCACAGGACGTTTGCCTGCCAGCGTCGGGCTTTACCTGCATTGTCGGAGCTGTTTGAACTCTGAAACGTTGACCTCAAACAGGTTAGCAGACTTCACCAGAGACGCCATCACAGCCTCCCGCTCCTGGATCTGCCGTTGGAAGGTGTCTAACATCTGGAAGGGGATCTTGCTTTCAAACCTGGTCAGATGCATGATTGCACAGAAGCGAAACACACACACACACACACACACACACACACACACATATTTACACAAGCCAAGTATAAATCAAGCTGCTTATGAACGACTGCAGGTTAGCCAAGCTTGACTTAGCTGCAGCATAACCAGACCTAACTGCACACTGTGACAATTAACAATGACATTAATGGGAAAATAATCACCAGGTTATTAAGAGACCAATAACACACATAACTAATCTGACAATTATAATGAAGCATTTTTAAGTTTACACTGTGGCAATGATGCTGATTTTTAATAAGATTTACTGGCCAGTTCAACCAAACTGAACTTTGAAGCCAAATATAGCAACCTACCAGAAACATATCCAGTGGGAAAGTATTTGATTGATAGAAGGTTGAAGATATCATTTTACTTTTGAGGAAACATTTTAAATATACATGTTGTGTCTTTGGATTCTGTTGTTATTTAATATGGCGCAACGTGGGTTTCAGTTGTCCTCACCTGAAAGGCCCATTTTTGCGGAAGTCCTCCCTGAAAGTGTGCTGCTCCACATCAAATGAAGCACATTTGCTACGCAGGCTAGACACCTCTGCGGCCTGCAGAGGCGCCACCTGCTGTTTGGCTAACACCGTCTGCTTTCTCACATTGTTCCACTTTTCTGGCAACTCCTGCAGATGGACAGATCGATTTGATGCAGACAGAGGGAGATAAAGATAAAGAGAGAAAAAAGAGGGGTCAAGGAGTGACAGATGATGAGTGGCCAGGAGGCAGAGGGTGGAACAGGAACAGGAAAATGGAAGATGCAAAGTAAAAGTAAGAGAAATGGTTCTATCTACGCTGAAAGAAACAGATTGAAGAGTACAAGCTGGCGAACGTGATCTGAAATGACTGAACACCAGCACTTACCTCTAACTGCTTGTAGACCACATCAGGAAGCTCCTGCTCATACACCTTCAGCAGAGTAATGGTTTCCTGCAGGGGCTCAAACATGGCATCTGTGGTTTTTTGTCTTTCCTTTACAGCCATCAGGTGACCCATGATGTCCACCAGTCCATTGTAGTCACCCTCATTCACTTGTTGGCCAAGGCCAGCCTTAGTCACGCAGATAAACTGTTCCAGGTCTGACAGGCTGGGGACGAATGATTCTGATCATTATAGCGGTTCATCAATTTTACAAGAGCTTTACTTGTCATGAGCAGTACAACAGAAATCAGTAGTGACCCAACATGATGTCATCAGGGGTCATCTCAGTTCAGAAAAAGAGAAAACTAATTTTGAAAGGAAATCCTGCATTAAAAATGACAGGTTGAGAAACACAGGCACAAACGTTCCATTGAAAAAATCGTTACACCAGAAGCATGGTTCATGGGTTTGTTCTGTGTGTATGCAGACAAAATGTTTTCAATTTGTACACAAGAAAATCATTACAATTCAGTTTGTGTAACAACTATACTATATCCCCATTGTGCATAATACTGGTGAATGGAGTAAACAGCTCTGAAAAATGTAATAAAAATCAACTCGAAGCAGACGGTCTGTGCTAAATTGCTTTGAGTTGAAGTTTCCTAACATTATCTGTCATGAGCTAATGGTTTCACCCAACCAAGAAGGGTTAATTGAGGTAAAACCCCCAAGTGAATGAAATATTGCCTCACCTGTTGGTTACATTGTCAATTAGGTGCTGTTTGAACATGAAGCTCCACTTTTTGATGATGTTGAGCAAGGCACTCTTCATGATGCGGCCATCCACCTTCATCCACCCATTGAACACATGCACTGCCTCCAGACCCTGCACCTCTTCGTAGATCTTCTCATACCTACAGGATGATGACAAACAGTTTTCATTCGGGTATAAAAGGACTTAACCCTTAGGCGTATTTCACCTTATTTTCCAATCTTTTCTCCAAAATAAAATCCTATTCCAATCCTTCAAAATTCCGATGAACATAAGAATAACCAGAAATTCAAGAGCAAACACAAATAAGTGCTCACTCTCTGCTTCACCAATACCCACTTGTTTATCTCCTCCTTGAAGTCACCCAGGGTTGGTGGGGTCTCTGGGACTTCATCATCAGCATTAACCTCCATCTCATCGCTGGTGAGAAAGTGTCCGTACAGGAGGAACTGACGCATTAACTTCTTCCTATCATCCACGTACAGGAAGCTGTAGTGGTGCAGAGAGCTGCGATACTCACAGCACGTAACCATGACACCCTGCACACGTTCCATTAGGACTTGACGCATGTCAGCCAGGTCAGCTATGTCCTCCATGTCAGCCTGAAGAAAACGAATCATGAACATTTAGTCAGTAGAAGGGATATGCATTTAAGATTTTACAACTTAAGGAAAATGACCGTGTACTGTAGATATTGGAGCTGAATCACAAACAACAGTACCTGGTAGTGGGGGAAGGGAATGTGCTGGGCGAGGCGTGGTACCAGTGAGGAAATTCTGAACACATCATTGGTGAGGCTTTCCACCAACTCGAAGAAACCGTCCCCAGCTCCAGACTCCAGAGAGGGAGAGAACACCATGTCAGGAACCTTCAGGCTCAGCTGAGTCTCAAAAAGAGGGGGCACGCCAGGTCTCTGGTCTGGAACCAAAGGAAAAAAGTAGAAACTGTAAAAACAACACTGAAATCTCTTCTCAAGTAAATAAGCATCCTGGTATCCTGCTTTGTGTCATGGTATTTCCCATCTCCCTCTCCTCTTGAGTCAACTGTCAACACTTTCTCATTCTGTTCAAGACAACATTTTCAGATTGTTTAACCAATTGTGGTTTTACATGCTCAAATTTTGTGATAGTCACGTATTAAGATAATCTTCATAACATATTTGTCTTTTGTTTTTTCTTCAATTTCAGGGATTTTGTCCATAGATTTATACCAAACGTCTTTAAAGTGAGTCAAGTGTGTAAAATAATAATAATAAAGTATTCGTCCATAATGTAGTATTTTACTTTTGATGAATAAATACAACCTGCAAACATAACATAGACATTGTGAGCCAATAAGCAGTAAAGACTATGGCTGTGTAGTTAAAAAGAATGCATCTGAGAGGTAATGACCTCAGTATTATTTCTCAATAGCATACTGCTGATTCCCCTCATTTCACTACAGACCTTAGTTTTCAAGCATTACATTATTAGCTTGTTTCAGACAAACATAACTTACATCGTTATTCTATATAAAGACAGACAACATGACAGGTCCCTAAAAGTGAAGCAAAACAGTTGTTCTTAAATATCGCTCCTGTATGGTTTAGGTAATTCTTATCATCCTGATGTCTGCTCACGTGTTAATTCTTCTGATACGTTTGGTTATTATTCCGTATTTGATGCTTATAAAGGATATCAATATATTTTATGCAAAATAAGATGCAGGGTGAAAGTGATGAAGCTTTAATCTATGGATAATCGCATCTTCCCGCTAGATATTTGCTTTTAAAAAGCTTCCTGATCTTAAATAGATGTTCTGAACCCAAACAAGAAGAAGGACAGGGAGAGGTGGAGGATGAAGTAGAAGCAATGAGGAGATGAACTGGATACTGTAACAGGCTGGGAACGATTCACCACATCTTGAAACACGTCCCAATTTATCTTAACCCGTTGACAAAACTTGAGCCAGCAATCAGAAGTATTTCATGTCCACAGCCAATGCAGGCGGACACCCAATTGACATCAAAAGCCCTGAGGACATGTTTTTTCAGAGTCAGCGCTGGCTAGAAGACGTGTTTTTTTTTGTGTAATCAAATAGGTGTTTAGTGCTTAATGCTCTAATATTACATTTATGGTCGGCAACAACATTTGAGGCTTTGAAATAAAAATAGTAAGATCACTACAGTGCTACAGATACTATGGGATCTCTTTTATATCCAAGCACATTGCATAAGTGTATTCATAAGTCTTTCATTTTGTGATTCGATTGTTCTGTTTACTTTTTTCTCATGAATGTCCTACCTGTGTTATCCAGGAAGAACTTGAGGGAGTTTTTGATACTGTTGAAGAATCCGTCTATGACCATGTCGTCCATGTACTCAACATAGGCCTTCCACTCCTCAGAAGATGGCTCAGCTCTGAACAGCTCCAGATTGCTCTAAGACGTGACGAAGAGTGACACAGAGACAACAACAAAAAATCGGAATAACCCAGACTTATATTAACAGCATAGAATGACGAAATTAGAGCAAAACTCAAAGTCTTTTTGGTATTTCACACAAACACAGAATAACATCTTTTATCTACCTTAAGCAGGAAGTGAATCTTTTCTCCTGAGGACCGGACGAGACCGTATATTCTTTCCACCCTCTCAGCCCTGTCCTCCAGATTGAGCAGTGCTTCTTTCTTGTCCTCCTTCCTGTTGAACATAGGGGTGGCCCAGGACCTCATGCAGCTTTGGATCTCCTCTACGTTGTCTTTGGTTCTCTGGAGTTGGCTCTCCAGGTCACAGACGGAGTCTCGCACTTCCTGGATATACTGCCAAATACCTAGAGAGGGAAATATGACGGAGCAGTGAGAATGATAGTGAATGAGAGAGTGTGACTGAAATACTGGGACCACTTAAAAATGGGTTCTTCTTGTGTCCCATTTTTTCCTTCAGAAGACAACTTAACTCGCATTAGGAAAATACATTTGACAACTGAGTCTGACAACTTCTCTGAAGTACTGCTTTGATTAATATCCAACAGCAGGGCTGGGGAACCTCTGGAATGTGATCTAGCCCATGAGACAATACGATGATACATCGGTGTGCGTGCTCTGTATCAATGCACTCACAGTAAAATTTCTTCTGTGACACAAAGAGAGACACTGAGACTGTGTAACCATTTCTACCATGATGTAGAAATTAAAAAAATCTAAAGTCACCTTTTGACCAAATCACCAAATAGAATGACGAAATTAGAAAGAATCTTTCAACACACACAAAGAACAACATCCATAGCAAACATACAGACATTACAAATGCTGTGCAAAAAGCCATTTTAGAGTCGTATTACTTCTGAGTTTGACTTAAGGAAGAACTGCTGTCTTAAGAAGTCTTGCTTGACTACACCTCATCACTGCCATCTGACATCAGACGCCTCAACAAAGAGAAACAGTTCCAGCTGGCATTAGGGTTAGTATGATATGGTGAGTAAAGTAATTAAGTAAAGAGATTTTATATCAGTAAAAGGAGATTTACATTAATAGCCTGCCACCCAACATTCTTTTGGGTGGGGAATTATGACAAGAATACCTGAGAGGAGAAGAAAAAACCCTGGAGAAGAGGAAAAATCTGAGAGTAGATGTTTCACACGCACACAGAAGCAGCATGAGCATGAGAGAAAGAGCTAAAAGTTGAAATGTCCCTTGACAGAAAAAGGTTTCCCTACCCTGCCATAAAGAGAGGTCAGTGTGAGTGGGCTTCAGCAGCTTTCACAGCATTTAAACAGACTCGCTTTAGTCAATAGATTAATATTAAAGCGTTCAACCAAAATACAGTCTGCCAGCGCACTCAGCATCGAGTGTGACCAGTGGGTGTATTCAACAAACACACTGGACATCTGCTTGACTGACTTTTAAAAACTTTTTAAGACTGGAAATGTATTAGAAACATGTCTTTCTTTTTGGCACCTATCGAAATGGTTGAGCTAGGTTACCGTCCAGGTTGCCTTAAACAACAACAACATCTGACACATAAATACAATGATAATATGCATGTGAACATGATGTTATTAGGAAGCCTCCAGCTATTTCACAGTTCAGGGGCTGCATCCCTCAGACGCTGCACTTGAAGAACAGTGGCATCAATGCGGAGTGACTAAGCCTCCTTCAAATGAGGTGAAGAAATATGGGTGGATACTTATCAGCACAACCTATCTCAAGATTCATTGCGTGCCGGTGTTGAAGCTAACAAGTTGGCTATGCGAGCTAATGTGAATGCAGCAGCTCACGAAGCACCGGTAAGAGTGAGAGAAGCTAGTGAACATGTAGGAAGTCCCCCATAGACCAGACCATCTCATTTAAGATCCGCCTTCAAAGTCTAGATTGACCTGGTCCTCCGAAGGATGCGGTCCCTGAATTGGGACAGAGCTTCTTTTTACTTCTACATGGAAAATTTAACTTGTACATTTTTTTCCTGCAAAATCTATATATTTTTTAAAGAAATACAATACTAGTCATCCTATACTCCTTTACCAAATGAACGTTAAGTATATCTACAAAATACACCCCCACTGTGCAGCATGAAGGAGATAAGTGTGTGCAGCTACTAAACATTCTGCAGAGAGACTGTGACTTTGTCCCCACAGACAGCTGCATGCTTTCGCTTTTACCGTAAATTATCTTCTCATTTCTGCTGAGTTCTACTTCTGGGAATCCCAGGGGCTGAAGAAACTAACAACATGCCTGCCAGCGCAGTGTCAATCAGAGAATATCAATGATTGAACACCTCTCCTTTTCTTATTTTACATGTGTTAAAATGCAAGGCCTCAATGTTCATGTCACATCTCTCAGCATCCTGCTCTTCCCTCGAAACGACAAGGATGGAGAGAAACGCCAGGGAGTTGGAAGAAGAAGGAATATTTTAATCATATAAAGAAATATCTCCATCAACACTGTCTATAGCTGCTTGTCAATCTATAGCCTAAAATATTTTTGGATAGATTTTACATTTCCTGCTTTATACAAAAATATTAGCTGTTCTTTCTTAAACAAATCTCACACAGCCTCAGCGGTCTGGGTTGGTCGCAGCAGCAGGGACAGAAACTTTGACTTCAACTGCAGATTGAAGAAATTACATCACAGAGCTAGACTTACAATTTAACTGTGGGTTTGATCTGTACGTTGACCTAGTATTCCTCAGAAGGATCAAAAACTTCTTTCTTTCAGCAAATTAACAGTTGCACAAGTGCTGAAACACAAATACAGAGCCTTCGTTTGTAGCTGCCACCGTCACTGAGAATTTGCAGAAAAAGCACATTGCACGTTGCAATCGCTGCTTTGTCACAGAGATAGAATGCAGGTAGATGGCTAAGGTCATTGCATTAGACTCCAAACAATACATCTGTTGCACTATAGTCTTTTGTTAATACAGACCCTGTATTACAGGGGGTTATTTCTCAATTATGCATCTGCTAGTATGATTAAATATCCAGACCTTGGCTGTTCCAGTTCAGACTCTCCTCAGCGTTTTTGAGCTGAGCGTCGATGTCCCTGAGTTGGCCCAGCACCAGAGGATGTTCCACCTCGAGCACAGAGTGCATCACCTACAGTCAAACAGTAGGAGAAAACAAAAAGGAAAAGAGGGATGTGATGTGATTTCAAGCTCCCATTAAGCGTTCACAGAAATATCATTTTAATAGAGCCGCCAGTGAAAGGCCACACAAGCAGCAAGACGGGTGTTGTCCTCATCATAGTCACTGTTTCTGGATCTAACCATTTTGCTGGGACTTAATCAGACTTAAATCTTTTGTTTCCAGGAGCAATGAAATGCTGTTTTTATAAAATGTTGCCAACTGTGACACATGTGGCAGAGCTGAGTATATTACATGGTGATTGCGCTTATTTTGTTTTATGCAACTTTATTGCTATCGCCATTTTGCCCTTAGACCATTTCCTATTACTGCGACAAGACAGCATTTTGAAACAGTATATTTTATGTTCTAATGTCTAAAGTCAGTGAGTGAATTCATACACACAATGTGCATCCTTTATGGCATAATTTGAGTATCATATTCAACTACATTTTCTTGTTTTAGCAGTCTACAGTCTGTATGTCTATGTATCCCATTCTAGTGAACATATAAAGCGAATTTCTTCAAATTAAACAAATGTTCACGAAAAAATCATTAAGTATTTAAATTCTGACGGTCAAGGTTCAAGGGTATTCTGATTTCACAGAAGACAATTCTTAACCAGGAATCATACTTCAAGAATGAATGAATAATTATGACACATTTTCGGACAATTATTGAATTTAAAAATGTGAAAAGGATGACTTTCATGAATCTAACAGGCACCATCACTATATTGATATAATTATTTTTGTAAAGAAAAACTTCTGGTAATAATTAAAATCCCTAATTCAGGAACAGGAGGATATACGGTGAATGGACTGTATTTAAATAGCACTTTTCTCTAAACAATCCCTCAACAGTAAAGTTGACATTCTCAACAACACCATTTACAAAGCACTACTCTATCTAGCACTTTGTCTACATGTCATGCATCTCATTCCAAACTACTCAGGAGCAATTGTGGGTTCAGTGTCTTGCCCAAGGGCAAATGTCATACTGGACGAGCCCAGTATTAGTGGACGAGCCGAATGATATTGTAAACTGGTTGTTGTAGGAATGGAACAGTGAAACTTTACAACTTTTGTCTATACCGGAGATTACACCACCTCATGTCAAACTAACCATTGAGTTTACCCAGTGTATTGTATCTTATCTTATCTTATTTAAGCTTAGTTTAGCTTAGCTTATCTTCCACACCAGTCAGTGTAAATGTTAATGTCTGGAGCTACTACTGTATAGTGTGAGCATGAGCAATTGATGAGAGGATGACATGAGAGGATGTGACATAAACAGCAGGACTTATATAGTTCAACGAAGTAACGGATGTTCCCGTCTCTACAGCACTGATGCTAGCATGGTTTAAAAAGCCTCAGACTGCCACCTAGAGGTTGACATGTTTCCACTGCTGCCAACTGTGAATCCACCTCATGCTCTGATATCACACTTCATTTTCATCCGTGTATACATTTTCTTTATGGCTTACAGCCTGATTGACACCAACCTTGTTGTATGCACCAATGGTGAGCTCCAGGTTGGCAACATACTGCTGCAGCTGCCCCCTGGTGGTGTAGATCTGCATTGCAGTTTCAGGGATGGCCACAGTCTGACTGGCCTCCAAGTACTTCACCTCCCGCAGCAGAGACGCCAGCTGAGGAAGAGGGAGACAGGGTCAGTGAGAAACATAACAACACATTCACAACTTGATGGTCAAATTAGATTTTGATCGGTGAAGGAGGCCACTTTTTAAGACCTTTACTTTTAAACCCTGTGTCACAGTAAAAACATGAGGATCCAGTACGACAGTTTTGTTGTTGGTGGGAAAAAACTTTCCACTAAAGCTCAGATTAATGAGAGGTCAGTTTTTAGAGCAAAGTGGATTAATGTAGAAACCTGCGGGCTGAAGTTGACGGAGATCAGCTTAGTGGCCGGGTCTCTGCTAATTAACGGCAGGTTCAAGTTGAACTGGGAGCTCTCGCTCACGGTCTCTGTCCATGTCTCATACAGACTGGTGGAGTATCTGGGATGGAAACACACAGAAAACAACACTTTATCTCAGTCAAACAGAAGTTATTATCACACAGAAATATACCCATTGTTTTGAAGCTTTCTGATAAGTGCATGAATATCTGTCCATCTGACTGACTCTCAGGGCTCTGTTTAGAGAGTCGAGCTTTAGTGAGGTTTTTAGTAAGTGGAGCAGCTCAAAGGTTCAGTCTTTATGCCGTGGTCCATTATAGCTCGGAGCTCAGACGCTGCACCTGGAACATCATCCCAAATCCCAATTTGGGATGAACCTCACCATCCCTGACTTTGAAATCCAAGATGGCAGCTCCGTGTTTCAACAGTTAATAAAAGCTGTAGTTTGTACTGTTTATCAGCACTTAAATTTGTCGTACACATAGTGTTGTCCAATTACTGTCTGTGGTCGTAAGTATGCCTGAAATGCCATGTAATACATTGTTAAGACTTGGTTTGGCTAACAATGGCTAACTGGCTAACGTAAACAAACTCCGAGAGGTCAGCCGCAAGACAGGCTTTCTCTTTCTTCGACTTTTGACCAAATGTGCAACTGGAACGTTATCAACTCTGATTATAGAGGATGGACGTCATTCCAAAGCCGAGCTCCAAGGTGTAATTGAATGCACCATTACTTGTCAAGTCTCAAAAACGCAGGTCACTTTTACAGTTTCAGATAGAAAGCTGCAGCCGACATTACAACAGGCCAAACAAACAGACCATTCCAAACAGGCAGGTTTACAACAAAACCTTCACTAGTTCCCATTAAAGGAACTTTTCTTTAATAAGGGCACAGTTATGAAAACAACATAGAAATCAACCAAAGCAAATAAGAGGCATGTGATTGAAAAATGATTCGACGTGGTAAACAGAATGAGAGGTGTTATGTGCTTGTTCAAGGGCAGAGGGAAAGGCAGCAGTTCAGGAAGGTTACATGCAGGTGTGCAGGGGTAGGATGAGGATAAACGTTGATTCATCTGCAAGAGGCCGGGAACAGACAGCATTTCAAGGCTCTGTACAGCTATATCAATCTGTAAATAGCAGATTATGATACGAGAACTTAAGTGTGCACTGTGTGCTCCTTATTGGATTTCTGCTGTGAGCTTCATTTCCTGATAGTGGCACCGCAGACGCAGAGGCAATCAAATGCCTCGGTCATGGCCATAAATCACACTGCATTTTGTCTGTGGGGGTAATGAGTGAGGATGCCCATTCTGTTCCTGACTGGAAAATGTATAATAATGGTGGCACTCACTCTCGACTCAGGCGATGATTATTACAGCATAACAAGAGCTCTAATTTCTGATGGGAGTAAATTGAGGGCAAACGACTGCTGTTGCTCATCATTCCAATACTGTGGGTGATAAGTGAGTCCATACTTGTAAGGACTCACTTATCTCTTTACTGAAATAGCTCTAACTTAACATTCATCCTCATCTTAGCGCTAACACAATATACTGGCTGCTGATACTTTAAAATTAAAATAATAATAATACATTTTTGCATATGCACAACATATTCACTATCATGTAATAGAGAGGGCCCCATTTTGGAAACAGCATATATTTATATACCGGCTGATTTACACCCAAAATCTGCCTGATCTGATTGTTGTGTTTTCTCTCTCTCTCTGTTTGACCTGCATCTCTTGCTCTTTTTCTTATTCCAACAGGAAGCAGCCAAGCAGACTGGAGGCCATGCAGCAGATGGGATTCTATGGTGATTCTGTAGAAGCTTTGAATGCTCAGTCCACTCTGTCTCTTCTTCATCCTGGCATTCCACAGATAACTGATTTGTCCCTTAAGTTACAGCATTGATTTCTTTATGTAAATAGTTAAGTTTTTTTTTAATTCCATTCGGTGTCCTCCCTCGATTGTCAATCATGTTTTGTGCTATCCTAGAAATATTTTGAAATACACAGACCTTTTTGCAAGATTTGATTTATTTACACTTTGATTCCCCTCAACAGCCAGAATCTATATTTACTGCAGCTTGTACGTTTAGAGAACTCAGCTGTCAGCTTTTCACCCGAGGCAAGACCCCATCACTCTTGTTTTAGCCTCTTTACACTGGCTCCCAGTAAGTATTGGTATTGATGTTAAGATCTTATAAGAATATCATATTCTTATGTATTTAGGGCTGGTTCAGGTCTGCCTTGGACCAGCTTCTAGTTCTACTGCTATAGGCCTAGATTGTCAGGCAACACATGGACAAATGGAGCATCTCTTTCCTCCTCTCATTCTTCATCAAATTAATGTCTCATTGATTCATGTTACTGACTATATAGCTTTAATCAGCTGCCATGTGTAGAGTGCTTTGTAACGTCATGCTGTGTAGACATTTCTACACAATTCGAAAAACAGACATGCCCTCTCTCTCTCTCTCTTTTTGCCTCTGTTTGATTCCATGCAAACAGAATTTTCTGACCTATAGGATGCTTTATGTTTCAGTTTTTGATATTGGATATGGTCTAAAAGGCCATTCCTCACTTTGCATCAGTGAGTAGTGAAGGAACATATGGGATTATGGGAGTCCTGTGAAATAATCTGTGGAGCAGCTCCACAGTAATGAGAACATAAATCATGCTCGAAGCTGCATGTCTACATGCTATTCCACAGGGGCTGCTTTCATAAATGTTACACGCTCAACTATCAAAATCAAAAACATGCAGTGAAGTGCCAACCACAGAGGGAGCTAATATCTGAGTAATGTGATTGGCTTTCAAGGTTATTACAGTCCTGAAAGATGACGTCTTATTCTGTCACTGTCTATTCTGTTTAACCTCCCTTTCTGTTCTTTTATTCAGTGATACATACATCCCAGCCTGATGAAAAGTGGTGTAATACAGGTAAATAACATCCACACTTACTGGTCCAACAGTTGCATCATCTCCTCATACTTGTCGATGACCTTGGCTCCTTCCGCAGACTCCAGACACCTGCAGAGAAGATGAAATCTGACAACCGATGCAACAATTGCAACCAATACCCTTCCAAGGAGCCATTATTCCACTTCATCATCTTTATGAGACCTGTAAAAAACCTTTACAAAATGTTATGAAGAGGAGCAGCTAGTGCAATAGATTCACAGTTGGGAATGAACAGCCACAAACCAATTAAGTTTTTAATCTGAGTTACTGGCGAAGGGAGGAAAACTCACGCGCAGGAGAGTTGTCTGAATTTGGAGAACTGGGTCTGGATGCGCTTCTGTAGACTCTGGGCCCATCTCAGCCCGCCAGCTACTGGAGGCATATTCTTACTCACGACAGGCGAACCTGAGGAAGTCAAGTGTGTTTACTACAAAGGTTAATGGTGACTGAGATAAGAACCACACAATTAGCCTAACCCGAGCTACATGGTTTAACCTCCCGATCACTCTCCAGTTTGTGGGCCATAATTTTGTTGAAACTTTGCTCACTCTTGTCTGTGTAAAGTATTTCAAATGAAAATTGTAAAAATACAGGAAATTGCTCTGAATCTCACCAAGCTCCTCTGCAAGCTGGATGTGTTTGTCATAGATGAGTTTACAGCAGTTCAGCTCCTTCTCAAACACAGTGACAAGGAGAGGGTATCGGCTCACAGCATCGGCTGCCACTAGGGGGCGTTCCAGCAAGCTACCAAACATATCCACCACCTCCAGACAACAGATTAGCAAAAGGGCTTTAGTACTTGTTTGTGACTGTGGTTGTGCATTTGTGAGAAAGAGACAGATTCAGTTCCCAGACCTTGAAGGTGGGCTCCAGTCCGGAGGCATCATCGAAAGCCAGACAGAAGATGGTTCCTAGTCGTCGCTCTAGGTCATCCACCCTCAGATTGAACTTCCTCACATCTTTTTCAAACTCCTGCAGGGAACAAAAAGCAAAGCTACAGCAGCAGCCAAAAGAGCACACAGCTTAGACTGGGCGGCATATTCCTTTTTTACATCTCACTGACTCAAAGCCATCCAGAGGGGAACACTGACTGGGTCTTACACTAACAATAAATTACTTTTCTTGCCATTGCTCAGAAACATCTTGGTTAAGCAACTAAAGAGTATAGGAAAAAAAACACTATTTATGTAGAAAACCAATTTGCTCCACAAACGCAGGACTGACCAAGCTGTAGTGTTGTTTGGCTGCTTGAATAAAAGAAGCATAAAGGGGTAAAAATTACACTGGGTGAGTAGCCTTTGTCTAGTATTTCATAAAACTCTTGAATCTCACTTTAATAGTTGCTCTGTAAAATGTCTGCCTATTTTCCCATGCAGGGATGTAAGCCAAATCACTGTGCACCCAATCGTCCTCACATTCCTTACCGTATTGTTCAGGTCCAAGCAGTCATAGGGCTTCTCTGTGATGAATTTGTAAGTTTCTGCAAACTCTTGGTTGAGCAGCTCGACCTGCTGGCTGAGTGCGCTGCCTCTGACAGCTCCAATCACCAATTTCTCTAGCTTTAACATGTCTAAAGCTGTTAACAGGATGTCCTATAGGGAGACAGTGAAAGGACATTTAAGGGGAGGGGCTCAACTACAGTATCACTGAAGTGACTGCCTCTCAATTCTCATGCCAAAAGGGCTGACCTTTGATTAAATACTCACCTTAATGGCCTGGATTCTGTTGATAAAGCAGTCAAATCTTGAGAAGACCAAAACCGGAGAAAAGTCCCAAGGCTTAACCAAGTTCCCGGCCCTCTGGTACTCGGCCAGATTGACCCTGCGGTCCTCGTAAGTGGCCCTGAAGAGCTGCAGGATCTCCAGGCACGTCTGCACCATCAGGAGACTCTCAGAAACCTCTCCTTTCAGAATCTCATCTGGAACTAGAAACATCTGGGCCTGGTGTTGGAGAGGAGTAGCAGCTACAGTAAGTTTGGATTCCAACTCAAAGAGCCTCATCTCAATTATTATCGATGGAATAGATTATATTGCTGGGACTAGTTACCTCCGCATTATGTGCCAAATACAGACTCATACAATGTTAGCACTTATATCATATTCATTGCACAAACGCTAGATAAGCAAAGATATTTTCAGGCACAATTGATGGATGGGCTTTGTTGTGGATTGTTTTGGACTTGTGCCCATCAATCTAGATTTATGCCAGTCAATTTGAAATCCTTCAGAGACATATCTGATGCGGACTTTCCATTCCACTGTTTCTTGACTAAGTCACATTGTCAGACACCTTGCACTCCTTAAATGGAACCTAACTCGCCACCTAACCAGGGCAGATGGATGTATTTCCCTATATCAAGTAAGCTAATATTAGATTTTCTATGAAAGTCTCATTAAGAAACTTTGAAAAAACATGGTTTCCCTTTGTAATATGTAGGAACTATGTTAAGGCCCTGACACCTATTCCAAAAGATGGGGGAAACTAAAACAGCATCGAAGTTGATCTTAGTTGGGCTTACAATACAAATGTGATAAAGCATAAAGACTGCAACTCCCTCTAAGTGAAAATAAGCAACATCCTATACATTTGGCTGTAATCGCACATCACTCCCTTAAAAATGTTTGATTTCTTTCTTCATTTATGCTAAAGTTAAGCTAATCATCGTCCTGGTACTAGCCAAAAACGTTACAAATATCTTGAAAGTGGTATCGATATTCTTATCACACTCCTGGCAAGACCGGAAAATAACCCTTTATTTTATTGTTAATATTATTTGTACACTAGTGCAGTTCACGTTCTAAACATCTCTGTGTGGACTTGGATGTTGGCTTGGCCTGTGGTAAGGCTCCAGAGCCTACTTCTTACTTCTACTCCTCAAACACACCAACAACATACTTTCACTTTTTTATTGTCTGCTTGCTGGACGTGGTTTGTGCAGTCTATGGGGCAGAGTGAAGTTCAAAAACGTTGACTTCATCCTACCTTGTTTATGTCCCGCCCCCATTGCCTGCTTCAAAGTGCTGGATGCATGTTTATTCAATTTGTATTCATATGGAATTCATCACAAGGGTTTAAGTAGGTAGATAACTTTGATAGCCTATGTCACAGCAACTGACACACGGACATTATGGGTAGGATTCGTTTTCCAGGAAGGACTGAAGCAAATTGAGACTGCACTATGTAAACCGCTGTGTCACATCACTGTCCCAGGATACACAATTCAAAAAGAGAGAGAGAGGAACTTTGGAGGGGCTGGTGAAAACTTTTGTCAAATACAACGCTAGAGGGTTAATCTAACACTGCTGGCTGGTTAGTCTGTCCTGGGAAAACTTTTCTGATGCACTGTGCATTTTCAGCAGCAAATTACTTTTGTGTCCAATAAATTGAACACAGAGGAACTGAGCTGGACAGAAAAAAAGCATTCTAACCCACAGAAAGTGAAACTTTATGAACATGAAATCCAATCAAAAAAACCACACTCACCTACTTTGTACTGCAGGTGACCTCTGACAATGACAGGTCAGAAACACAACATTGATAACTAATTAGCAACAAAGATGTTATTTGAGCCCGACTATTATATGGGTTGGCCTTTCAGAGACACATCACAGCCGGCTTTATCTTTTATCATTGTACAGAATAAACAATGGAATCTGCATTTATTATTATTTTACATTTTATGTCAAAAGAAAAAATGTATATTATGTTTTTGTAATTTAAGTTTTATATATTTTCTGGTATTTAAGTTGCTTTATAATAAAGGCTATGCTTGATTTATAAACCATATTCATTGGTTTATAAATCGATCCTGGTAATCGTTTACTCCCTGATTACTATGACTACCAAACATCCATGTTACAGCTCAAATCTTTACAACAAAAAGAAAAGTATAACTGCTGCTGACCTGCTGTATGAGGAGGTTGCAGGTCTCCTGCAACAGAAGGATGAGGCGTTGTGGTGTGTTGTAGTGTCTGGAGTTGGCCCACACCAGGCATAATGTGTGTATCAAAGGGCCAATCTGACGTCTGACTTCAGGAAACTCCATGCTCTCCATGTCCTCAAACAGGCCCTTGAGGGGCATCAAGTAGATGCTGATGTCCTTTGCTTCTTCCAAGGCTGGCAAGTGAAAATGTGATCAAAGTCAGTTCAACCACCATGTGTGAAAAAGAAAATGGTGATGATTCATCTCAAATCATGCCTCAATCAGATACACGCTACACCTCAGAGACCCAAGACTTATTACATGTGCCTCTCAGGTCAGATGAACAGATTCATTACCTGCAGAAACGTTCTGTTGCATGTTTGTAAAAGCAGGGAAATAGCTGCTCTCCGCTGCCTCCAACAGCTTCCCCATCTTATTCACTTCAGAGGATGTTAACTGGGAATGGACACCCTCCAAATCTGCATATCTTTAAGTGGGATAAAGAAAGATGGAGGACAAAAGGTTCCTGTCACATTTGTAGACAAAACTGGATTGTTGCACCACTTATTTTTAAAACTCTTTAAAACTTGTGATTTATTAAGTTGGGTGTCAACTCTATTGACACAAAGTAACATTTTATGGTCATATTAACTTACTTTGATTGGTATTGTGCTTGAATTATACAGACATAGAGAGCTTGTGTTTCAGAGTTAAAATATTGAATGCACTTTACATTGATGGGGGGGGGGTGGACATCTGACTATGCTAACCTATTCAAAGTATAATCATTAATGAAAACATGAGTAGTCTGGTTTATTATGTAATTTGGTGTGTATTGTGTTTCTGTTGAGTGTAATTCTACCTTTAAATGGAGCTTGTGAGCTACAATGTGAAAAGTTGTGTACACAGTGTTTGGCATTTAAGTGGTTAGGACATGAAAACACAGCTGCTAGGCAACAGCAACATGGTTGCTAATGTAAACATTATTGTTTTAGTCTCCAAAGCTCTAGCATCTTACAATTAAGTAAGCCAACAGGCAGGCAAACAAAGGCATCGCAACAAAGGGAGTCACAGAATTTTATTCCGATCTATCATAAGATTCAGCAACACATATTAAAATATATTAACTTTTTATTCAACAGAAAAATAAATTCATGGTCTCTTGCAGTTTACAGGAAAAGACTTCACAGTGGCAATTCTAGAGACTTGAAATGTCACATGAATATCTTTTTTGATGGCGATTGGGGAAACAACTTTTAGGTGCATTAACTCCACCTTCTGAGCTGGAGTGTGGAACATTTACATGATTAAACGTGAAAGAAAAACAAACATGGACGATGACCAACATCATGTGCTCTGTTTGTCTACAGTTATGGAGGCAGTCATGGCTGAGAAGGCATATATTGAAGCGCGAGCTGGAAATGTATTGTTTTTAGTCACAACTGTAGAAGTACCTAACATTTGGTTGGTGACACTTCTCGGTCAATGCACTCTCTCTTTTGCACTCCCTCGCTACTGTGGGTTTCTGTCGGAGTATATTTGTATTATTACGGGATGAGGCTCCAACTGGATGTTAACGATACAAATATTTTGTGAAATTCCAAACTTATTTGAGCAGATAATCAGCACAGAGTGACCTCCAGTCAGGGTGTTTGAAGGAGCAAATCGGCTCTAAAAGTTTTTCAAGATGTAATTCTGCTACGTTAGTTTAAAAAGAAGAGAGATCCAAATTGCTTTTGTCCCTTGACAGCGCCAGTGTGCTCTGAAAATCTAAATCAGCAAAAAAATTGAAAAAAACAAACCAACTTTGAGGTGTTAATTACACACAATCTCATACCTGAAACGAGTGGAGCTGAGGAGCTGCCAGTGGATACTTTGTGTGTGTAATAACTGAGGTGCTGACCTGTTCTTCCAGAAGAGCAGCTCTGTGTCAGGTGTGGGGTTTTTGCCTTCCAGCAGATCCCCAGAGGAGTCTATCTTCAGGACGACAGAGATCTGACGGCTCCACTCGATCACTGCTGACTCCAAGGAGTGGATGATGCACCTTTCCACCATTCCCCCCCTGTGTGGTTTCATAAACCATTAGAATGTGCAAGTAGGAGAAATGATGCATTGACACAAACCTTTATTTCCTAGCTGTTTGTTTACCTTTTCCCAATCTCCAGGGCGGCTTGCTCCACTCTCTCGAAGTCCATGGGGAGGGGCAGCAGAGTCTTGCCTTGGACTTGGCCTGACACCACAAACACATCGTTCTTGAGGGAGTGGATGCTGCGCACGACATCCTCAGACACGACCTGTGGCCATTCGGTGTGGTTGCTCCTGTTAGAGAGCAGCGGGACCAGCAGCTGTGAACATGTAAGGAAATAAGAGTTTTTAAGTGCAGAAAAATATTTGCTTGGGAGTAAACTTTCGATGAGAGGCGTCATCCATCTTTATACGGTCTATGTTTCCACCTTAAAGTACTTAGTTACTTTCCAGACACTAATGCAGGAAATGGAGCCCCCATCCCTCTCAGTTACTAGGGCAACTGTTAATACTTTGCATTGTTGGTTAATTTTTAATTGTGGATTTTGATGGGGGCAGGCTGAGGGGGAGTTTGATACTTGTGTTTCAAATCTAAACTCAAGTCTTTACTGACTGTAGTACTTATACACGGTACTTGACTACTTGGATGACTGACTTTGAGTGATGTACAAACTTCAGAGTCAGCTCATGATGGCAGACCCACTGCTCACCTCAACTACGGCGGAGAAGTGCTCCAGGGGGTCGGAGGACATGTCTCCGCAGGTCAACTTCTCCCTCATGGTCTCCGCAGTGAGCGCGCTGGTTCCCCGCTTCATGAAGTACACCGCCTTGGTTCTGGGCGGCGCGGCGGAGAAACCGGCGGCGGCCTGGAGCGTCCCGCCGCCGGTCAAACCCACCACGAGGCTCCGCTGCTCGGCGCTCTCCAGGAAGTCCCGCAGCACCTGGCGGTTCTCCTCGCCGGAGACACATTTCTGCCACTTGTCCTGTTTGACTTTGAGGGACTTCTGCACGAAGTCGGCGATGAAGAGCAGCCTCCGGTCCTCGGCAGGTGGCTCCTCCATGTTGGCTCCTCTGTCCCCGGTGAGTGCCTGAACTGATTGTGTCTCGGTCTCCATGGCAACGCAGCGGCAGCGCAGACAGGGCCGTTGACAGTGAAGGAGGAGGACCTGGATCTGACCCTGGATCAGCGCTGACCTCTGGCTGACAACCTGCTGCTCCCCCATCACACTTCAGTCCGAAGACAACAATGGAGACTCATGAATCCCACCAGTGTGTGACCTCCTCTCATTGTAGTCTGCTCAGAATTATACTTAATTTTAATATTCAAATATATTTATCTTTCCTTCATAAAAATGCAGCTGAAAATAGGCTTTACAATCAAATCAAATACCTAAAATAAGAGAGTGGAATAATTAGATGTTACTGCTTCACTGTGCAACATAGACACAATTTGACAGTAAAATATTGTTTTTATACTGATCTATTGAAGTTTTTCCATTTGTTTAGGTTTAACCACATATACACAGGAAAGAAAAACCACTGCTTGATCAGGGCACCCTCCACTGGAACTGCTATAGGTTAGATAATTTAGACAATGAAGTCGGCCTACTCATTCCACAAACTGTCTGTCTGTTGTTGAGCACGTGTCTTGGGATGTGTAGTGACTGCTCATAACCAACCACGTGTGGATGAACCGCCTCATCTCCATTGTTCTGGAAATAACAAGGAAGCTCTTCACATCTTCCCGGGGAGGATTTGACTGTCCGGGAACCAATCACAGAGTTTCTAGTTAAACAGAGAATTCCCAGGTCATGAGTCTGTTCAGTATCAGTTAATACAGGTCGCTTGATTCCTTGACCGAACACTGATCAGACATCAGAAGCAAGGGAATCATGCATGTTTATCCTGCTTCCATGTCTGCATCGGCTTTCATCGTTGTCTTTTTAGATTCCTTATTTCTCAACTAGTTTGAGAGTTTGAAAATCCCTGACAAGCTCATTTGTGTTGACCTCACTGTGGTGTTCATGGGATCTAAACAATATTTTAAAAGGTTCACAGAAAAGAGGAACAAGGGAAATTTCAGAGAATGAGTGTGTGTGATTGTGTGTGTGTGTGTGTGTGTGTGTGTGTGTGTGTGTGTGTGTGTGTGTGTGTGTGTGTGTCTGTGTGTCTGTGTGTGTGTGTGTGTGTGTGTGTGTGTGTGTGTGTGTGTGTGTGTGTGTGTGTGTGTGTGTGTGTGTGTGTGTGTGTGTGTGTGTGTGCAGGAGAGTAGGCTCTTTGGCTGATCTCCACGGACAAGATGTTGGACAGAGACTTCACGCTGCTCTCTGAATATGGAATCCAGAATCTGTCCCTGATCAAGATGGCGCTGAAGGTCCCTGGAGGACGGACAGCCGGACAGAGACGACGTCCTCCTAAACAACCTTTGTGCTGCTTCACGAAGCTACTTCCTGTTTACAAATGTCGAACCTTTATTTCGATAAACCTTTAAGCGATGTTCCCAAGTTGCCTTGAAATATGTTTGAACCGTGTGCTCTCTAATGTCTAATGTTTGATCAGTGTGTGGGTATCAGGAGGTTAAAGTGAAGCCTCAAGACTCTTTAACAGGGCATCAAATACTAGTAAAAAAGTAATATTTTTAACAATAACTTTACTTTACTACATCTAAAAGGAACAGGTAGTTTAACTGAAGGCTCTAACATGGATCCCTGCAAAGCCTTTATCGGTCTCCATCAAACAAAGGGAATAATACTTATTCTATTGCACCAAATCAGTTCCTATGGTATTTTATATATTTTTAAAGGAGTAACGTAACAATAAAAAGTAGTCTACACATGAGAGAAAACTAATATTTGTGTGGGTTAACTGTACGGGTACATGTATGATCCAAAGATGAGACATCACCGTGAACAAGTGTCGTGGTTATTTTTATAATTATTTCTCATTCCCCATTAAAAGATGGAATCAAAAAAGGATCATCTTTGTAACATTAGTCATTTATTGATTATTGAATTCATTTTTAAATAAATGCATTAATGCATGTGTTTAAATGCATACATTTTTTTTTAATAAATTAATGCAATTTATTACCATCTGTGATAAATCCACAACTTCTAAAAGCTGCTCAGAATCAGCATCAAAGTATTTAGGGAGACCCAAAGTATAAACTGCGGTTACTCCCCTTCATTATTTACCGATCGAATTATACCTTCTGTTATGAAATATTACAACCACTGTCCGTGCGGTGCGACTGGTTCAATCACGTATTTATTAACAAGCAATGAAAAGTTATGAAAGGTTACAGCAAAGCAATGGGCACCCAAAGCATGAGCCGTATGGAACAGACGGCGGTAGTTTATATTTTGGTTCTCCCTTGATGGTGCGCAGGTGTAGTCCTACGCCTCTTGGCACTGGAATCAGGAAACAAAGAGGAGCCGCTCCGAGTTTGCTCCTCCTCTGATAGTTGCTGGGGAAATCTTCACACCATGACAGTTCGATTTTGTGTTACATAAACAAGCCTTGACTCAGCTGACGCCTTTTGGGTCAGTGTTGTTTTTCATTGGAGTAAAGAATATTGTATTCCTGCTCTATGTTTGGCTGTATGTTCTGTTTGTGTAAACATTGGCATTCTCCAAACCAAAACAACGCCACTCTATCTTTCCTTCTGAACCTTGGGCAGCTAATTTCTAAGGTTTATAAGAACAGTGCATTCATGTATGTGTGATGTTTGAATAAGCTAAGGGAGATATGCTTTAATATAAAAAGTGAAGTATGAGAACAAGTTAAAATACAGTGTATTGTATTCCACAGATTCCCAGTCTCACAACAGGCAGCGGGTCTTATCAGACCTCTTATCAAGACAGGTGAGAGACTGACTAGCGATGTAAGGCACACACGTTCTAAACAACTTCAAGATCAACACCAAGCAGCAACGGTTGTTATAAGTCATTGTTAACGCCATATATCCGGTCCAAACTGCTCCTGCCCCCACCCTCCTGCATTTGTTTAGAGTTCAGTTCTATTGCCATCTTCAATGACACACACACACACAGACAAATTAACATTTTAAATCCCACCAGAACGAACACAATTCATCTGCAGAATGAAACACAGCTTTGTTAGTGTGAAGTGAACGAGTGGAGAGTGACGAGAGAAGAAACATTCCTCTAACAGCAGATGAGAGTTCATACACAGACACAATACCAATCAGAAACATTTGAACAGCTGACATTTTTTAAGCGATGAACATTTTCCCCATTTATTTGAATGAGCGATTAAAATACAGTAAAAGTTAAATATTTTAAAAAGAAGTAAAGACAAACAGCAGCAGAAATGTCCTGAACGTTCTGATGTTTGAAATCAAAAGCATAAAGGAGGAGTTCGCCATCAGGAGGCCTGGATTAGAAACGCCTGAGCAGTGTCAGAACCTCCAAGTGTTCATATTCCATTCATAAAATGATGTCACTGTGACCTCTGACCTCTGATCAGTTTATCTTTGAGTCATGAGGCGTTTCTTCAGATAACACATTCACAAGGTAAGAATTAGTTTCATCTGAGACCTTTGACCTCCACGTGAACATTCAAGAGACGGAATGAAAATCCCTCTGGTCGGACTTGGGAATCAAAACTTCCAGAGACTCAGGACCAATCGATCAGAATCTTTATTAACTCAATCAACAGAAAATGTTTGCTACAAAACCATTTCCTACGCTTACAAATGTTTTCATTGACGGCCACAGTTTATCTGTGCTTCGGGATTTTTCAGAATGAAGTTGAAAAGCTTCACACAGACTCCGAACGACACATCCATGAAAACAGAAGTCACGTTTCATACGAGGTTCAGAGGGGGAAAGAAAAATACATAAAGTAAAAAGGAGGTCACTCGTTTCTCCGACTCTTCTTGTGACTCTTTTTTAAACTCCTGTGACGAGAAACAAACAAAATTTTGTTTAGTGCAAATATTTAAAAGAGTGATTCACACTTTATCACCGATGATAAAACACACTGGAGGAGATCCTGATGATCTGAACCCTCTCACCTCTCTGGAGACTTTGAGTGACTGTGATGATGGTGTTCTCTGTGGTGACCTGGTTCACAGCCAAGAAAACAACCATGATCACATATTATCATGTTGACTCAGCGTCTTTATTACAAGATGGTTTCCTCTGCGTTAAAGTCCATGAACAAACATCATTGAATCCACATTACATCACAAATCAAGGTTCGCTTCAGCTTGTGTCGCGTCATCTCATGAGCTCCATATAACACCGCTCCGCTGTCAGACGTTCACACAGCTGCAGAGTCAGAGGAGACGAGATGAGGTGAGTTCATTTCATTCATGATTCTTCATGAACATTAATGATCTTTTAAGTCAGTGAGAGTGTTTGTTTCATCACATCATCTTGTGTATTGACCTTATTAATAAGAATAATGTTAATTAAAGCAGCACTGACGTTCACAGACATATCTGTGTATGTGATTATGTTGATATGAAAACTTTTATTTCACATGATAAACGGTGCAGAAAAGATTTGAAAGCTCTATCCATTCGGTTGCATTTGTGTTTTCCTTTTATTTATAATACTTTATAATAAAGTTGATGGTTGAACTTTGTCAAAATGGTTTAATGACATCATCTTCATTCATTTCTAAATGTATACATCGGCTGTAATTGATAATTTGATTTAATAAATAAATGTATCACTCCCTAAAACTGACATCAGCTCAGAGTCTGATATTTAGGGCCCGAGCACTGACAGGCACTGACAGACAGTGAGGCCCTATTGAAGTTGTAAGGATTATTATTATTATTAAGGCAAATGAATTCGGCTTTTTGAGGGCTTTATCATGCTAAAATTCTAACCAAAATTTGCAGAACGTTAGAAAGTGGTGTAAATGTATGTATTCTGGAGGAATTTTCAATGGGTGTCGCAAAATAAAAAGCGTTCACATTGACCGATCTTCACAAAAATCGAAACACAGGTGTATAATGACCAGACAAACAAAAAAGTCACAGACTCCTCCCCCCTGCACTTCCTGTTAATAATTAGCTTTCACTAGCACCGACCTCTGAATTTGGCCACGAGGCTGAATTTTACAGCCACGTCTCTTGTCGGTGTGAGCTTGTTGCTGCCAAATGACTTTTGACCAGTTATCAAATCCAAGGCTTGAATTCCTTTTTACAATCGTGTCCTGACACACCAGAGAAACCAGGAAACATCTGTTCCTCTCTGAAGAGACGCAGGCTGAAAACCAGACGATCACATTCACCTTCCAAACCAAAATAAACCGAACCAGACCAAACGTCCTGAGTGAGTCCAGCTACAGGAGCGAAGAGTCAAACTACAACCTGCCGCAATCCACACACTGACCGTGAGTAAACCTCAGTGAAATTCGTGGAGCTGTGACTGATTGTCTCTGTCAGCTTCACCTGGCGACTCAATGGCTTCCAGATTAGAAGAGGATCTCTGCTGTCCAATCTGCCATGATGTCTTCAGTGATCCTGTCATTCTGTCATGTAGCCACAGCTTAGGTAAAGACTGTGTGAAGAGCTGGTGGAAAGACAAAGAAGTAGAAGAGTGTCTACTTTGTAAGAGAAGATCTTCAATGTTCGAACACCCTTGTAACCTGGTGTTAAAGAACCTGTGTGAGACCTTCTTACAGGAGAGAGATCAGAGCTCTTCACATGCTCTTTGCAGTCTGCACTCAAAGAAACTCAGATTCTTCTGTCTGGACCATCAGCAGCCAGTGTGTCTCATCTGCAGAGATTCAGAAAAACACGCCGACCACAGATTCAGACCCATTGATGAAGCAGCACAACAACACAAGAAGCAGCTTCAGGAAACTCTGGAGCCCTTGAAGGAGAAGTTAGAGTGATTTGAACGTGTTAAGGTAGAGTTTGAACAAACAGCAGAACACATTAAGGTCCAGGCCGGACGCACAGAGACACAGATCAAGGAGCAGTTTAAAAACCTTCATCAGTTTCTGGAGGAGGAAGAGGAGGCCAGGATGGCTGCACTGAGGGAGGAAGAGGAGCAGAAGGGTCAGATGATGAAGGAGAAGATTGATGCTCTGAGCGGAGACATACAGTTGCAATCTGAAATATTCAACCCCCCAAAGATTTTAATGATTTATCAATTAAAGTTGACAGAATCTTGCTCTTTGATCAAGATTCTGCTTCGGAGGACTTCTTTATGATTTGAGTGATACAGAAAATCAACACGGAAAATGCATGATGTAGTATTTGTGTGTAGCAGTATATTTTGTTAAGATAGCCATGTCACAATTATTCAACCCCTATATAATATTGTTGTTTTTTTAAAGCTGTCTGACAGTTTTTTTTGTCCTAAAGTTGAGTTGAAAAAATTATTAAGCCTTTGGGAACTCTATACTGATCCTTCATTTGCTTCAGCTCTGATGCATATATAAACCCCTACCATGAAGGTATTCAAGGTGAGTTGCAATCATGGGAAAGACAAAGGAGCTTACACAAAACTGAGAGAGGAGATTATTTCATCACACCTGAAAGGCCTTGGGTAGAAGAAGATTTCCCCCAAAAAGTATATTCCAAGAGACACAGTTGGGAACATTATAAGGAAGTTTAAAACTGATGGAGCAGCTTCAAACCTGCCTGGCCGTGGAAGAAAGCCCGACATTTCATCAAGGACCCTCAGCCACTTAGTCAAAACAACTCAGATAAACCCCCGTGTGACTGCAAGACACCTACAGGATGACCTGATGAAGGCTGGTACAAGTGCATCAGTGGCAACTATAAGACGTGCACTCAATAAAAAAGGACTTCATGGCCGGCTTCAAGACGCACTCAGCTCTTGACCACAAGGAACATCAAAAGTCGACTAGAATATGCCAGGAGGAATTTGGATAAGACTACTGAGTTTTGGGTGACAGTTCTATGGAATGAAATACCAAACTGGAACTGTTTGGATGTATGGACCAGCGGTATGTCTGGCGTGTGAAAGGCCAGGCTTATGACCAGAAGAATACCATCCCCACAGTCCAGCATGGAGGTTGGTCAAAGATGATGTTGGGCTGTTTTTCTGCGGCAGGAACTAGCAATCTTTATTGTGTACATGGCATCATGGATTCACAGAAATACCAGGCCATTTTAAAGAGGACTGTGATGCCTTCTGTTGACAAATTAAACCTTGGTGATCATTGGACTTTCCAGCAAGACAATGATCCAAAGCAAAACCTCCAAGTCCACCAAAGCTTGGTTGAGAAAAATATCCTGGAACGTCCTGGAGTGGCATTCACAGTCACCAGATTAAAATTTGATTGAAAATCTTTGGTGGGATTTAAAGAAGGCAGTTGCAGCACGGAAGCCATCAAACAGCGCTGAGCTAGAGGCTTTTGCACTTGAAAAATGGGCAAAGATTCCAATCCAGAGGTGTAAGAAGCTTGTCCACACTAGGCAAATTTTTTTTTAGAAGTTATAAAAGCTAGAGGATGCGCCACAAAGTACTGAAGCTGGGGGGTTGAATAATACTGCACATGCACATGTGTTGAAAGAGTTACATTTTTCATTTGAACTTCAAAGTTAAGTCAACTTCTGTTGTCAAAATAACTAAAATATGCATCAATAAATATTTTTTGTTTTACGATGAGGTTTTTTTGACATTTATTGTCATTATCTGTCATCCACATCACTATAATGTCTATTGAGGTTAGGGGGTTGAATATTTCTGATCGCAACTGTAACTGCTCTTTCAGACACAATCAGAACCTTGGAGGACGAGCTGAGAGCTGAAAAAGTCTCGTTCCTGCTCAACTACAAGGCAGCAGTGGAACCAGTCCAGCAACAACCACCGCTTGATGATCCACAGCTCTGATAGACAAGGCCAAACATCTGGGCAACCTGAGCTTCAACATCTGGAACAAGATGACGGACATGGTCTCCTACAGTCCTGGGGTTCTGAACCCAAAGTCTGCTAATCCAGACCTCGTTCTGTCTGAGGTTCTGACCAGTTTGAGAGAAGGAGAGGAACAGAAGCTTCCTGACAATCCAGAGAGGTTTGATAAATTCCTCTCAGTCCATGTTATCCTTATTATTTATAGAGAACTTTTCAAAGGCCAGATTGCAGAAGTTACACAAGGCAGCACTAAAAACAAATGAGACACGGAATTGTTTAAAAGACAATGCTTATAATTGAAGTAAATCAGGATCTTGGGTCATTGTTATTTTTCTGATGAATGAATCCTTTTTTCAGAACATTTTATATCAACTCACTTATGATGTGTTTTAATGTTTATAATTAATCTCCCATCAGGGACGCTAAGAGTGATATAACCCTGGAGGGCCGACTGGGGGCGCTGCAGTGCCACTTCAACTGGGTTCTGGAGCCCGGCAGGAACAAACTTTTGAGAATCAAGGACATGCTCCAGGACATCGGCACAGAGGAAGGATGCAAGTGGCTGGGACACATTTACAACCTGCAGGGGTACGTCCACTTCCAGCTGGGGTCCATTGAAGAAGCCAGGAGTTTCTTCAGCAAAGCAGCGGAGGCCTTCAGGAAGATGAGAGGAGCAGAGGAGGGTCCTTGGCTGGTGGTGACCTACGGGAACCAGGCCTGGCTGCACCACCATCAGGGAGAACAAGCACAGAGTTGGGCTTGTCTGTCAAAGGTCGACGGCCTGATGACTGAGGATCCATCACAGGACGAGCTGCACCCAGAGATCTGCGCTGAAAAAGCCTGGACTCTGTTGAAGTTCAGCAGAGGACAGAAGCTTCTTGCAGCTGATTACTTCCAGAGAGCCATCCGGATGCAGCCAGATATGGTGGAGTGGCAGACCAGCCAAGTGTTAGCGTTAGTTGACATGTCCAAACAAAGAAAAACAGGGGTCGAGGCAGACATCATGGAGAAGCTGAGAAAAGCCAAGGAACAGGATCCAGAGGACCTGTACCTCGCTGCCATTTACCTCCTGCAACTTGCTAACAGAGGACAAACAGACCAAAGTGGAGCACGTGAGTTAGCCACAAAGGTTCTGAGAAACCCTGTCAGCAGCTACAGTGGGATCAAACCTTTGCTGTGGTTTTACAGAAACTTCACCTCCTTGGACGAGGCTGTGGCTTTGGCAGAAGAGGCTCTAAAGCTACATCCGGACGAACGTTATCTGAAAAGATGTGTCGCACTCACCTACAAGTGGAAGATGTGGGATAAGTACAGTCGCCCAAGTCCGAGCCTGATAGAGAAAGGGATCCGTGCCTATGAGGAGTTGCTTTCTCTTTATCCTGAATCCTCATTTATGAAAAGAATTGACCTCGCAAATTTTTACGCAAAGTCAGAGGAACACCAAGGCCAAATCTGAGAAGATCTACCAACAGCTGCTCACAGAGGATCTGGAACCTGCTGAACAACAAGTCCTCTTCAACATCTACGCAAAACATCTGTACTTCATTCAACGGCAGCCTAAGATGTCAATCCAGTATCACATGAAGGCGGCGGAGATTCCAATCAAGTCCTTCTTTCAGGGGAGCAGCATCATGCTTCTGGAGAAGATCAGACACAGACAGTGCAACGAAGAAGTAGACAGGTTTCTGTCCAGGCTGGAAGAATCTCAGAAATAAATCCACCAGATATCATCCTCACACAATCTGAATCTATTTGCATTCATCTAATTCAGGGGAAAGTAAATCCAGGTAGATTTATAGATTCAGGAAATGTTTGAGTTTAACGACATGTAGCTTGAGGATGTTGAGGATGAGGACAGACAGACAGATAGTGATAATATATACGTATTGAAACATCTTCAATATAATTTCTATATCTGCAGAATACCTGTCAATTGTTTTAAGAGTGGTTGTGATATTGATGTTAATAATAGTGATGCATATATAACAGCAGGTTTCAGGTATGAAAGATTCATTCATTATTATTAGAGGAAGACAACATTGAAACATATTCTTAAAATCCATATTCAGTGGAAAATGGCTGCAGTCATCATGTGTTGCTGATGTGGAGGAAAGGTTTGCTCGCTCCTTTAAGAAACAGCTTGTTTGTAAAGTTTATTATACAGAACAGACTGTTTATTAAATTTACTAATGTTTTGAGTGATGACAATTAACTCTATAAAGTGTATTTCTTAAATTGAATGTTAATTGTTAATTTGTAGTATAACCTGAATATATTAACAGAGTATTTCAGCTGTACTAATGCTATTAAACACTTTGTCTTTAATTGTGTCTTGTGTTACCCTCAAATAACTCTATGATAAAACCAAAACTTCTATAACCTGCTGCTATCAATATTAAATATGAATACTTCATGTTTCCAAAGGTTAAATCCTGGGATTGGATTTTAAAAAGTGCCGGTTCACACTTTATCTCACACCTCCACGATTTCAGTATCTCTTTCTGCAAGTAGAAAAGGCCGAGTTGCTGAAGCTGAAGAACCTGAACAGGAGCTGAATCAACAGGAAACCTGGATGTGTAATTTGTCAGTGAATCAGTGAGTGAACGAAAACACAAATTCATCTGCAGAATGAAACACAGCTTCGTTAGTGTGAAGTGAACGAGTGGAGAGCCACGAGAAAAGAAGAAACATTCCTCTAACAGCAGATGAGAGTTCATACACAGACACGATACTGATCCAAAACATTTGAAACAGCTGACGTTTTTTAAGAGATGAACATTTTCCCCATTTATTTGAATGAGCGATTAAAATACATGTCATACAAATGATGTCACCGTGACCTCTGACCTCTGATCAGTTTATCTTTGAGTCATGAGGCGTTTCTTCAGATAACACGTTCACAAGGTAAGAATTCAAATCTGAGACCTTTGACCTCCAAGTGAACATTCGTGAGAAGGAAAGGAAATCCCTCTTGTCGGACTCAGGAATCAAAACTTCCCCAGACTCAGGACCAATCGATCAGAATCTTTATTAACTCAATCAACAGAAAATGTTTGCAACAAAACCATTTCCTACACTTACAAATGTTTTCACATTTAGATATTTAGTTTTGAGCGCAGTCAGTCTTGAAAAGCCTGCCTTACAAAAATAAGTCGATGCAGTGGCGATTTTAGCCTGAAATTTCTGGTGGGGCAATTTTGTATGACGTCATGTCACCGTCACAAAAATAGAGGTAGCTGATTATTATAAGCAGTAGGCCTATATAGACCACCAGTAAGATATATTATGAGCTGCATTTTGAGTGCCAGCAGGCAGCAGAAATCCTATTTCAAATACATTTCACATTCTTTAGCACTCAGCGCAACACAAAGATGTTGCCTATAATACGGCATTAAAGTAAAATGATTGCAACAAAGTAAAAAGATTAGACAAATAACTTAGCTCAAATAACTTTTATTATTTATTGAACAAAACTTTGTACATGTCCTTCAGCTCCATAAAAGCCGAGCTAAGCTAACACCCAGTTACAGCAGGTACTGAATCACTACTTTTACAGATAAATACAAACACTAAACTTGACAAACCTCACCTCAGAAACGGGAGCTCACACGTATTCAGCCTCTCTGCCAGGAGAACAAGCTGAACTTCAAAGCGTATTATTCATCCGATGTGAGTGAAACTCTCCACAGACCCGGGTGCCGTCCACTGACGGAGGTAGCCTGTTAGCTCAAACTGATTCTTCAGCGCTGAAAGGTGATCAGCAGCTGATTGGAGGAGCGAGGAGAAATCAGTGCCACGTGCATCGGCAATAAAGTCTGCAAGGCTGCGAAACATGTCGCAGTTTTCAGAACTGATGCAACCATGCCAGATAGCAATTTTTTGCGTGAAGGCATTCACTCTATCAGTGAGGAGCACAACTTTAGATTTGCGGCCATGCAAAGACCGGTTAAGGCCATCAGCCTTAACTAAACCTTACCTAAACTATTCCAGAGACTCCCGTCCGGAAAAAGGTTCCGGGCCATCAGGATTAAAACCTCGCGTCACCTGAACAGTTTTTTCCCCATGGCAGTGGGGCTCACTGGGGATTCGTCCAGCTGCAGTGCATAGTAAGGACTGATTTGAATGTAGTGTATTAGTTGCCCTTTGATATCACTAGACATTTCTGATATTCTGCGTGACACAGTGTCATTGGACATAGGTATTGCACTGAGTTTAGCAGCTGCACTCTCTCCTATCATTATTCTACACATGTCTTGCGCGGCCGGCAAAATCAGTCTTTATGGAGCTCAGCGTAAGTTCAATAAGGAAGACTTAAAACCCCACACAGATCAGCTGACTGTGGGCGGTCCTAAACATCGGGAACGCCCCCAGGAGGGCTTAACCTGCGTGCTGTCAGCTGATTGTGGGCGTTCCTCAACATCCAATCAGGCCTGCGCGGTTTCTTTCAGCCAGTCACACAGCAGCTGTCAAACTTTAAAACTCTCCTCTCTTCTCTCCCTCAGCACTGTCAATGCAGCGACTCACACAACCCCTCCTCCACCCCCATCTCCTCCAGTCCCGAGAAGAACACTCATCACCTCTTTCGGATCCCGATGTCAACCGATCACAGACTAAGGCAGCAGCTGACTGCCTGGAAACATACTTGCAGAGGTGTAAAAAGTACTGAAATATTGTACTCAAGTAAAAGTACCTTTACTTTGATGAAATTTTACTTAAGTACAAGTAAAAGTACCCATCTAAAAATCTACTCAAGTAAAAGTAAAAAGTAGTTCATTTAAAATGTACTTTAAGTAAAAGTTACTTAGTTACTTCCAACAACTTGATGGGGGCGCTCCTATACAGTGCAAAAAAGGACAAGGGGTCATAAATCCAATCCAAAAACAGTACGTTTTAATTAAAGGAGAATCAAAAGAACGCGTTCATTTTTATGAGAACGTTGAACTGAACGCAACTTAATAACAAATAATGAATTTGAACAGTGAACAGGTTCATATTATCTGAGGTATAGCTCCTGAGGAGAGACGCTGTCTAAATCAAATGCTTGCACCATGTCATTGCGATCATTGTTGTGTTTGAAAAGAAATGCAGTCTTACAGGGCAAAATACCGTCTGAAAGTTGCAATTCCGTTTTTCGTAGAAAATCGTTTAAAAAAAATAAATATATATATATATTTAATTTTCGGGGCGCCAGGAGTGAAGCTTGCACAGAGCTCCAAATGTGCTAGGTCCGGCCCTGTGTAGTGCAGTGATTGACTGTGTGGTGCGAGGAGGCATAACAGGTGGAGCGCGTGACCGGGAGGGAGAAATGTGAGGCGAAACTAATATTATAGCCGAACTGATGTTTTGACATCCGCATCTGTTTAACGGCGGAGCAGTAAACAAATTGCTCTTTCGCCGGAGCCAGGGATTGGCAACCCGCGGCTCTGCAGCCGCTCTTCGGTGGCTCCCTGTGCAGTGTTGCGCATGTCGCCCATAGTTTTCGCGAACAGTGAACTTTACGATCAGTTTTCATATGATGAACGTGCACGTGAGGGAACGTCATCCACTCTATGCAGCATCTACCACGGCAGTCAGAATTGCCTTGCGCATTCAAGTGTTATTTTTTTTACTCAGTAACGGATGTAATTCCAATGTAGCGAAGTACAATACTCAAAATCTACTTAAGTAAAAGTAAAATTACCCATTTCAAAAACTACTCAAAAAATTACAAAGTACACAAAAAAACTACTCAATTACAGTAACTTGAGTAAATGTAAGTCATTACTTTACACCTCTGCATACTTGGTACTCGTGGCATCCATTGCACTTCTGTCCATCCTGGAAGAGGGATCCTTCGCATGCGGCTCTTCCTGAGGTTTCTACGTTTTCCCTCAAGAAGGGTTTTTCGTAGTTTTTCCTCACTCTTGTGAGGGTTAAGGACAGAGGATGTCACATTTAGGAAGTCCAACAAGACAATGCTCATATGAACCATCAAAACAAACGATTGACCAATGAACCACCACCAGTGTCTAGACCCCGGGGGGGTATTCCTGTACAAAGCTTTGCTCCTCCCCCTTCTTATCCCGAGGACATCACACAGGGGTCTAAAATGCCAAAGACTACAAATATTCGCATTCTCTGTACACTGAAAAAATTAACTCGTTAAACTGAAAACCAAGTCTCTCCTGATTGAACTGCAATTGTATGGGGTTTGCAAAGCTTAGAAATTCTTTGAGCAACTACATACGATGCCTCCAGACACTGCTTGGAGACAGTGCTTGGCTTGGAGATGGTGGTTTGTTTTTGCTGGAGGCAGGGTGTTTGGTGTCGAGGTGGCTTTTTAATTTGCATGGCTTCATGCTGTCATTTGCCAGCACCTCGGCAGACTAAACACACTGAGGACGTTGCTCAGTCGTGCCCGTGACGGTGAAACCAAACTGCAAATAGCTCTCGTCATATTTGCGAAGGTTTGGCTTCTTCGCACCTGGCGCATCGGTTGCCTGACTTTTAAAAATCAGAAACTTGTCCATGGTTGTGTTTGTCTGCTGATACAGTGTGTGTGAAGTTAATAAAGTTCTACTTGCAAAGCCGTGGTCTTGTGAGTGTGTTTGTATGTGTTGCTGTGAGCGACTTGTACACAAATAATGATAAGGCTCTGCTAGATGTCAAGCATGTTCGTTTATCAACGACAAATGTGTGAGACAGCTGAAACAAAACAAAACAAAATTAATAAAAGTCATTCTGCCACACTTTCCTTTATGATAAAATAAAAACAAAAAGTAGAGCTTAACAACATCTTTCAAATTAAGAGCATTGGATGTTAAGATAATTGGTGAAACAAAACAAACAAAAAGAAATACCCTTCTTCTGGATCTTTAAAAGTTAGCGTTGCAAAGAAATTAAAATATAATTATTGATATCGTATTCAATCAAGTGTGTAAACAAGGGGGCTTGTACTATGGTTTGTGCTTTTCATTTAAGATGAAACACGCTATGAGTTAAAGTGTTTTAGACATCTGTCCCTTTAATTGGATTAAGATTTATTGTTCTTTCAATGGTGAAACATATTTATTTTTAGGTTGCAAGAGTCTAACAATAATTACATGTAGGGGGGAATCAAACTCCTATTTTAAAGGCCAACTTGGTACAAAGAAGCGTAATTTTAACAATTCCTTTTGGTATTTTTTACTTCTGAATGAAGCAATAGTAAAAAACAAACAAGCCTCCTTATTGTCTCAACGCCAATTGTAACCTGTAAGGATCCTTTACACGTTTACTCTTTAGACTTCTTTTCAGGATCTCGTCGGTCAAAACGTCAAGGGTTCACCAAATTGTCAAGCATTTTTGTTTATCCTAAATATGAGAAGAGCCGGACTGATCCAATTCAAGTGTTTATTGAGAGGCAATGAAAGTTGAACAACATGGCCATGGACAATTATCACAGCCTAAGCTAAATAAGTTAGCAATAGGAAGTCAATAATGGCCCCGAACAGAAGGGGTTTGAAATAGTTATAACATTAATTTAATGTGATTGGTTTAAAATATTGGTCACCGCAAATCACTTTGGTTCTCCCTTGTTGGTGCACAGGCATGTCCATGCCTCTTGGCACTGGAATCCAGGAAGTGACAAGGTGCCGCTCTCCGTGACGCTCCTACTACTCTGATAGTTGCTAAGCAAAATGTTCTCTTCATGAAAGGCCTTGACACAGCTGATGCCATGTGGGCCATTGGCGGAAGGAATATGATGTTCCTGCTATATCCAAACAATGTCCTGTTGGTGTAAACATTAGGATCCTCAGACCAAAACAACGAGACAAAACAATGTCAACAAAGTCACTCTGTCCGACCTCCAGAACTTATCAGACAGCTGCTTGAAATATATGTGATGTGAATTACGCCTTAATATGTAACAGTTAGAAATTAACAATTAAAGTACAGTATATTGTATGTCACAAATGCCCAGTCTTAAAAACAGGCAGCAGCTCTTAGCAGACCTTTTATCAAGACAGATGTGAGACTAAACAACCATGATTAAACACCAGGAAAGAAAAGATTATTATTAATCATTCGTATGAAGGCATAATATCTGGCTCAAACTGCTCATGCTCCCTTTAGTTGCAAATAGTTGCAGTTAGACCCACATACCAGCTAGAATTTAAATTCCTAACATAGGCAATGGTTCCTAACAAAACGAACAGTACACAATGTAGACAGGGACAGGGATAGAATAGCATTCAAGTGCTGGTGTTTTATTTGTTGCAACACGGTGGATGATTGAAGATGTAAAGGTAGGTGTTAAGGAGAAAAGGGCTAGCTGCAGTTGGAAGAAGTTAGCTCCCCACTCAGCTGTGTTCAAGTTCTGCAAGGAACGAATCCAAGGTGTGTCTCAGACAAAATAGCTTTCAGTTCCTGGACTATTTTTTAGTTTCATTTGAAGAAACTTGTGAGACTTGTTTCTCGTAAGAGGTGTCTGCTGATTAAAGCGATTATTCAGAAACACACCCAGCCACAGCAGCAGGATCCCAGCCAGTGTCTCACCCACAAGTGAAGAGCTCATGCAGTGTCCCCCATTCACTACAGTTACTGCAGAGTGAATGAACCTGCTGCCTTTGGCTCCTAACCCCCCCTCAGCTTCACGGTGCTTCGCTGCCGGTGTGAACAGCCCGATTGATTAACATGGGTGTGGAAAGAAGGCGCACAGCTTTTCGAGGCGCTTTGCGGTGCTTCTGCCTCTGTTGTGTCCCCGGGGTTAGAGGACGATGGTGTGATATTACCTCATTGGTTAACGTATGTATCATGTCATGATTAATCAGGAGAGGCTGTGGACAAGGTCTCTGGTTCAACTCTGGTTCAACTCCACGGAGTGAAAACAAAAGATAGATTTTTCCAAAAATTCTCCCTACCCTGTCTAGTGCCCCTGAACAAGGCACCTTGTCTGTGCATGTCTGTGCATGTGTTTTGGACAAATAAATGGATCTTAATCTGGATCTTAAAGGACCCATCGTATGCCCATTTTACCACAGTTGATATGGATCCTTGGGGTCTTAATTAAATGTCTGTAAAAAATGTTGGTCAAAATACCAAAAGGATCATTTAAAACAGCACCTTTTTACCCTGTCTAAAACAGCCCTCCTCAGATTGAGCTGTTTTGAGTGTGCGACTGCCCCGCCCCCCCTCTCACCAACAACCCACCCCCCCTCTCACTGTCCCGCCCCCGACACACACACACACACACAGACACAGACACACACACACAGACACACACAGACACAGACATCTTAAATCCCCCCTTAGCATATTTAAGGTTGTAAAATCATTTTAAGTCAATGTCCTACACATATATTGCTGTATCTGTTTCTTGTGTTTCTTCATTGAATATACAATTTTCAAACTACTACACCTTCTGATAAAGATGTACATTATTTAAATACATACATTAGATATGTGTGTATATACTATAATTGTATGTGTATATTTATTCATACAGGGCATATATTCTGAGTGCGCACACACACACGCACACACATCCAGTTTCACGTCTTAAATCTCCCCTTAGCATATTTAAGGTTGTTAAAATCTTTTTAAGTCAATGTCCTACACATATATTGCTGTATCTGTTTGTTGTGTTTCTTCATTGAAGCTACAAATTCAAACCAAAACACCTTCTGATAAAGATGTACATTATTTAAATACATGCATTAGATATGTGTGTATACATAATAATTGTATGTGTATATTTATTCATACAGGGCATATATTCTGAGCGCGCGCACACACACACACACAGGCACGCACGCACGCACACACACACACAGTGGAGGAGCTAAAGCTCTGGAGGCTAATAGTGCTGAAACTTTTGCGGTGAAATGCACTTAAAACCCCGGGTATGAGTTTATTTTAAAGCGAGCGACGGAGGCTGCAACGAGCTGCTGATGACCGTCACCGGTCGTGCAGCTCAGGGTGCGCGGAGCAAATCTGTACGGGACACTGTTCTCTCCCCCCCTCCTCCGCCTCGCCGGCCGGGCATCACAGGAGAGGCTGTCCGCTGAGCGGGGACCCCAGCCCGGCTACGATGCGGGCGGGGTCATGGAACATGTTCAGATGCTATCTCTAGCAAAGCTCCACAAACAGCTGTTTTAAGTTATACCTGCTGTTTCAACCGGGCGACACACACAGAAGATTCGACTCGAGTTAGCCTCCGAGTGCATTATTTTCTATATATAGCAGTTTTTTCTACCGGGGCAAAACACACAAACACACTGAGCTGCGCCACCCAGCTTACATGTCACCGTCAATTACCAAATCAAAACAACAGCTTTTCTAGTTGAAGACACTCACTGCGACAGGACCCACGCACTGTCAACGCTCCCCTGTCCGTGGGGAGATCAGTCAGGCGGCTGCTGCTCACCGTAAACAAACACCGACAGGTCCACCAGAAGCGAGGGGGCTTGGGCTCGTCCCTTACCCTGGCCGCAGGCTCTGGTTCTCGGCCAGATCTCTGCCTCTCACCCCGCTCCCCGGCTGTTTAGCGTCCCCCCTCGGCTAGCTTCCCAGCTAACACCTGCCGCCTCGAGAGGAGGAGGACGCTGTGAATCGTAACGTAACCGGTCTCCTCCTCCACCAGATCTACGCCTCGGCTATGTAGTTTATGACGCCAGTACAAACCGTATTCCCATAGGACGCACTCTAAAGTATAGTTTCTGATATAGAGGAACCACAACAAATCGTGGGAGTGGTTTTTTTCCAGAGTTTTTTGGACGGTAGACATGCCAGGTACCCAAACTATCGTGTAGAAGCACTACAAAAGTGGATTTTTCATAATATGTCCCCTTTAATCTTAATCTTATGGCGCCCTCTCTGCATTTTGCAACCTAGGCAACCGCTAGGCAACCACCTATGAGTCGCCCCTGATCTACAGGAATGTGTTGTTGCAGTAACGTTGGCAGTTAGGGAGAGTTGACTGTCAAGTGTCACACCCAGGTTCCTAGCAGGTGGATCTTTCTTTCTTTTACAGACAAATGAAAGTTACGTTTCTGTGTGTGTGTGTGTGTGTGTCAGTTTCTACACACAAATGAAAGTTAAGTGTCTCTGAAATTGAAGGTTCGCCTCAGCTCGCGTCGCGTCACCTCATGAGCTCCATATAACGCCGCTCAGAAGTCAGACGTTCACACAACTGCAGAGTCAGAGGAGACGAGATGAGGTGAGTTGATTTCATTCATGATTCTTCATGAACATTAATGATCCTTTAAGTCAGTGAGAGTGTTTGTTTCATCACATCATCTTGTGTATTGACCTTATGAATAAGAATAATATGAATTAAAGCAGCACTGACATTCACAGACATATCTGTGTCTGTGATCATGTTGATATGAAAACTTTTATTTCACACGATAAACGGTGCAGAAAAGATTGGAAAGTTCTATCCATTCGGTTTCATTTGTGTTTCCTTTTATTTCTAATTCTTTATAATAAAGTTCATGGTTAAACTTTGTCCAAATGGTTTAATAACATCATCTTAAGAATCATTTTTAAATGTATACGTCAGCTGTAATTGATAATTTAATATTATAAATGTATTACTCTCTAATACTGGCATCAGCCCAGGGTCTGATATTTATCAAAGGTTGAGTAGGCGGTGGGATGTGCTGAGTTGCTGGTTACAGCGAGCAGCCGGCCAACATTGTGTGTGGCGCAGGTTACGCATGCCTGACCGAATTTTTTTTATGAGGACTTCTAAAAAGCCAGATTACAGAAGTCACAGAAGTCAGCACTAAAAACAAGTGAGGCATAAAATTGTTGAAAGGACAATTCGTTAAGATAAATATAATCAATTTAAATCAGGATATTGAGTCACTGTTATTTTAATGTTGAATAAATCCTTTTGTCAGAACATTTTCTATCAACCCACTGATGATGTGTTTTAATGTTTATAATTAATCTCCATCAGTGCTGCTCAGAGTGAAATAACCCTGGAGGGCAGACTGGGGGCGCTGGAGTGCCACTTCACCTGGGATCTGGAGCCCGGCAGGAAGAAACTTTTGAGTATCAAGGACGAGCTGCAGGACATCGGCACAGAGGAAGGATGCAAGTGGCTGGGACACATTTACAACCTGCAGGGGTACCTCCACTTCCAGCTGGGGTCCATTGAAGAAGCCAGTAGTTTCTTCAGGAGAGCAGCGGAGGCCTTCAGGAAGATGAGAGGAGCAGAGGAGGGTCCCTGGCTGGTGGTGACCTACGGGAACCAGGCCTGGCTGCACCACCATCAGGGAGAACAAGCACAGAGTTGGGCTTGTCTGTCAAAGATCGATGGCCTGATGACTAAGGATCCATCAAAGGATAAGCTGCACCCGGAGATCTGTGCTGAAAAAGCCTGGACTCTGATGAAGTTCAGCGTAGAAAAGAAGCTTCTGGCAGATGATTACTTCCAGAGAGCCATCCATGTGCAACC
>CM076735.1:3007535-3253069 GCA_038501795.1 Pseudopleuronectes americanus | reverse complement strand
GCTGGGTAAATGCAGAGAGAGTGTGAGACATGACTAACCTCAGTCAAGGTCAGAGTGCAATAGCAACTGTTTTAAACTTTAACAGTATTTAAGGCAATCAACAGCCAATCAGAGGTGTCCCCATCAAAATAGCTCCTTCGATTCTGTTCATCACAGTATCAAAGGAGGTAATGAGAGAGTATCCCTGTCAATCAAAATAATCCCTTATTTCAAATCTTAGCATCTGGTTGCTATGGTGATAGAACCACCTCCTGATGAGGAGGTTTTGCGATCATTTAAATCTAGTAAAAACTTTTTTTCTTACTAAGATATTTTGATGACTATTTTTGATTTACATTTGAAATAATAATGTTATGAATAATAACTAAATATGATATAATGTAATTAAAGCTATTTAATTATATTAGCATCTGGTTGCTATGGTGATAGAACCACCTCCTGATGAGGAAGTTTTGCGATCATTTAAATCTAGTAAAAACTTTTTTTCTTACTAAGATATTTTGATGACTATATTTGATTTACATTTGAAATAATAATGTTATGAATAATAACTAAATATGATATAATGTAATTAAAGCTATTTAACTATATTAGCATCTGGTTGCTATCGTGATAGAACCACCTCCTGATGAGGAAGTTTTGCGATCATTTAAATCTAGTAAAAACCTTTCTTGTTACAAAGATATTTTGATGACTATATTTGATTTACATTAGAAATAATAACGTTATGAATAATAAATAAATATGATATAATGTAATTAAAGCTGTTAAATTATATTAGCATCTGGTTGCTATGGTGATAGAACCACATCCTGATGAGGAAGTTTTGCGATCATTTAAAACAGCTTCATATTATACAGTGGTTTAATTTCAAACTTAAATAATGAGCCTGAATTGCATTGGTTAGCATGCTGGGTAAATGCAGAGAGAGTGTGAGACATGACTAACCTCAGTCAAGGTCAGAGTGCAATAGCAACTGTTTTAAACTTTAACAGTATTTAAGGCAATCAACAGCCAATCAGAGGTGTCCCCATCAAAATAGCTCCTTCGATTTCTGTTCATCACAGTATCAAAGGAGGTAATGAGAGAGTATCCCTGTCAATCAAAATAATCCCTTATTTCAAATCTTAGCATCTGGTTGCTATGGTGATAGAACCACCTCCTGATGAGGAGGCTTTGCGATCATTTCAAATCTAGTAAAAACTTTTTTTCTTACTAAGATATTTTGATGACTATATTTGATTTACATTTGAAATAATAATGTTATGAATAATAACTAAATATGATATAATGTAATTAAAGCTATTTAATTATATTAGCATCTGGTTGCTATCGTGATAGAACCACCTCCTGATGAGGAAGTTTTTCGATCATTTAAAACAGCTTCATATTATACAGTGGTTTAATTTCAAACTTAAATAATGAGCCTGAATTGCATTGGTTAGCATGCTGGGTAAATGCAGAGAGAGTGTGAGACATGACTAACCTCAGTCAAGGTCAGAGTGCAATAGCAACTGTTTTAAACTTTAACAGTATTTAAGGCAATCAACAGCCAATCAGAGGTGTCCCCATCAAAATAGCTCCTTCGATTCTGTTCATCACAGTATCAAAGGAGGTAATGAGAGAGTGTCCCTGTCAATCAAAATAATCCCTTATTTCAAATCTTAGCATCTGGTTGCTATGGTGATAGAACCACCTCCTGATGAGGAAGTTTTGCGATCATTTAAAACAGCTTCATATTATACAGTGGTTTAATTTCAAACTTAAATAATGAGCCTGAATTGCATTGGTTAGCACGCTGGGTAAATGCAGAGAGAGTGTGAGACATGACTAACCTCAGTCAAGGTCAGAGTGCAATAGCAACTGTATTAAACTTTAACAGTATTTAAGGCAATTAACAGCCAATCAGAGGTCTCCCCATCAAAATAGCTCCTTCGATTCTGTTCATCACAGTATCAAAGGAGGTAATGAGAGAGTGTCCCTGTCAATCAAAATAATCCCTTATTTCAAATCTTAGCATCTGGTTGCTATGGTGATAGAACCACCTCCTGATGAGGAGGTTTTGCGATCATTTAAATCTAGTAAAAACCTTTCTTCTTACTAAGATATTTTGATGACTATATTTGATTTACATTTGAAATAATAACGTTATGAATAATAAATAAATATGATATAATGTAATTAAAGCTGTTAAATTATATTAGCATCTGGTTGCTATGGTGATAGAACCACCTCCTGATGAGGAAGTTTTGCGATCATTTAAAACAGCTTCATATTATACAGTGGTTTAATTTCAAACTTAAATAATGAGCCTGAATTGCATTGGTTAGCATGCTGGGTAAATGCAGAGAGAGTGTGAGACATGACTAACCTCAGTCAAGGTCAGAGTGCAATAGCAACTGTTTTAAACTTTAACAGTATTTAAGGCAATCAACAGCCAATCAGAGGTGTCCCCATCAAAATAGCTCCTTCGATTCTGTTCATCACAGTATCAAAGGAGGTAATGAGAGAGTGTCCCTGTCAATCAAAATAATCCCTTATTTCAAATCTTAGCATCTGGTTGCTATGGTGATAGAACCACCTGCTGATGAGGAGGTTTTGCGGTCATTTAAATCTAGTAAAAACTTTTTTTCTTACTAAGATATTTTGATGACTATATTTGATTTACATTTGAAATAATAATGTTATGAATAATAACTAAATATGATATAATGTAATTAAAGCTATTTAATTATATTAGCATCTGGTTGCTATGTTGATAGAACCACCTCCTGATGAGGAAGTTTTTGCGATCATTTAAAACAGCTTCATATTATACAGTGGTTTAATTTCAAACTTAAATAATGAGCCTGAATTGCATTGGTTAGCATGCTGGGTAAATGCAGAGAGAGTGTGAGACATGACTAACCTCAGTCAAGGTCAGAGTGCAATAGCAACTGTTTTAAACTTTAACAGTATTTAAGGCAATCAACAGCCAATCAGAGGTCTCCCCATCAAAATAGCTCCTTCGATTCTGTTCATCACAGCATCAAAGAAGGTAATGAGAGAGTGTCCCTGTCAATCAAAATAATCCCTTATTTCAAATCTTAGCATCTGGTTGCTATGGTGATAGAACCACCTCCTGATGAGGAGGTTTTGCGATCATTTAAATATAGTAAAAACTTTTTTTCTTACTAAGATATTTTGATGACTATATTTGATTTACATTTGAAATAATAATGTTATGAATAATAACTAAATATGATATAATGTAATTAAAGCTATTTAACTATATTAGCATCTGGTTGCTATCGTGATAGAACCACCTCCTGATGAGGAAGTTTTGCGATCATTTAAAACAGCTTCATATTATACAGTGGTTTAATTTCAAACTTAAATAATGAGCCTGAATTGCATTGGTTAGCATGCTGGGTAAATGCAGAGAGAGTGTGAGACATGACTAACCTCAGTCAAGGTCAGAGTGCAATAGCAACTGTTTTAAACTTTAACAGTATTTAAGGCAATCAACAGCCAATCAGAGGTGTCCCCATCAAAATAGCTCATTCGATTCTGTTCATCACAGTATCAAAGGAGGTAATGAGAGAGTGTCCCTGTCAATCAAAATAATCCCTTATTTCAAATCTTAGCATCTGGTTGCTATGGTGATAGAACCACCTCCTGATGAGGAGGTTTTGCGATCATTTAAATCTAGTAAAAACTTTTTTTCTTACTAAGATATTTTGATGACTATATTTGATTTACATTTGAAATAATAATGTTATGAATAATAACTAAATATGATATAATGTAATTAAAGCTATTTAACTTTATTAGCATCTGGTTGCTATGGTGATAGAACCACCTCCTGATGAGGAAGTTTTGCGATCATTTAAAACAGCTTCATATTATACAGTGGTTTAATTTCAAACTTAAATAATGAGCCTGAATTGCATTGGTTAGCATGCTGGGTAAATGCAGAGAGAGTGTGAGACATGACTAACCTCAGTCAAGGTCAGAGTGCAATAGCAACTGTTTTAAACTTTAACAGTATTTAAGGCAATCAACAGCCAATCAGAGGTGTCCCCATCAAAATAGCTCCTTCGATTCTGTTCATCACAGTATCAAAGGAGGTAATGAGAGAGTGTCCCTGTCAATCAAAATAATCCCTTATTTCAAATCTTAGCATCTGGTTGCTATGGTGATAGAACCACCTCCTGATGAGGAGGTTTTGCGATCATTTAAATCTAGTAAAAACTTTTTTTCTTACTAAGATATTTTGATGACTATATTTGATTTACATTTGAAATAATAATGTTATGAATAATAACTAAATATGATATAATGTAATTAAAGCTATTTAATTATATTAGCATCTGGTTGCTATGGTGATAGAACCACCTCCTGATGAGGAAGTTTTGCGATCATTTAAAACAGCTTCATATTATACAGTGGTTTAATTTCAAACTTAAATAATGAGCCTGAATTGCATTGGTTAGCATGCTGGGTAAATGCAGAGAGAGTGTGAGACATGACTAACCTCAGTCAAGGTCAGAGTGCAATAGCAACTGTTTTAAACTTTAACAGTATTTAAGGCAATCAACAGCCAATCAGAGGTGTCCCCATCAAAATAGCTCCTTCGATTCTGTTCATCACAGTATCAAAGGAGGTAATGAGAGAGTGTCCCTGTCAATCAAAATAATCCCTTATTTCAAATCTTAGCATCTGGTTGCTATGGTGATAGAACCACCTCCTGATGAGGAGGTTTTGCGATCATTTAAATCTAGTAAAAACTTTTTTTCTTACTAAGATATTTTGATGACTATATTTGATTTACATTTGAAATAATAATGTTATGAATAATAACTAAATATGATATAATGTAATTAAAGCTATTTAAATTATATTAGCATCTGGTTGCTATGGTGATAGAACCACCTCCTGATGAGGAAGTTTTGCGATCATTTAAATCTAGTAAAAACTTTTTTTCTTACTAAGATATTTCGATGACTATATTTGATTTACATTTGAAAGAATAATGTTATGAATAATAATTTAATATGATATAATGTAATTAAAGCTATTAACTTTATTAGCATCTGGTTGCTATGGTGATAGAACCACCTCCTGATGAGGAAGTTTTGCGATCATTTAAATCTAGTAAAAACTTTTTCTTTCTTACTAAGATATTTTGATGACTATATTTGATTTACATTTGAAATAATAATGTTATGAATAATAACTAAATATGATATAATGTAATTAAAGCTATTAAATTTATTAGCATCTGGTTGCTATGGTGATAGAACCACCTCCTGATGAGGAAGTTTTGCGATCATTTAAAACAGCTTCATATTATACAGTGGTTTAATTTCAAACTTAAATAATGAGCCTGAATTGCATTGGTTAGCATGCTGGGTAAATGCAGAGAGAGTGTGAGACATGACTAACCTCAGTCAAGGTCAGAGTGCAATAGCAACTGTTTTAAACTTTAACAGTATTTAAGGCAATCAACAGCCAATCAGAGGTCTCCCCATCAAAATAGCTCATTCGATTCTGTTCATCACAGTATCAAAGGAGGTAATGAGAGAGTGTCCCTGTCAATCAAAATAATCCCTTATTTCAAATCTTAGCATCTGGTTGCTATGGTGATAGAACCACCTCCTGATGAGGAGGTTTTGCGATCATTTAAATCTAGTAAAAACTTTTTTTCTTACTAAGATATTTTGATGACTATATTTGATTTACATTTGAAATAATAATGTTATGAATAATAACTAAATATGATATAATGTAATTAAAGCTATTTAATTATATTAGCATCTGGTTGCTATGTTGATAGAACCACCTCCTGATGAGGAAGTTTTGCGATCATTTAAATCTAGTAAAAACCTTTCTTGTTACAAAGATATTTTGATGACTATATTTGATTTACATTAGAAATAATAATGTTATGAATAATAAAAGAATATGATATAATGTAATTAAAGCTATTAAATTATATTAGCATCTGGTTGCTATGGTGATAGAACCACCTCCTGATGAGGAAGTTTTGCGATCATTTAAAACAGCTTCATATTATACAGTGGTTTAATTTCAAACTTAAATAATGAGCCTGAATTGCATTGGTTAGCATGCTGGGTAAATGCAGAGAGAGTGTGAGACATGACTAACCTCAGTCAAGGTCAGAGTGCAATAGCAACTGTTTTAAACTTTAACAGTATTTAAGGCAATCAACAGCCAATCAGAGGTGTCCCCATCAAAATAGCTCATTCGATTCTGTTCATCACAGTATCAAAGGAGGTAATGAGAGAGTGTCCCTGTCAATCAAAATAATCCCTTATTTCAAATCTTAGCATCTGGTTGCTATGGTGATAGAACCACCTGCTGATGAGGAGGTTTTGCGATCATTTAAATCTAGTAAAAACTTTTTTCTTACTAAGATATTTTGATGACTATATTTGATTTACATTTGAAATAATAATGTTATAATAATAATTTAATATGATATAATGTAATTAAAGCTGTTAAATTATATTAGCATCTGGTTGCTATGGTGATAGAACCACCTCCTGATGAGGAAGTTTTGCGATCATTTAAATCTAGTAAAAACTTTTTTCTTACTAAGATATTTTGATGACTATATTTGATTTACATTTGAAATAATAATGTTATGAATAATAAATAAATATGATATAATGTAATTAAAGCTATTTAATTATATTAGCATCTGGTTGCTATGGTGATAGAACCACCTCCTGATGAGGAAGTTTTGCGATCATTTAAAACAGCTTCATATTATACAGTGGTTTAATTTCAAACTTAAATAATGAGCCTGAATTGCATTGGTTAGCATGCTGGGTAAATGCAGAGAGAGTGTGAGACATGACTAACCTCAGTCAAGGTCAGAGTGCAATAGCAACTGTTTTAAACTTTAACAGTATTTAAGGCAATCAACAGCCAATCAGAGGTCTCCCCATCAAAATAGCTCCTTCGATTCTGTTCATCACAGCATCAAAGGAGGTAATGAGAGAGTGTCCCTGTCAATCAAAATAATCCCTTATTTCAAATCTTAGCATCTGGTTGCTATGGTGATAGAACCACCTCCTGATGAGGAGGTTTTGCGATCATTTAAATCTAGTAAAAACTTTTTTTCTTACTAAGATATTTTGATGACTATATTTGATTTACATTTGAAATAATAATGTTATGAATAATAAACTAAATATGATATAATGTAATTAAAGCTATTTAATTATATTAGCATCTGGTTGCTATGGTGATAGAACCACCTCCTGATGAGGAAGTTTTGCGATCATTTAAAACAGCTTCATATTATACAGTGGTTTAATTTCAAACTTAAATAATGAGCCTGAATTGCATTGGTTAGCATGCTGGGTAAATGCAGAGAGAGTGTGAGACATGACTAACCTCAGTCAAGGTCAGAGTGCAATAGCAACTGTTTTAAACTTTAACAGTATTTAAGGCAATCAACAGCCAATCAGAGGTCTCCCCATCAAAATAGCTCATTCGATTCTGTTCATCACAGTATCAAAGGAGGTAATGAGAGAGTGTCCCTGTCAATCAAAATAATCCCTTATTTCAAATCTTAGCATCTGGTTGCTATGGTGATAGAACCACCTCCTGATGAGGAGGTTTTGCGATCATTTAAATCTAGTAAAAACTTTTTTTCTTACTAAGATATTTTGATGACTATATTTGATTTACATTTGAAATAATAATGTTATGAATAATAAACTAAATATGATATAATGTAATTAAAGCTATTAAATTATATTAGCATCTGGTTGCTATGGTGATAGAACCACCTCCTGATGAGGAAGTTTTGCGATCATTTAAATCTAGTAAAAACTTTTTTCTTACTAAGATATTTCGATGACTATATTTGATTTACATTTGAAAGAATAATGTTATAAATAACAATTTAATATGATATAATGTAATTAAAGCTATTAACTTTATTAGCATCTGGTTGCTATTGTGATAGAACCACCTACTGATGAGGAAGTTTTGCGATCATTTAAATCTAGTAAAAACTTTTCTTCTTACTAAGATATTTTGATGACTATATTTGATTTACATTTGAAATAATAATGTTATGAATAATAACTAAATATGATATAATGTAATTAAAGCTATTTAAATTATATTAGCATCTGGTTGCTATGGTGATAGAACCACCTCCTGATGAGGAAGTTTTGCGATCATTTAAAACAGCTTCATATTATACAGTGGTTTAATTTCAAACTTAAATAATGAGCCTGAATTGCATTGGTTAGCATGCTGGGTAAATGCAGAGAGAGTGTGAGACATGACTAACCTCAGTCAAGGTCAGAGTGCAATAGCAACTGTTTTAAACTTTAACAGTATTTAAGGCAATCAACAGCCAATCAGAGGTGTCCCCATCAAAATAGCTCATTCGATTCTGTTCATCACAGTATCAAAGGAGGTAATGAGAGAGTGTCCCTGTCAATCAAAATAATCCCTTATTTCAAATCTTAGCATCTGGTTGCTATGGTGATAGAACCACCTGCTGATGAGGAGGTTTTGCGATCATTTAAATCTAGTAAAAACTTTTTTTCTTACTAAGATATTTTGATGACTATATTTGATTTACATTTGAAATAATAATGTTACTAATAATAATTTAATATGATATAATGTAATTAAAGCTGTTAAATTATATTAGCATCTGGTTGCTATGGTGATAGAACCACCTCCTGATGAGGAAGTTTTGCGATCATTTAAATCTAGTAAAAACTCTTTTTCTTACTAAGATATTTCGATGACTATATTTGATTTACATTTGAAAGAATAATGTTATGAATAATAATTTGATATGATATAATGTAATTAAAGCTATTAACTTTATTAGCATCTGGTTGCTATGGTGATAGAACCACCTCCTGATGAGGAAGTTTTGCGATCATTTAAAACAGCTTCATATTATACAGTGGTTTAATTTCAAACTTAAATAATGGGCCTGAATTGCATTGGTTAGCATGCTGGGTAACTGCAGAGAGAGTGTGAGACATGACTTACCTCAGTCAAGGTCAGAGTGCAATAGCAACTGTTTTAAACTTTAACAGTATTTAAGGTAATCAACAGCCAATCAGAGGTCTCCCCATCAAAATAGCTCCTTCGATTCTGTTCATCACAGTATCAAAGGAGGTAATGAGAGAGTGTCCCTGTCAATCAAAATAATCCGTTATTTCAAATCTTAGCATCTGGTTGCTATGGTGATAGAACCACCTCCTGATGAGGAGGTTTTGCGATCATTTAAATCTAGTAAAAACTTTTTTTCTTACTAAGATATTTTGATGACTATATTTGATTTACATTTGAAATAATAATGTTATGAATAATAACTAAATATGATATAATGTAATTAAAGCTATTTAATTATATTAGCATCTGGTTGCTATGGTGATAGAACCACCTCCTGATGAGGAAGTTTTGCGATCATTTAAAACAGCCTCATATTATACAGTGGTTTAATTTCAAACTTAAATAATGAGCCTGAATTGCATTGGTTAGCATGCTGGGTAAATGCAGAGAGAGTGTGAGACATGACTTACCTCAGTCAAGGTCAGAGTGCAATAGCAACTGTTTTAAACTTTAACAGTATTTAAGGCAATCAACAGCCAATCAGAGGTGTCCCCATCAAAATAGCTCATTCGATTCTGTTCATCACAGTATCAAAGGAGGTAATGAGAGAGTGTCCCTGTCAATCAAAATAATCCCTTATTTCAAATCTTAGCATCTGGTTGCTATGGTGATAGAACCACCTGCTGATGAGGAGGTTTTGCGATCATTTAAATCTAGTAAAAACTTTTTTTCTTACTAAGATATTTTGATGACTATATTTGATTTACATTTGAAATAATAATGTTACTAATAATAATTTAATATGATATAATGTAATTAAAGCTGTTAAATTATATTAGCATCTGGTTGCTATGGTGATAGAACCACCTCCTGATGAGGAAGTTTTGCGATCATTTAAATCTAGTAAAAACTCTTTTTCTTACTAAGATATTTGGATGACTATATTTGATTTACATTTGAAAGAATAATGTTATGAATAATAAGTTGATATGATATAATGTAATTAAAGCTATTAACTTTATTAGCATCTGGTTGCTATGGTGATAGAACCACCTCCTGATGAGGAAGTTTTGCGATCATTTAAAACAGCTTCATATTATACAGTGGTTTAATTTCAAACTTAAATAATGGGCCTGAATTGCATTGGTTAGCATGCTGGGTAACTGCAGAAAGAGTGTGAGACATGACTTACCTCAGTCAAGGTCAGAGTGCAATAGCAACTGTTTTAAACTTTAACAGTATTTAAGGTAATCAACAGCCAATCAGAGGTCTCCCCATCAAAATACCTCCTTCGATTCTGTTCATCACAGCATCAAAGGAGGTAATGAGAGAGTGTCCCTGTCAATCAAAATAATCCCTTATTTCAAATCTTAGCATCTGGTTGCTATGGTGATAGAACCACCTGCTGATGAGGAGGTTTTGCGATCATTTAAATCTAGTAAAAACTTTTTTTCTTACTAAGATATTTTGATGACTATATTTGATTTACATTTGAAATAATAATGTTACTAATAATAATTTAATATGATATAATGTAATTAAAGCTGTTAAATTATATTAGCATCTGGTTGCTATGGTGATAGAACCACCTCCTGATGAGGAAGTTTTGCGATCATTTAAATCTAGTAAAACTCTTTTTCTTACTAAGATATTTCGATGACTATATTTGATTTACATTTGAAATAATAATGTTATGAATAATAAATGAATATGATATAATGTAATTAAAGCTATTAAATTATATTAGCATCTGGTTGCTATGGTGATAGAACCACCTCCTGATGAGGAAGTTTTGCGATCATTTAAATCTAGTAATAACTTTTTTTCTTACTAAGATATTTCGATGACTATATTTGATTTACATTTGAAAGAATAATGTCATAAATAATAATTTAATATGATATAATGTAATTAAAGCTATTAACTTTATTAGCATCTGGTTGCTATTGTGATAGAACCACATACTGATGAGGAAGTTTTGCGATCATTTAAATCTAGTAAAAACTTTTCTTCTTACTAAGATATTTGGATGACTATAATTGATTTACATTTGAAATTATAACGTTATGAATAATAAATAAATATGATATAATGTAATTAAAGCTGTCAAATTTTACTAGCATCTGGTTGCTATGGTGATAGAACCACCTCCTGATGAGGAAGTTTTGCGATCATTTAAAACAGCTTCATATTATACAGTGGTTTAATTTCAAACTTAAATAATGAGCCTGAATTGCATTGGTTAGCATGCTGGGTAAATGCAGAGAGAGTGTGAGACATGACTAACCTCAGTCAAGGTCAGAGTGCAATAGCAACTGTTTTAAACTTTAACATACACATTTTCATACACAGACACGATACTGATCCAAAACATTTGAAACAGCTGACGTTTTTTAAGAGATGAACATTTTCCCCATTTATTTGAATGAGCGATTAAAATACAGTAAAAGTTGAATATCTTTAAAAAGAAGTAAAGACAAACAGCAGCAGTAATGTCCTGAACGTTCTGATGTTTGAACTCAAAAGCATAAAGGAGGAGTTCGCCATCAGGAGGCCTGGATCAGAAACGCCAACCTGAGCAGTGTCAGAACCTCCAAGTGCTCATATTCAATTCATTAAATCAGTTTATCTTTGAGTCAAGAGGCGTTTCTTCAGATAGCACGTTCACAAGGTAAGAATTAGTTTCATCTGAGACGTTTGACCTCCAAGTCAGTTTGCTGTTAATATTTTCATGAGTCCAATCATTTTTTTATATTTTTATAACGGTACTGACCAAATTGAAAATGTGAATTCAACTTGTAATCGTGAGCTTTTTCATTTGTTTAAGTTTTCCACGTGACACTTATATTAACATATTAAATGCTTACATAAATATATATGCATATAGATATGTATCTCATTAGATATAGGTTAAAGAAATGTTTGTAGCATAACTTGAATATATATTAATTTGTGTATGTGTTTTTAAAAATGTATGAGACGTATTACCATTACAAGCAGATTACTTTAAAGGTCTCTGGAGAGGTTCACTGCAACTACATCCCGTTGTTTTCATGATCTTTTTAACAAAGAAGTTCTCCATAGTTGTTTCAGGATTGTTGTTTAATCAATACTCAGAGAGATGGCCAAAGTTGGTCACAAGGCGGCAGAAATTAATTTTAAATATACCTTATTTTAAAAAGTCTATTAACATAATTTTCCTTATTTGGTGGGTTGCAGCAGGGTTTCTTATGGCAAACGTGTGCTGAAAACCCAGTAAACCTGATTCTTGGAACAGGTTTCATGTCTGATCAGAAGCTTCAGAGGCCCCTGGACATCGATACAAGTCCACCTCAGTGGTTACGTCTCAGGCAGCATCATCACCCACTCACCTGACAGAAGAAGTTTAAAGACAGATTGAAGTTGTCTTGAAAGCTCTCATCTGTGTCTTCCTTTTTCTCTGGTAAAAATTATCAAACTGCACAGGTAAAGTCTGCATTCATGTTCCTGTTTGATGGAATTTGGCTGCAGAAAACACAACGTGGACATGATCCGTCCACTGTTCTGATCTGGGATGTGAACGAGGTTTGTCAGTGACATGGCATCAAAAGGTTTCTTTAACGTCTTTAGTCTCATGGGTGTGCGTGGCATAGTGCAGCAAGGAATGTGTGTTTGTGTGTGTGTGTGTGTGTGTGTGTGTGTGCAGTGTGTGTGTGTGCAGAGCTGAAGGTATGAGTCATTAAGATTGTCCAGAAGCAGCAACTAAGGAGGTTCAGTTCCTCTGAATGGACTTTGAAGATTAAGATGGCAGACCAAAGAGAACCATCGCAGCCAGGCTTTCCATTTCAGAATCATAGGAGCCGCCCGCTCGTTGATATGAGGAAGGCCACGTCCAGCTGGGTGGCTGGACACTGGAATACATAAACCACAAGAGTCTTACTCACAACTTTAGATTATTCAGAGGAATAAAAGCAAGACTCCTGGAGCACAACAGTTGATCCAAGAAGGCTTTCACCAAATTCACTATCAGACCTGCCTTTCCATCAAGTTTCAATAGGTTTTTGCCAAAACAGGAAGTAAAATGCAATGAAAAAAACCTTAGGCAATGCTCAGGAGATCACACTGAAACATTTAGGAAAGTGTGAGCATAGGTTTGTAAGGCCTGCAGGAACCTTTGTTCTATGTACACTTGTTATTCTGAGGACTGCATCTGACCTCCTCAGACAGTGGTGGACACACGGCTCTGTGGAACATCTCGTCCTTCACAAAGAACACAGCATTCGTAACCTATAAAAAGGAAACTATGTTCTCCATTACCCCTAAGCCATATATTAATGATACTTTAATGACGTGGAGTCTGCATCGTGACATGTGTTACACACAGTGGCCAACGCACCTAATGCACTTCATGCCTCAGACGATAATTAGAGAACTTTGCTGCCCCCTGCTTGTGACAGGTGTGGACTACAACCCTATGTCCTGTCTCCCAATCTAAACTGAAGTAAACACTTCCTGTAGAGTGATATGTACACTATGTCTACTCACATATTATACCAATAACTTCTCAATTCATCTTTCATTGCTGCTCCCTTAATCTCTATCAGAAATGTTCTTACGTTTGCCTTCATCCTTTTTCAAATGACAACTCAAAAAAAACAACTCCTGACGCGATGACAAAAACCCTGTCGTACTTGCTTGTCATTACTTATCTCAAGATAAGATAAGATAATCTTTATTGCTCCCACACCGGGATTCACTCGTGCCAGCAGCTGATAGTCAGCATGAGTTTGACAGGGACATGTGAAATTATATAATAGCCAATTAAATGAACATTTTAATTAGATAACATACACTTTTTAACACAAATGGAACATATCATTTGGAAGGTACTTGAGGTTGCATTAGGATGTATACTGTATTTGTGCATTATGTGTTGGAAGATATTGAAATTCATATAAAATATATACTATTTATACACAAATACAGCTGGAAATGTAGGAAAGAAAACTATTCTTTATAAAACAATTTCTATTTATTCAAAAAAAATATTTTCCGTTTTCTGAGCTTGTCTGTACATAATATATAGATAAAGTTATCTTACTACAGAACAACATTAAGAGAGATCAATAGACACAACACAAACTAGGGGGAGTCCGTGCACTTACTTAACTTGCGGGTTAGGTAAAAGTCCTGTTAATGTTTAACAATTCCCCATAAATGAGTGTATGGCAAGCGATGTTGGCAAGCAAGATTTCACAAACACAGTCAGCGACAAACCATTCAGGTTACAACATCTTTATTGGTTAACAGGAGCAAACACAAATTCAAACAACTAAACAAACATTGTACAGCACCTTCTTCAGGTCTCGTGGCAGCTCAGCCCCGGAGCCATCATTATATACTCACCACTGTGCTGATGGAGGGGTGGGTGAAGTGTCTGAGTCCTCAAAAATACAGCCAATCTGAACTCTGCATAAACAGTTCAATCTGAGCAGATTTGTTGTCCATTGTTTCTTAGTTCTGGCAGGTGAGTCGTGGCTGTGGACAAGTCTGAGGTTGTCCAAGGTCTATGGACAAAAACTGTTCCCCCGTAGATTGTATTATTCCCTGTGCAAGATGGACTTGAAAGTGGTGGGTGAATAGCACTGAGGCTGGAATCTCTGGGTCAGACGATTTGTTCTTCCTGAGTAGGCTTGGTATTGGCTGCCTCCTCTAATTCAGACAGATGGTCCAGAGGCTGGCGTTGGAGGTCTGGACCATATGGTGGAGGGGCTGGTTCCGGGTGTCCAGCCTCAGCGGCCCCTGCGCCCCTCTGGTCTCAGGTGTTGTTGAGATGGGGCGGCCTCCACATTCAATTGCCATTTCTTTTAATTATTACTGACTCTTCATCATTACTAACTCTCATTTGAATAACATTTGGACCATTCTGATCGGGCCTGACTATTTCTTCATTTCATTTCTCTTTGCTTTTGGAATTTCCAATTTGGTGTTCTCAATCGCTTTTTTCTTTAGTCACAATCTACATTTTTCTGCTTTAACTTGGTACCTTAATAAACCCAGATTATTATAATCATTCCCCAGATCAGTCACCAGAGAACTTCCAAAGTTCTCACTCAGGTCCCAGACAGGGAAGTGTGCTCTCTCTGTCCTAGGCTCTCAACGAATGCATGTGGAAGGCCAGGGAGGTCCCACAACAGAGCCATACCATCAAATGTTACTTTGCTGAGCCATCTAAAGTTTTCTGTGACAAAAGTGCTTGAATAAACCAGAATTGTTGCAGCTTTGACCAATATTTCCGATTCTCACCTTTTAAGGTTCTTGGATCTCAGCGATGAGTCCAGGTCCTCTCATCTCCAAACCGTTCTACGGGCGGTTGAGGCTGGACTTCTGTGCAAGAGGATCAGTCACCGTCTCCCCGGGGCTCGGAAAAACTCCCACAAGAGATTTCACTTCTGACACCAAGTTTTGTGGTGGAAATCTAATACAAATAAAAGATGAGGCTCGAGACGTCTTATTATAAACTTTTGCAAAGGGTCCACACTGACAGCAGAATGTTTCAGAGTGGCACTGATTTAACAACAGTGCCAATATTTATTAGAACACAGTGGGTGGATCTGGGATAAGCATAACAGTCAAGGCGGGGAGTTATCAAAATAATTAGAAGTTGCAGCTTAGCCAGCTGGAACAATCATTATGTCTCACGTTCAAGGCTAAATAATGAGAGAATGGTCAAGCTGACACACACACAGTATATTGATCAACAATTTACCGATTGTTGTTCTCCAGCAGTCTTGCTTTAATTCCTCTGAATGATCTATACGTTTTTGTGAGTAAGACTCTACTGGTTTATGTATTCCAGTGTCCAGCCACCCAGCTGGACGTGGCCTTCCTCATATCAACTAGCGGGCGGCTCCTATGATTCTGAAATGAAAGCCTGGCTGCGATGGTTCTCTTTGGTCTGTCATCTTAATCTTCAAAGTCCATTCAGAGGAACTGAACCTCCTTAGTTGCTGCTTCTGGACAATCTGAATGACTCATACCTTCAGCTCTGCACACACACACAGACACACCGCACAGACACACACAAACACACACAAACACACACACACAAACGATGCAGAAATGGAGGGAGGATAAACATGGTGATTCCCTTGCTTATGATGTCTGATCAGTGTTTAGTCAAGGAAGCAGGCAACTTGTTTTTATCACAACTGATCCTGACTCACGATCCCGGGGAATTCTCTGTTTAACTAGAATCTCAGTTATTTGTTCCCAGACAGTAAAATCCTCCCCAGGAAGAAATGAAGAACTTCCTCATTATTTCTAGAACAAGATAATGGAGATGAGAAGGTTCATCCACATTTGTTTTATTATTTAATATGGTTGGTCCAGATATTTTCGCCATTTTATAATGCCTGGCTGTACACAGGGTACACTTAATGATATAACCTGTTGGATTCACTTGATAAAATCTTCATGACAATTTTCACAAGAACGTTTTAAGTACATTTTACTGCTATAATATCAAATACAACTCACTTGCCATTATCAATTAAAATTGACCTGCCATAAGCCCAACATCTGAAAAGTTTGAAGTAAATGTAACCAAAATAAACCATAGTTATACAGTTAAAGTAGAGCACTTTAAACTTTAAACTGGAGGAGTAATTTAAATGGATAGTCTCCTACAGCAGTACACATGCCAATACACTTTATATGTTGCACAGTGAAGCACTATAGAATCTATCTATCCAACCCTTTTACTTATTTCATACCTTTTGCTTGTTTTGAACCTAAATTTGATTTTTTTTTGTAATTTGGCGAACGTGTTCTTGTTGCTCTCTTATTTCATGTCTTTGATTTGATTGCCTATTTTCAGCGGCATTTAGAAAAGGAAAAATGCTGTATGAATACAATTGAATATTAAAATGTAGTATTACACTGTGCAGACTACATTTCTGAGAGGAAATCACACAATGGTGGGATCATGAGTCTAGGTAACTACCGCTGTTTGTGACTTATTGCCTAAGATGTATTAAGATTGAGGTGAATCATAGGAATGAATCACTTAAAGTTAAATTCATATCTCTTATGATGGCCGGTCGTGCTAGGGACATTTATAGTGGTTTTCCCAGGGAGGCAACTATACACTGTTGAAAGCAACCATGACACAATGTTCTCACGAGTCTCCATTGGAGGTGTGGGTTCAAATCCCACTTCTGACAGCTTACTACTAGCAGTTACTTCGTCATCATGAAGAAAATATGTTCACTGGAGAGATTAACTGCATTGGTTGTTTTCGTTTGCAAACACATTTTGAATACTTTTCACAGCATCTCTCCAAGCATCTAACTGTGTGTATCCCCTTTGTCTGCTAAAGCAGTGTTCCCCAACCTTTTTTGCGCTAGGGACCGGTTGGATGTCAGAAAATATTTTCCCGGACCGCCCGTTAAGGTGTGTCTACAGAGCCTCACTACGGAGGCCCTCTGGTACGGCCCCTGGTGACCGTGGTAGAGTTTTTTTTTATTTTACGAAATTTTGAGATTTTTTGGGGGGTTAATTAAATTAAAAATGTATTCATTAATTAAAAAAAAATTCCACCGATGTCACTACAGATAGGATGTCGGAAATGGCAACAGAGTTTTTAGTGCAGTTGTGGCAATCTCAGGGTATTCTGCCGTGACTTTAATACAGGACAACGGCAGAGTTGTTTTCTTAAACATACCATTAAGGCCGCCGACATTTGCGATCTCCAGCAGCTGATCTTCTTCTTAAACAGACATGCTGGATTCACCTGGTTTGTTGACAAATGGGTCCGACAAATACCGTGTTGGTTTGTGTTCAGCGAAAAAGTGACGTGACCGAGACAATTGTCTTGAAATGTGTAAAGCATGAGTCATAAAGGAGAGGATCCGGTCATTTTTCAAACAGCGTAACTACCGCTGTTTGTGACTTATTGCCTAAGATTTATTAAGGTTGAGGTGAATCATAGGAGTGAGGCACTTAAAGTTAAATTCATGTCTCTTATGTTGGCCGGTCGTGCTAGCGACATGTATAGTAGTTTGCCGAGGGAGGCTAAGAACAACTATACACTGTTTTAAGCAGCCATGACAAAATGTTTTCAGCCGTGTGATTCCCTGCAGGTCAGTTTATATTACATTTTCCAACTGGTGATTTTCAGCTCAGCTTGCAGGTAGCAAAGCCCAAAACACTAGAATGGGCCATTCATCCTATCTCTGAAATGTAACTGCTTAGGAACCTTGAGCAGACTCATATGACCCATATGAGTCTGCTCAAGGTTGGGGCAGATGGGACTGCTGTTGGGGGTGGTTGAGGAATGAGACTTTGTGATTCCAAAAACGGTGTGGTTAGCTATCACTAAAGGGGGGTCAGATTTGGTTGGGAACCAAAAGATGTTTGGCTGCAAATGGTGTGTGGATGGGAATCCTACAAAAGTGGCACACTGTGTGTCAGTTTGATTCTCTCACATTAGTTGCAGAGTTTTTGATGTTCCACCTCTTCAACCTTCCCTAGGATTTGACTTCCTCCTCAAGTATGGGGCAGTGGTGGACTTTGAGACAAATTAATGTAGGGTAATGGGTCAATTATTGTCCCTTATTGTGCCAGCAGATAAGGAAAAGCCACAAGCTGTCACAGTCCCCCCTAGAAACCGTAATCCCCCCGGCAGCGAAGGCAACATTACTTGTAGAGTAGAAAATACTATCGGGCCTGTTCGAAAGGTTGTTGTCTGTAGGGTGGAACATTCTGCCTGTACCTGATGTGTACCTGAGGAGAGAGGAGAGTTTGAGTTTGGAATCTATCACAATTCAGTTCAGGGGATAACGATTTGGGGAGAAAGCAGATCGGTGGACCGGCAGTGTTCCCCACAACAGGCTTTGACTGAAGCCGGACTAGCACTTAAGCAAAGACCACTTAACTCTCCCGGGGGGAGTTAAGTGTTCTTAATAGACTTGTTCTTTTTGAAGAAATAAGTGTTATGTCCTTTTTGATTTATGTTGAATGTTATTGATTTTGAAAGGGCTAGCTTAAAGCCAAGTACCATTGTGGGAGAAAACATGTGAAGGACCTTGATTAGATCCTTAGGTGCCTTTGTATGTGGCCTGATAGCAGTGAGTTTGTAGTGTGAAGGGAGTTTACTGTGGTGTAATATTGTGTGGTGTGCCCTGAAGGGGTGTAATTCCTGTTTTGCAGTACTGTATTAGGTTGCAGTGTTCTAAGATTGTGTTACTCCCATGTGCTGTGATTTAGATTGGCAGTGCCCTCAGACTAGTTGTCTACCTATGTGCAAAGCCGTGGCTGTATCAATTCATTAATAATATTAATAAAGGTTATCATTTCCTGATACTCACATCCGAGACAAGGTTTATTACAATATTTGAATGTGTCCAAATTCCCCAATAAATATATTATTTACTAAATATCTAGATATATTGATGAACATCTGAAAACAATATTTTGGAGTGTAGTTAAACTTTATTAAGATGTTTTTCTCTTTGCTGTCTTGTAACACAACGACACTGAATACATTTATTCAGCCTAGCGAGAACATATATATAAATAGAGAGTGTATCTGGTCCTACCATTATAACGGTAGGACCAGACACACTGGTATACTATAAACTTTGTTCCTTGAAAGTATTTCCATCTACTTAGGTACAGTTGTAGTCATTAAATTGCTACATTAGCAGTGGCATCTCTGTGCATCATTGCTATGATGGAGTTATTCACCATCTTGTAGAATTTAAGGCAAGGTTAACAATTCTCGTTTTTCCTATGGTTTATCACAGCTTACTCAGGCTCATTATTAGTCACACTGTAACAAACAGCTTTAGTTACTCTTAGACAGTGTGGCATCAAAGGCCGTTGCCTCTAATCAGTGGCAACAAACACAGCTGCCTGATGTGTAAAGGCATTTTTCTTTAAACAGTGTAACAACAAAGGCAAGTACGTTTACACATCAGTGGCAGTTTCTATTGAGACCGTAAGAGCCTCCAAAAGCTACCGCGGCCACGATTTGAATTTGCCGTTACTGGAAAGACCCAAGATTTAAGTTTGCCCTTACTGAAGAGACCCACAATTTGAGTTTTTCCCTTACTGAAGAGACCCACAATTTGAGTTTTTCCCTTACTGAAGAGACCCAAGTTTTGAGTTTGCGTTTACTGATCAACGACATTGACTACGCTGCTGTTGGGTTACCATGGTGACCGAGACACAATCAGATCAGTCAGGGGAAAAAGGAGCCAAAACAGAGGTGTTACCTGTTGGGGACCGGAGGCTGGTCTTCATCGCCGACTTTGTGCTGAAATTGCTCAAAGTCAAACAGGACAAGTGGCAGAAATGTGTCTCCAGCGAGGAGAACCAGCAGGTGCTGCAGGACTTCCTGGACAGAGCCGAGCGGCGGAGCCTATTGGTGTGTTTAACCGCCGGTGGGATGCTCCAGGCCGCCAAATGTCTCTCCTCCTCGTCACCAGGAACCAAGGCTATGTACTTCATGAAGCGGGAAAAAACAGCGCTCACTGTGGAGACCATGAGCGAGAAGTTGACCTGGGGATACATGCCCTCCAGTCCGATAAATCTCTTATCCGCCATAGATAAGGTGAGCAATGTGTTCTCTGTGTGGTTGGGTACGGGCTTCATGAACTGACCAAATCATCCAAGTACATTTGATAAAGTGACAGGTATAAGTACAACAGTCAGTAAAGACTTAAGAATTTAGCAGATTTGAAAGACAAATACCAACTCCTCCTCTGCCTGTAACCGTCAAAATCGAAGTAACCAACTATCCAAAGCTAACCAGTTACCTTTGTAAACCCCTGCTTACTGATACAAAGAGAGGGACTCCATTTCTTGCATTAGTTTCTGGAAAGTAACTATGGGATACGCACAATGGGCGTATCACGTATTGACACGTCATTGATGCTAGTCAGAGAACATGGGTTACACCAGTTACCTTTAGATTTGTGTTAGAAAATATATATTTTGTACTTATATTTTACATTAAGCTTGATTAGGCACATATTAACTCAATACAAAATTTAAGAATCTTAATATATTATGTATTGTCTTGATCCAGTCACTGTGGATTGTGGGTATTAGGTGGACTACAGTCATGAATAACAAAGCACGTGCAATGAAAATATTTACTTAAATAATGAAGATTACAAATTTGCATTAAAACAAAATAGGGGACTTCAAGAAGTTAGGTATCTTAGTCTTAAACTCATTAATTAAGCACAAACCTATTGCCACAGACCTTATAAAGGATCTGGATGTTTCCTCCACCACTTGTTACATTGAAAGTTTACTCCAAAGCAAATATTTCTCTGCATTAAAAACTCTTATTTCCTTACACATTCACAGCTGCTGGACATGCTGGTGTCTAACAGTAGCAACCACACTGAATGGCCACCGGGAGTGTGTGATGATGTCGCGCGCAACGTCCACTTCCTCAAGAAAAGTTTGTTTGTGGTGTCAGGCCAAGTCCAAGGCAAGACTCTGCTGCCCCTCCCCATGGACATCGAGAGAGTGGAGCAAGCCGTCTTGGAGATGAGCAAAAGGTAAACAAACAGCTGGGACATAAAGGTTTGTGTCAATGCATCATTTCTCCTACTTGCACATTCTAATGGTTTATGAAACCACACAGGGGGGGAATGGTGGAAAGGTGCATCATCCACTCCTTGGAGTCAGCAGTGATCGAGTGGAGCCGTCAGATCTCTGTCGTCCTGAAGATAGACTCCTCTGGGGATCTGCTGGAAGGCAAAAACCCCACACCTGACACAGAGCTGCTCTTCTGGAAGAACAGGTCAGCACCTCAGTTATTACAGACACAAAGTATCCACTGGCAGCTCCTCAGCTCCACTTGTTCCAGGGATGAAATTGTGTGTAAATAACACAATGTCCCTGTAGGACCTCAAAGTTGGTTTGTTTTGTCAAATTTTTTGCTGATGCTACTAATTGTTTGATTTTCAGAGCACACTTGCGCTGTCCAGGGACAAAAGCAATTTGGTGCTCTCTTCTTTTTTGTACTAACCTGGCAGAATTACATCTTGAAAAAGTTGTTCTGTTAAGGCTGCTGCACTTTAGAGGATGTTAGGGCCTGATCTTAGAGCTGATTTGCCCCTTCCAACAATCATGGGGGCGTTCCCGACTGGAGGTCACTGTGTGCTGGTTATCTGCCCAACTAATTCTGAAGTGTGGGGGTTTCCAAAATATTTGTATTGTTACCGATTAAGTCAGAACCTCATCACATAAATATCAAACATACCACAACAGAAACCCACAATAACAAGGCAGAGCAACACAGAGAGTGCATTGACCAGGAAGTGTCACCAACCAGATGTTAGGTACTCGTACATTTGTGGCTAAAGCCATGCTAAATATCTATGCCTCCTCCATTATTGTAGACAAGCAGAGCACACGACATTGGTCCTCCTCCATGTTAGTTTGTCTCTCACGTTTAATCACGTAAATGTTCCACACCCCAGCTCAGAAGGTGGAGGTAATGCACCAAAAAGTTGTGTGCCAAATGCCAAAAAAAACAAACTGAGAGAGGAAGAAGAAAATAGCCCAAATTTCTGTGAGATTTCAAGTCTCTGGAATTGCCAATGTGAAATCATTCCATACAAACTGCAAGTGTGTGGTCTGACCTTCTCACCACATCCCCCAGTGTGTGTGCTCTGAATATTACAACATTCAAATCGGTTAAATCTGTCATTATGTCTCTCATCTCCCTCACATTTATAAAATGGTCAAGAGTTATAAATCCTTCTGTGTGCAGCAGCCCTAATCTGTTTTTTTACATTCAAACTTTACCTGGTTATAAAATAAAGTTTGCTATTAAGAGGACATTTACATGCCAATCCTCCTCGAGCAGACACTGATCCTTCAAATTACGTAATTTTTATCAGAACAGAACATATAACAAGTTTTAAAGAGATTAAAAAAATAAATGGTGCAACAATCCAGTGTTTTTCTAAAAATGTGACAGGAACCTTTTTGTCCTCCATCTTTCTTTTTCCCACTTGAAGATATGCAGATTTGGATGGTATCCATTCCCAGTTAACAGCCTCTAAAGTGAATAAGATGGGGAAGCTGTTGGAGGCAGCGAAGAGCAGCTATTTCCCTGCTTTTATAAACATGCAACTGAACGTTTCTGCAGGTAATGAATCTGGACATCTTACCTGTAATTAGACTTGGGTCTCTGAGGTGTAGCGTGTATCTGGTTGAGGCATGATTTGAGATGATTCATCTTCTATTTCACACGTGGTGGTTGAACTGACTTTGATCACATTTTCGCTTACCAGCCTTGGAAGAAGCAGAGGACATCAGTATCTACTTGATGCCCCTCAAGGGCCTGTTTGAGGACATGGAGAGCATGGAGTTTCCTGAAGTCAGACGTCAGATTGGCCCTTTGATGCACACAGTATGCCTGGTGTGGGCCAACTCCAGACACTACAACACACCACAACGCCTCATCCTTCTGTTGCAGGAGACCTGCAACCTCCTCATACAGCAGGTCAGCAGCAGTTATACTTTTCTTTGTTTTATTTTTGTTGTAAAGATTTGAGCCATAACTATATCGATATTTGGCAGTAATAGTAATTAGGGATTAAAAGATTACCAGCATCGATTTATCAGCCGATGACTATGAAGCTTAATATTTTATAAGTCAACAATAGCCTTTATTATAAATTATTATAAATATAAGACAACTTAAATACAGCAAAATATATAAAACTTAAATTACAAGAACATAATGTACATTAAAAAAAATCAAAATAATAAAGTTGTATATATATAATTATTATTGTCATTTAACATCTAATGTAAAATAATAATAAATGCAGATTTTTCTCCATTGTTTATTCTGTACAATGATAAAAGATAAACGCCAGCAGTCTCTGAAAGGCCAACCCATATAATAGTCGGGCTCAAATAACAATCTTTGTTGCTAATTAGTTATCATCGTCGTCTTTCTGAGCTGTAATTGTCAGAGGTCACCTTTCAGCACAAAGTAGGTGAGTGCTGTTTTTTTTGGTTGGATTTCATTTTCATAAAGTTTCAATTTCTGCGGGTTAGAATGCTTTTTTCTGTCCAGCTCAGTTCCTCTGTGTTCAGTTTAATGGACGCAAAAGTAATTTGCTGCTGAAAATGCACAGTGCATCAGAAAAGTTTTCCCAGGACAGACTAACCAGCCAGCAGTGTTAGATTAACCCTCTAGTGCGGCATTTGACAAAAGTTTTCACCAGCCCCTCCAAAGTTCCTCTCTCTCTCTTTGAGTTGTGTATCCTGGGACATTTATGTGACACAGCGGTTTACATAGTGCAGTCTCAATTTGCTTCAGTCCTTCCTGGAAAACATATCCTACCCATGATGCCCGTGTGTCAGTTGGTGTGACATAGGCTATCAAAGTTATCTACCTACTTAAACCCTTGTGATGAATTCCATATGAATACAAATTTAATTACAAATTCAATAGGGCCTCTCACCATTCGGTGCTCGGGCCCTAATAAACATGCATCCAGAACTCTTAAGCAGGCAATGGGGCCGGAACATAAACCAAGTAGGATGAACACAAAGATTTCGAACTTCACTCTGCACCATAGACTGCACAAACCACATCCAGCACGCAAACAATAAAAAAGTGAAAGTATATTGTATGTGTGTTTGAGGAGTAGAAGAAAGAAGTAGACTCTGGAGCCTTACCACAGGCCAAGCCAACAATCAATACAGATATGTTAAGAACGTGAACTGCACTAGCGTAAAAATAACATTAACAATTAAATAAAGGGTTATTTTCCTGCTTTGCCAGGAGTTGGATAAGAATATCGATTCCACTTTCAATATATTTGTTACGTTTTTGGCTAGTACCAGGACGATGATTAGCTTAGCTTTAGCTTAAATGATGAAAGAACTCAAGCATGTTTAAGGGACTGATTTGCGACTGCAGCCAAATGTACAGGATGTCGCATATTGTCACCTATAGGGAGTTGCATTATGCTGTCTTTATGCTTTATCACATTTGTATTGTAAGCCCAACTAAGATAAACTTAGATGCTGTTTTAGTTACCCCCATCTTCTGGAGTACTTGACAGGGCTTTAACATTGTTTTTTCAAAGTGTCTTAATGAGCCTTTCAGAGAAAATCACAACAATCCACACTAATTCCATCCATCACTTGTACCCTAAAATATCTTTGCTTATCTAGCGTTTATGCAATGATTATGATATAAGAGCTAACATTGTATAAGTCTGTGTTTGGCACATAATGAGGAGGTAACTTTGGGCTAAATATAATCCATTCCATCGCGTATAATTGAGATGGGGCTCTTTGAGTTGGAATCCAAACTTACTGTAGCTGCTACTCCTCTCCAACGCCAGGCCCAGATGTTTCTAGTTCCAGATGAGATTCTGAAAGGAGAGGTTTCTGAGAGTCTCCTGACGGTGCAGACGTGCCTGGAGATCATGCAGCTCTTCAGGGCCACTTACGAGGACCGCAGGGTCAATCTGGCCGAGTACCAGAGGGCCGGGAACTTGGTTAAGCCTTGGGAATTTTCTCCGGTTTTGGTCTTCTCAAGATTTGACTGCTTTATCGACAGAATCCTCGTCATTAAGGTGAGTATTTAATCAAAGGTCAGCACTTTTGTCATGAGAATTGAGATGCAGTCACTTCAATCGCCCTCAATTTCCTCTCACTGTCTCCCTATAGGACATCCTGTTAACAGCTTTAGACATGTTAAAGCTGGAGAAATTGGTGATTGGAGCTGTCAAAGGCAGCGCACTCAGCCAGCAGGTCGAGCTGCTCAACCAAGATTTTGCAGATACTTTCAAATTCATCACAGAGCAGCCCTATGACTGCTTGGACCTGAACAATACGGTAAGGAATGTGAGGATGATTGGGTGCACAGGGGTTTCGCTATTAAAGTGAGATGCAAGGGTTTATGAAATACTAGAAACAGGCTACTCACTCAGTGTAACTTTTACCCCTGAATATCTCTCAGTTTATGCTTCTTTTATTCAAGTAGGCAAACACCAGTACAATCTGGTCAGTCCTGCGTTTGTGGAGCAAACCAAATTGGTTTCCTACCAAAATACTACTTTAGTTGCTTAACCAAGATGTTTCTGCGCAATGGCAAGAAAAGTAATTTAGTTTTCGTGTAAGACCCAGTCAGTGTTCCCCTCTGGATGGCTTTGAGTCAGTGAAATGTGAAAAGGAATATGCCGTCCTGTCGCAGTCTAAGCTGTGTGCTCTTTTGGCTGCCGCTGTAGCTTTGCTTTTTGTTCCCTGCAGGAGTTTGAAGAAGATGTGAAGAAGTTCGATCTGAGGGTAGATGACATAGAGCGACGACTAGGAACCATCTTCTGTCTGGCTTTCGATGATGCCTCCGGACTGGAGCCCACCTTCAAGGTCTGGGAACTGAATCTGTCTCTTTCTCACAAATGCACAACCACAGTCACAAACGAGTACTAAAGCCCTTTTGCTAATCTGTTGTCTGCAGGTGGTGGATATGTTTGGTAGCTTGCTGGAACGCCCCCTAGTGGCAGCCGATGCTGTGAGCCGATACCCTCTCCTTGTCACTGTGTTTGAGAAGGAGCTGAACTGCTGTAAACTCATCTATGACAAACACATCCAGCTTGCAGAGGAGCTTGGTGAGATTCAGAACAATTTCCTGTATTTTTACTGTGAGCAAAGCTTCAACAAAATTATGCCCCCCATAATAGAGAGTGATCGGGAGCTTAAACCATGTAGCTCTGGTTAGGCAAATATGGAAATTAAAAAACAGTATAATTTGTGTTAAATGTTGAGATGACAGGGTTATCTGTTCAATCTGGGGTATCTATCCGTTCAAGGGTCGGTTGAACATGTTTTGTCACTCTGAGATTTCAGCCTCCACCTCAAAACAAAAAAGGTAAAGATTAGACATTAAACTTTAAACTGACGGGTGCGAAAGGTAAGACAAGATAAGAATAGATGAGATATGATAAGATAATACATCTATAATAAAAGTAAATAACAATATAGAGAATAACAATAATTCACACCTTTCACTACAGACAGAATATTATTGGTAGACAAAAGTACTTGAGTGCACAGATTGATTGTACAAACCTGTACACTGTATTTGTGAATTATGTATAAAAAGATATTGAAATGAACACACATATGCATAAATATACTGATATTATATAGCTAAGTGTGGTATATGACATTCAAATATACATAAATAGATGTAATGTCACTACAGTATGCTATATATATATATTAGTCTATAGCTGTGATGATGAAAAATGATGATTACTAAGTGCCTAACCGTGATAAAACTGCTTAGTAAATTACCACTAACAGGGAGTAGTGAATATGCAAATGAGGAAAGCACATTAATTCAAGACACAGCCAAAAGCAAGTTGCTCGACAGAGAGGTTTGTAGCTGTTAACATTTCCTGTCATTTATTTTCAGCAACCAAAAAAATTGCTTTTCACTTGCATTGTATTGGGGCGGCAGCAGAAATGTCGGAAACATTCACCATATCTGAGATCTTAGGGAAATAAAATGAAAATAATGATGGTGGCTAGATAGCACTATAGATAAATATAGTTTTATAAAGCAGAGCCAGTGCAGGTCAAGCTATATTGGACCTTTGCATGTTGTTCCCCCCATCTCTCTTTCTCACACTCTCCTCTCATTTCCCATTGTCTCTCACTTACCCAATTAAGGCCCAAACTGCCCAAAAAACTTGAAAAACAAGAGATCTAAGAGTGAGATGTATTAAGCTGCTTTCAAACATGCACACAACTCTGTGTGAACACAAATTAGCTCCTCTGGAGTTTCTGCAGACTTTCTCTTTCCCTCATTTTCGGGAGATCCTCCGCAGACCATGAAAATGGCTTAAGGAGCCTCAGGGACAGTTTGCAAGGTCTCCATTTGAAACGCTTAATGAAAAAGAGAGAGATCCATCAAGAGAGATTTAAGATCATATCATCACCATATCGAAGGTTCATTCTTCTCGGGGAAAACCTTATTTTGTGCATTGTGTGTACTCTGACAACATGTTGTGGTTCTTATCTCAGTCAGTTGTAGTAAACACACTTTACTTCCTCAGGTTCGCCCGTCGTGAGTAAGAATATGCCTCCAGTAGCTGGCGGGCTGAGATGGGCACAGAGTCTACAGAAGCGCATCCAGACCCAGTTCTCCAAATTCGAACATCTCTCCTGCCCGTGAGTTTTCCTCCCATTGCCAACAACACAGACTAAAAACTGAATTGTTTTGTGGTTGATCATTTCCAGCGGTCTCACTGTGAATTTGTTGCTCCAGCTGCTCCTCTTCATAACATTTTTGCAACAGTGTTTTTGAGGCCTCATAAAAATGATGATGTGGAAAACTGGCCCCTGGGAAGGTATTGGCTGCAATTGTTGCATGGGTTGTCAGATTTCATCTTCTCTGCAGGTGTCTGGAGTCTGAGGAAGGAGCCAAGGTCATCGACAAGTATGAGGAGATGATGCAACTGTTGGACAAGTAAGTGACGATGTTATTTTCCTGTATATCACCACTTGTCATCAGGCTGGGATGTATGTATCACTGAATAAAAGATCAGAAAGGGAGGTTAAACAGAATAGACAGCTGGGACTTGACAGCTGAGTCTCTGTGAAGGCTGGGACTTCACAGAGACTCAGTTTTGAACCTGCATGTTTATGATTTTGATAGTTGAGCGTGTAACATTTATGAAAGCAGCCCCTGTGGAATAGCATGTAGACACGCAGCTTCGAGCATGATTTATGTTCTCATTACTGTGCGTTGCTCCACAGATTATTTAACAGGACTCCCATAATCCCAAATGTTCCTTCACTACTCACTGCCAAGTGAGGAATGGCCTTTTAGACCATATCCGATATCAAGAACTGAAAGATAAAGCATCCCATAGGTCAGAAAATTCTGTTTGTATGGAATCAAACAGAATTATGTTAGAGGCAAAAAGAGAGAGAGAGAGAGAGAGAGAGAGAGAGGGCATGTCTGTTTTTTTCGACTTGTGTAGAAATGTCTGCACAGCATGACGTTATCAAGCACTCTACACATGGCAGCTGATTAAAGCTATATAGTCAGTAACATGAATCAATGAGACATTAATTTGATGAAGAATGAGAGGAGGAAAGAGAAGTTCCATTTGTCCATGTATTGCTTCACAATCTAGACCTATAGCAGTAGACCTAGAAGCTGGTCCAAGGCAGACCTGAAACAGCCCTAAATACATAAGAATATTATATTCTTATATATAAGATCTTAACATCAATACCAATACCTACTGGGAGCCAGTGTAAAGAGGCCTGAACAAGAGTGATGGGGTCTCGCCTCGGGTGAAAAGCTGACAGCTGAATTCTCTAAACGTACAAGCTGCAATAAATATAGATTCTGGCTGTTGAGGGGAATCAAAGCGTAAAGAAATATAATCAAAATAAAAAGGTCTGTGGATTTCAAAATATTTCTAGAATAGCACAAAATAAGATTGACAAATGAGGGAGGACACCTAATGGAATAACTTGACAAGTTGTGACCTGTTTGCTCGCATAGTGAGAGCTTTTCTCTCTCTCAGTTTCTCTGTGACTTCGGTAGGAGAGAGTCATGGATAAAGGAGTTCAGGTAGTTAAGAAATCAGCATCAGAACCCAACAACCTCAGTTAAATTTAAATTGCCAAGGGGCGTTATCAACAGTTGCAGAAAAACTGTCTTCACCTGCAACCGATCAAAGCAATGAAACCAAGGACTTAGAGAATCAACAAATGCTGTTGGGGAAGTTGTTTGCTCTTCTTTTAGAAAATAAATATACTGTCCATTACATTCAGTAGACCTCTCCACATCAGCAGTAAAGAACATGCTTGGAACCAGCAATATGTCTTTTACATGATAGTGAATATGTTTTGGTTTTGGACAACTGCTTGAGAACAACATATTTTTAATCGAATGATTTGTCCCCTAATTGAAGAAAGTTATAATCACATTAATTTAAAGTATCAGCAGCCAGTATATTGTGTTAGAGCTAAGATGAGGATGAATGTTAAGTTCGAGCTATTCCAGACCAAGGTCAGAAAAGTGATAAGTGAGTCCTCACAAGTAAGGTAATGTAAAAGTGTGTGCGTGTGTGAAAAGGTCTTTTGTGAATGATGCACATTATTACACACACAAAACCAGACAGATACCCACTCTTACTGCTCCAAACACTTAATATGACTCCTTCCCTCGATGTCCCCCCCCACCCACAGTATTGGAATAATGAGCAACAGCAGTCGTTTGCCCTCAATTTACTCCCATCAGAAATTAGAGCTCTTGTTATGCTGTAATAATCATCGCCTGAGTCGAGAGTGAGTGCCACCATTATTATACATTTTCCAGTCAGGAACAGAATGGGCATCCTCACTCATTACCCCCACAGACAAAATGCAGTGTGATTTATGGCCATGACCGAGGCATTTGATTGCCTCTGCGTCTGCGGTGCCACTATCAGGAAATGAAGCTCACAGCAGAAATCCAATAAGGAGCACACAGTGCACACTTAAGTTCTCGTATCATAATCTCCGCTATTTACAGATTGATATAGCTGTACAGAGCCTTGAAATGCTGTCCCGGACTCTTGCAGATGAATCAACCTTTATCCTCATCCTACCCCTGCACACCTGCATGTAACCTTCCTGAACTGCTGCCTTTCCCTCTGCCCTTGAACAAGCAAATAACGCCTCTCATTCTGTTTACAACCCCGGATAATTTGGGGAAAATGTCTCACATGCCTCTTATTGGCTTGTGTTGATTTCTATGTTGTTTTCATACCTGTGCCCTTATGAAAGAAAATTTCCTTTAATGGGAGCTATAGTGCAGGTTTGCTGTAAATCTGCCTGTTTGGAATGGGCTGTTTGTTTGGGCTGTGGTAATGTTGGCTGTATCACATTTGGTTGGAAGTCAAAGAAAGAGAAAGCCTGTCTTGCGGCTGCCCTCTCGGAGCTTGTTTACATTAGCCAGTTTGCCATTGTTAGCAAAACCAATTCATAATAACGCATTACATGGCATTTCTGGCATACTTATACCGTAGTTAAACGACCACAGACATTAATTGGACGATACTATGTGTACGACAAATTTAAGTGCTTATAAACAGTAAAAAACTACATCTTTTACTAACTGTTGATAACTGGAGCCGCCATCTTGGATTTCGAAGTCGGGGTTGGTGAATTTCCTTCGAAGTTGGGACTTGAGGTTATGTTCCAGGTGCAGCTTCCGAGCTCCGAGCTAAAATGGACCGTGGCATAAAGACTAAACCTTTGAGCTGCTCCACTGCCGCTGCACAAAGAGCTGTTCACCTGTTTATTTAAAACCTCACTATAGCTCGACTCTCTAAACAGAACCCTGAGAGTCACAGTCAGATGGACAGATATTCATGCACTTCAAGCTTCAAAACAATGGGTATATTTCTATGTGATAATAACTTCTGTTTGACTGAGATAAAGTGTTGTTTTCTGTTTGTTTTCCATTCCAGATACTCCACCAGTTTGTATGAGTCATGGACAGAGACCGTGAGCGAGAGCTCCCAGTTCAACCTGAACCTGCCGTTAATCAGCAGAGACCCGGCCACTAAGCTGATCTCAGTCAACTTCAGCCCGCAGGTTTTTACATTAATTCACTTTGCTCTAAAAAACTGATCCGAGGGATGCTGCTAGAGGTGCCACTATTTTTAAACCTTTTACTCTGAGAAACTGTGCACACGCTCTGAGTGATATATTAGTTTGGTTTTGTCGTATATCAACTTAATCTCTTTCATTAAACATCTTCCACTAAGTGTCAGACACCTGCCCACAGCTCCATAACTCCTTAAATAAAGTTGTGTTTCCCCTGCACATTTATCATTTTAATTAGATGAGTCGGTATTTCAATTTTTCATTTAAAGTAGTGATGTTAGGCCATGCTGCCCTAAAGAGTTTCTAACTGACCTCTCATTAATCTGAGCTTTAGTGGAACGTTTTCTCCCACCAACAACAAAACTGTCGTACTGGATCCTCATGTTTTTACTGTGACACAGGGTTTAAAAGTAAAGGTTTTAAACAGTGGCTGCCTTCACCGAACAAAATCTAATTTGACCATCAAGTTGTGAATGTGTGGTTATGTTTCTCACTGACCCTGTCTCCCTCTTCCTCAGCTGGTGTCTCTGCTGCGGGAGGTGAAGTACTTGGAGGCCAGTCAGACTGTGGCCATCCCTGAAACTGCAATGCAGATCTACACCACCAGGGGGCAGCTTCAGCAGCATGTTGCCAACCTGGAGCTCACCATTGGTGCATACAACAAGGTTGGTGTCAATCAGGCTGTAAGCCATAAAGAAAATGTATACACGGATGAAATTGAAGTGTGAAATCAGAGCATGAGGTGGATTCACAGTTGGCAGCAGGGGAACCATGTCAACCTCTAGGTGGCAGTCTGAGGCTTTTTAAACCATGCTAGCATCAGTGCTGTAGAGACGGGAACATCCGTTAGTTCGTTGAAATATAAGTCCTGCTGTTGATGTCACATCCTCTCATGTCATCCTCTCATCAATATGCTCGCACTATAGAGTAGTAGCTCCAGCAATAACATTAACACTGGCTGGTGAGGAAAATAAGCTAAACTAAGTTAAGCTAAGGTAAGCTAAAATAGGAATAAGATAAGATACACTGCTGAAATTCAATAGTTAGTTTGACATGAGGAGGTAATATCTCCAGTATAGACAAAACTTGTAAAGTGTCACTGTTCCATTCCTCCAATAACCAGTTTACAATATCCTGTGGTTCAGGAGGTATAGCGGGTCTTCCACTAATCTCTGGGCTCGTCCAGTCTGACATGTGCCCTTGGGCAAGACACTGAACCCACAGTTGCTCCTGAGTATCGTGTGAAAGAGATGCATGACATGTAGACAAAGTGCTAGATAGAGTAGTGCTGTGTAAATGGGTGAATGAAACTTTATTGTTGAGGGGTTGTTAAGAACAAAAGGGTTATTTAAATACGGTCCCTTCACCATATCTCCTCCTGTTCCTGAATTAGGGAGTTAAATAATGACCAGAGGTGTTTTTGGACAAAATATTGATATCACTATAACGTGTTGTTGCCCTTTAGATTTATAAAAGTGAAATTTCATCCTTTCTTACTTTTTAATTAAATGATTGTCATAGAATTTGTCGTATTTATTTATTTATTCTTCAAGTTTGATTCCTGATTAATGATTGTCTTTGGTGAATTCAGCATACCCTTCAACCTTGACCATCAAAATTTAATTAGTTCATGTTTTAGTGGTGAACGTTTGTTTAATTTGAAGAAATTCCCTTGAGGTGTCCACTTGAATGAAACACATAGACATACAGACTGTAGACTGCTAAAACAAGAATTGTTTTTTTGGGGGAATAAGATCCAAAATTGGACATTAGAACATAAAATATACTGTTACACGATTCTGTTATGTTGTTGTAATAGGAAATTGGCAGCTCAGCCACATGTGTCACAGCTTCCACAATTTTGGAAATACAGCATTTCATTGCTTCAGGTAGCAAACGATTTAAGTCAGATTAATTCCCAGCAACATGGTTGGATCCAGAAACAGTGACTTTAATGAGGACAACACCCGTCTTGCTGCGCTGGGCTCTTGTGTGGCCTTTCACTGGCGTTTCTATTAAAACGATATTTCTGTGAACGCTTAATGGGAACTGGAAATCATGTCACATCCCTCTTTTCCTTTTTTTTATCTCTCACTGTTTGTCTGCAGGTGATGCACTCTGTGCTCGAGGTGGAACATCCTCTGATAATGGGCCAACTCAGGGACATCGACGCTAAGCTCAAAAAGGCTGAGAAGAGTCTGAACTGGAACAGCAAAGGTCTGGACATTTACTCATACTATCAGACACATAACTTAGAAATTACCCATGTAATTGTTCGTGACTGTTAAATGGTCGGTTTAACCCGCGTTACAGAAAACATTTATTCCACACTTGTAGCTATGCTGATAGTTTTAGCTTGCCAGTTTATGCCTGCACCACAGGACAGTGGAGGTAAGTACATTTCATGAGTGGTGCTCACAGCTTTAACAAATTACATTTGAACTACTCAGCAGCAGAAACAGTGTATCGCTGTATACTTCAAAACATACATGCACTTTAAAGCAAAACTTAAAAAAAATATTTTTCCACTGACAGAGAAATGAATGGTCTATATTTGTAATGGTAGGTTTATTGTAACAGTTAGAGACAGAATATCAAAAAAAGAATCAAGAAAATCACATCATATAAAAGTTATTAATTGATTTGCATTTAATTGTGTGAAATAAGTATTTGATCCCCTAGCTAAACATGACTTAGTACTTGGTGGAGAAACCGTTGTTGGCAGGGCCAGGTTTGCGCACATCTCAGGAGGGATTTTTGTCCACTCCACTTTGCAGATACTTTCCAAATCCTTAAGGTTCCAAAGCTGTCACTTGGCAACTCCAAGCTTGAGCTCCCTCCACAGATTGTCTATGGGATCAAGGTCAAAAGACTTGCTAGGCCCATCCATGACCTTAATGTGCTTCTTCTTGAGCCACTCCTTTTTGCCTTTGCCGTATTTGTTGGGTCATTGTCGTGCTGGAAGACCCATCCAAGACCCATTTTCAGTGCCCTGGCTGGGGGAAGAAGGTTGTCGCCCAGGATTTCACGGTACATGGCCCCGTCCATCCTCCTCTGGATGCGTTGAAGTCGTCCTGTCCACTTAACAGAGAAACACCCCCAAAGCATAATGTTTCCACCTCAATGCTTGATGCTGAGGATGGTGTTCTTGGTGTTAGAGTCATCCTTTCTCTTTTTCCAAACACCGCAAGTCGAGTTGATGCCCAAGAGCTTGTTTTTGATACAAATATTTTATTTGTATTATAGTAACCTATAGAATGACAAGCAGCTGTAACCTATAGAATGACAAGCAGCTATACACAATTTTCAAGGAGATATTTATTTGTATGATCAAAAGGTTCCTCCTTCCTCCAACTCCCTGGGGTTTCGAGGGAAGAGAAGGATGCTGAGAGATGTGACATGAACATTGAGGCCTTGCATTTTAAAACATGTAAAATAAGAAAAGGAGAGGTGTTCAATCATTGATATGCTCTGATTGACACTGCGCTGGCAGGCATGTTGTTAGTTCCTTCAGCCCCTGGGATTCCCAGAAGAAGAACGCAGCAGGAATGAGAAGAGAGTTTACGGTAAAAGTGAAAGCATGCAGCTGTCTGTGGGGACAAAGTTACAGTCTCTCTTCAGAATGTTCAGTAGCTGCACACACTTATCGCCTTCATGCTGCGCAGTGGGGGTGTATATTGTGGATATGCTGAACTTAAATGAGACGGTCTGGTCTATGGGGGATTTCCTATATGTGTCACTAGCTTCTCTCACTCTTACCGGTGCATCGTGAGCTGCTGCATTCACGTTAGCTTGAATAGCTAGCTTGTTAGTTTCAACCCCGGCACGCAATGAATCTTGAGATTGGTTGTGATCAGAAGTATCCATCCACATTTCTTCACCTCATTTGAAGGAGCCTTAGAAGGGGACACACTGGTCACTCCCCATCGATGCCACTGTTCTTCAAATGTCTGAGGGATGCAGCCCCTGAACTGTGAAATAGCTGGAGTCTTCATTCCATGTTGGGCCTGATAACATCATGTTCACATGCATATTATCGTTGTATCCATGTGTCAGACGTTTTTGTTGTTTAGGGAACCAGGACGGTAACCTAGCTCAACCATTTCAATAGATGCCAAGAAGAAAGACATGTTTGTAATACATTTCCAATGACTAGTCTGTTTTAAAAAGTCCGTCAAGCAGATGTCCAGTGTGTTTGTTGAATACACCCACTGGTCACACTCGATGCTGAGTGTTCTGGCAGACTGTATTTTGGTTGAACGCTTTAATATTTATGCATCGACTAAAGCGAGTCTGTTTAAATGCTGTGAAAGCTGCTGAAGCACACTCACACTGACCTCTCTTTATTGCAGGGTAGGGAAACCTTTTTCTGTCAAGGGCCATTTAAATTTTTATAAAGTCCTTTGCGGGCCATACTAATTAACTGAACACACGATATTATATAATGTGGTGGTTCTATCTCTGTCCTCATTTGTATGTTACTGTGATTTTAACTATTGCTTGGGATTTTAATCTATGGCCTTCTATAGGGTATTTTCCTATCTTTATTCAGAAGGTGTTTTTTGTCCTAATTCCACACCCAAAAGAATGCTGGGTGCCAGGTTATTGATGTATTCCCCCTTTTACTGATATAAAATCCCTTTACTGATTTACTTTAGTCACAATATCATACTTATCCTAATGCCAGCTGGAATTGTTTCTCTTTGTTTAGGCCTCTAAAGTGGCTTTTTTCCACTTTAAGTGACTGTTTGCCATGGATGTTGTTCTTTGCTTGTGTGGAAAGTTTCCTTCTAATTGAGTCCTTCTATTTGGTGATTAGGTGATTTCTGATCTTTTGAATTTTGACATTAATGGTAGAACTGCTTACTCAGTCTCAGTGTCTCTCCTCGTGTCACAGTAGGAATTTTCTGTTTTCATCACTCTGAGTGTATCGATACAAAGCAGGCACACCGACATAATATCAAACAAGAAATAATTGCACCTCCATTTCTCTTTGAAAGCACATCGTTCCTCTCCATCATCATCTGTTTTTCTTGACAGTTGCTTTGATGCTCGTCTGCGATGACACATACAGTAACATCTATGTTTGTGCAAGCCAGAAGGAACCTCCTTGCTGTCATAAGTTGTTTTTAACATTCCTGTTGCCTGTTTTCTATTCACGAATTGTCTAATGGGCTAAATCAAATTCAAGAGGTTCCTCACTCCCTGCTGTTTGGATATTATTCAAAGTAGTACTACAGAAAACGACACAATTTGTTATAGGAAACCAAAAGCAATGAAATGAGAGACCTCAGTTGTCAAACTTATCTTAATTATGCAGGTTAAGTTGTAGTCTGAAGAAATAAGACACAAGATGAACACATTTTTAGGTGGTCCCAGTATTTCAGTCACACACTCTCATTCACTCGCATTCTCACTGCTCCGTCATATTTCCCTCTCTAGGTATTTCGACGTATATCCAGAAAGTGCAAGCCTCTGTCTGTGACCTGGAGAGCCGACTCCAGAGAACCAAAGACAATGTTAATGAGATCCAAAGCTGCATGAGGTCCTGGGCCGTCCCTATGTTCAACAGGAAGGAGGACAAAAAAGAAGCAATGCTCAATCTGGAGGACAGGGCTGAGAGGGTGGAAAGCTTTTACAGTCTGATCCGGTGCTCAGGAGAAAAGATTCACATCCTGATGAAGGTAGATAAAAGATTTTATTCTGTGTTTGTGTGAAATACCAAATAGGCTTTGAGTTTTGCTCTAATTTCGTCATTCTATGCTGTTAATATAAGTCTGTGATTTCCGTTTTATTTTTTTAAATGTGTACATACGTGGGAGAAATGGTAATTTTGTCTCTGTGTCACTCTTCGTCATGTCTTAGAGCAACCTGGAGCTGTTCAGAGCTGAGTCGTCTACTGAGGAGTGGAAGGCCTATGTGAAGTACATCGACGACATGGTCATAGATGGATTCTTCAACAGTATCAAACACTGTTTCAAGTTTTTCCTGGATAACACAGGTAGGACATCGAACATACAATTAACAAAATGAAAAACTCCTACTCTAATTTTAGAGGGTATACGCAGGTTATTCAAAGTAGTTAAACCTGCTGAAATAAGGTGATTGACTCTTCCCATTGGCAGTAGAATAGTTTGTCTCACTGCTTTTATTCCGTGGTGCATCATGTTTGATAATCTCTCACCTTTTGGTCATGCCAAACGAGCGCATTCACCCGGGACCTTGTTTCCATCACTGCCAATCGAAGCCAATAGCCGTTAAAAACCTGTGTCTACTTCAGAGTCCTTTGACCTGGGACTGAATGCCGATTGTATCTCAAGATTTCAAGATTTTAAGATTTTTGTATTGTCAAATGCACAACAATAACATTAAGCAGACACAGGCCAGATGTTAGTGGGTGTTAGTGTGTTTTTTGTTCAGTGGCGCAGAGCAGCAAGCATGATGCAAATGTCTCTCTTAGAAAGATTTCCTACACACCTCCACTCTGGTTGTTACACACACAGATGATCTGCTCGTGTGTGTGAAGTGAAACATGTTTCCTCTGCAGGGAAGAGTTGCTCCTATCACCTTTTAAAGGGAATGGGACATGGTTCATTGTATGTCTCATCCAAAACACACTCATGATTAAATAACTGGGTAAATGCAACCCTATTGAACCATTAAATTAGCAAAAGTGGATTTGGACATTCCTTAAATACGCTTATGCAATGTGCTTGGATACAAAATAGATCCCATAGTATCTGTAGTACTTTAGTGATCCTACTATTGTTATTTCAAAGCCTCAAATCTTGCCGCCAACCATAAATGTAATATCAGATCATTCAGCACTACTCACTGCTTTGATTCCCCCATAAACTAAAAAGGTCGCCTTCCAGCCAGCGCTGATTTGGAACGCCTCTGAAAAAACATGTCCTCAGGGCTTTTGCTCTCAATTGGGTGTCTGCCTGTATTGGCTGTGGACATGAAATACTTCTGTTTGCTGGCACAAGTTTTGTCAATGGGTTTAGATGAATTGGGACCTGGTTCAAGATGTGGTGAATCGTTGCCAGCCTGTTACAGTATCCAGTTCATTTCCTCCTTGCTTCCACTTCATCATCCTCCTCTCCCTGTCCTTCTTCTTGTTTGGGTTCAGAACATCTTTTACGATCAGGAAGCTTTTTCCAGGTGACTCAATAGGAGAGGGCTACGGGAAATAACATTAGACAAAGCAGGATGCCAGAATACTTATTTATTTGAGAAGAGTTTTCAGTTTTTTTTAACAGTTTCCACTTTTTCCTTTGGTTCCAGACCAGAGAACTGGTGGGGCCCCTCTTTTTGAGACTCAGCTGAGCCTGAAGGTTCCCGACATGGTGTTCTCTCCCTCTCTGGAGTCTGGAGCTGGGGACGGTTTATTTGAGTTGGTGGAAAGCCTCATCAATGATGTGTTCAGAATTTCCTCACTGGTGCCACGCCTCGCCCAGCACATTCCCTCCCCTCACTACCAGGTACTGTTGTTTGTGATTCAGCTCCAATATCTACAAAACATTTGTTTGTCATTTCCCTTAAGTTGTAATATCCTAAATGCATATCCCTTCTACTGACTAAATGGTGATTATTTTTCTTCAGGCTGACATGGAGGGCATGGCTGTCCTAGCTGACATGCGTAAACTCCTCATGAAACGTGTGCAGGGCGTCATGGTAACGGGCTGTGAGTATCGCAGCTCTCTGCACCACTACAGCTTCCTGTACGTGGATGATAGGAAGAAGTTAATGCGTCAGTTCCTCCTGTACGGACACTTTCTCACCAGCGATGAGATGGAGGTTAATGAAGATGATGAAGTCCCAGAGACCCCACCAGCACTGGATGACTTCAGGGACACGATAGACAAGTGGGTATTGGTGAAGCAGAGAGTGAGCACTTATTTGTGTTTGCTCTTGAATTTCGTGTTATTCTTATGTTCATCTCAGCTTTAAAGGATTGGAATAGGATTTTATTTTGGAGAAAGGATTGGAAAATAAGGTGAAATAAGCCTTAGGGCTAAGTCAAGTCCTTATGTACCCGAATGAAAAACTGTTTGTCATCATCCTGTAGGTATGAGAAGATCTACGAAGAGGTGCAGGGTCTGGAGGCAGTGCATGTGTTCAATGGGTGGATGAAGGTGGATGGCCGCATCATGAAGAGTGCCTTGCTCAACATCATCAAAAAGTGGAGCTTCATGTTCAAACAGCACCTAATTGACAATGTAACCAACAGGTGAGGCAATGATTTTTGAGTGAAAACATGTTCTATGCAATAATCTCCCTGAATAGTCTACACTAGCAATCTGCCTAAGTGCACCTGGTCCTAGATCTCCTCTGAATGTGGTTTGAGTGATCCCATTCAGGACGCACTCGGGTGCTTTCAGACCTGTACTTAGCACTGACTTGTAATCGGATCACTCAGGACAGGTGTTAATACTCAGTCTGAATGTGGTCTATGTCACCGCTCATTCGAGAAAATGCTGTAGCGATGAACTTCATAGGGTGAGGATCTCGGAAAGATTTTCAGTCGTTTTTAATTTGCTTTTTAAGTTCCTCTCTGAATAACTGCTAATTTAAATTGAAATGTTTTGTTCATGGCACGTTTGTTTTTAACTTAGAATTTTCAGCTATTAAGGGGATTCAATGACCATTACAATTTATTTTTAGCATTATAGACATATTCTACTCTTAAAGCTTCAAGCTCCAAAGTACTGGATCCTCCATGTTCTGTAATGCAATCGTATAACTTTCTCTTCTTGCCAATGGTCAATGCCTGTATTTGTCAAGCTGTAATTTTAATGCAAGATTTCCTTTCAAAATTTGTTTTCTCCATTTGTGTACTGAGATGACCCCTGATGACATCATGTGGGGTCACTACTGATTTCTGTTGTACTACTCATGACAAGTAAAGCACTTGTAAAATTGATGAACCGCTATAATGATCAGAATCATTTCGTCCCCAGCCTGTCAGATCTGGAACAGTTTATTTGCGTGACCAAGGCTGGCCTCGGCCAACAAGTGAAGGAGGGTGACTACAATGGACTGGTGGACATCATGGGTCACCTGATGGCTGTAAAGGAAAGACAAAAAACCACAGACGCCATGTTTGAGCCCCTGCAGGAAACCATTACTCTGCTGAAGGTGTATGAGCAGGAGCTTCCTGATGTGGTCTACAAGCAGTTAGAGGTAAGTGCTGGTGTTCAGTCATTTCAGATCACGTTCACCAGCTTGTACTCTTCAATCTGTTTCTTTCAGCGTAGACAGAACCATTTCTCTTACTTTTACTTTGCATCTTCCATTTGCCTGTTCCTGTTCCACCCTCTTCCTCCTGGCATTCATCATCTGTCACTCCTGCATCCCTCTTTTTTCTCTCTTTATCTTTATCTCCCTCTGCATCAAATCGATCTGTCCATCTTCAGGAGTTGCCAGACAAGTGGAACAATGTGAGAAAGCAGGCGGTGTCAGCCAAACAGAAGGTGGCGCCGCTGCAGGTCCGTGAGGTGTCCAGCCTGCGTAGCAAATGTGCTTCATTTGATGTGGAGCAGCACACCTTCAGGGAGGACTTCCGCAGAAATGGGCCTTTCAGGTGAGGACAACTGAAACCAACATTGCACCATGTTAAATAACTACAGAATCCAAACTTTTCTCATAAGTAAAAGGATATCTTCAACTTTCTTTAAATCAGAAAAATCAGCATCATTGCCTTTTAACTTAAACCTTTTTTTCAACATAATGAAAAAAAGACATATAGTCGCCACAAGTCAATATTATATAACATAAAGAAACATATGAACAGTGAACTTTTTGCAGATATGTTTATTGAAAATATTTCATCATTATTTTATATGTATAAAATATAGTGAGATAGCATCACACTCAAGACCCTGGCTTTTATTAAAATATAGTCTTTCAGTGACGGTTATGGTGAATTAGTAACAGACTTCATTAATAAATACTTGAAATATAATTAATAAATATGCTGCATCTTTAGATAGATTAGATTAGATTCAACTTTATTGTCATTGCACAGTACAAGTACTTATACAACGAAATGCAGTTTAGCATCTAACCAGAAGTGCAAAAAAAGCAGTTAAAGTGCAGAGTATTGTGCATATTTAAAAATGAATGTAAATAAATAAGATATGTACAGTAAGAAATATATATGGAATAGTACAGTATTAACAGGTATTGTATGATATAAGAACTATGAGCAGTAATAAAGGAAATAGTACAGTATTAACAGGTATTGTATGATATAGGAACTATGAGCAAGATAAATATATAAAAATATATAAATATGAATATACTATAGGCAGGATAATACAGTAGTAAAATAAGTAACAGTGGATGACAGTGCATTAGTACACTGTTAAAAATGACCTAACATCTGCTTATAACTAGTGTTTCATGTTTTGTAAGAATTCTATTAATTCTGCAGCTTATAAATGATCAATAGGAGGTGAATGGAGAGGTGTGATACTGTGTGAACCAGATTTTGTTCAGTCAGTGAAGGCTGCTTAATTTATAGCACTGACTCCATTCAGCGAGAACCTTTGTAAAGACAAGAATGTCACCTTGCCTCGCCTTCTCACTTGATAATAGCGAGGTGTTATCTTGAGGCTCGAGGTCACATCCGACAAGGCTAATTGAATCTTCACATAAAGATAATTAATTCATAGGTAGCGATGCTTCGTTATAATTGTCAGATTAGTTATGTGTGTAATTGGTCTCTTAATAACCTGGTGATTATTTCCCCATTAATGTCATTGTTAATTGTCACAGTGTGCAGTTAGGTCTGGTTATGCTGCAGCCAAGTCCGGCTAAACTGCAGCCGTTCATAAGCAGCTTGATTTATACTGGGCTTGTGCAAATGTGACGGGTGCTTCTGTGCATCTGACTAGGTTTGACAGCGAGAACCCCTTTGAGATGTTGGAGGCCTTCGACCAGCAGATCCAGGAGCGGGAGGAAACGATGGCGTCTCTGGTGAAGTCGGCCAACCTGTTTGAGGTCCACGTTTCAGAGTTCAAACAGCTCCGACAATGCAGGTAAAGCCCAACACTGGCAGGCAAAGACACCAATCCTGTGCCAAATGTGAAGTTAATGAGTCTTTTGCAGTGGGGATCTTATTTTACATTCACAGTCAGTGTTATTCAGTTGAATTCACTTTGTCCACTTCATCCCCAAGGCTTGAGGTGGGCATGCTGAAGAAGCTGTGGGACATGATCACCACAGTGGAGTCTAGCATCGCTGGCTGGACGACAACTCTGTGGAGAGAGATCCAGGTGGAGGACATGGAGCAGGAGTGCAAACGCTTTGCTAAAGAGACACGGGGCCTGGATAAAGAGGTGAGGGGGGAGAATGGGCCAGACCAGGATGGATAACATGCAGTAGTAGAGAGGTTGAAAAGTGTGCTAGGCTGAGATGAAGAGGACAAATAATCTTGAAAATCTTAGATGAATAATTTAATGACAAATGCAATTGACCATTCAGTGAACCCCTCTATGAACAGTTATTCTTCCATCTTCCTAGATGCTGTAAGAGTTTAGGTTGCCTCTCCGTCTTCCTCTTCATTTTATTTCGGGGAAGTTTACACTCTTGTAACCCCAGACGTCAAACCAATATAGAATTTAAATTTACTCATTTTGTAAAAGTACATTGGTGGTGGTTACAGGTTTGTAGCCTGTTCGTTACCGTATAGCTGCTGAAAGAATCTCCTGTGAAACCACATTTCTGATCTGGATTTTATACGGGATCTGTTCCAAATTGTAATATCCTTATCAGGCACCTAAACATGTCAGATTTTTTCCATAAAAACCCAAGAATTATTCCTTAGGAATCTACACATCTTTTTGCAACTTAAGAGAAAGTGACCTAACAGAGAGGGGTGAAACCCTAACCTCCTCCATGAGGGTAATACTGTCAGTCAGACGGAGACTTGCCTCTTCAACAAACTCATTGCGAAATAATTCCTGGAAGAATCAGGCACATTCAGGGAACTGATATGTATAAGTGTGTGACATTTGGTGCAGCTTGAATGACATTAAAGCTGTTGCACCTTGACGGAGGTATGTTCTCGCTGCAACTGTGTGTGCGTACCCTTGAGCAAGGCCTCTATGTGTAACTGAATAAATGTCAACTTATATGGTTAATCTCTTATTAAATCTGAAATTGTGGCTCCAAGCAAAAGCCTTTCAAAACGCTGGAAGTTATCCCTGCCCCTCTGCCCCCTGTAGGCTAGAGCGTGGGACGCCTTCGGGGGTCTCGACAGCAGGGTGAAAAACCTTCTTGTCTCCCTCCGGGCTGTGGGGGAGCTCCAGAACCCAGCCATACGAGCCCACCACTGGGATCAGCTGATGGCCGCCACTGGAGTCAGCTTCACCATGGACGAGGTTTGCAATATATTCTTAAAGAATTGCAATGCGAGTACTCTGTTGTTGTAATTCTGTTCATTGCTTTGCGTGAATGTGTTTATTGCTGAATTATTAGTGCACTTGCAACAATCTTTTGACATTCGAAATAAACTAGGGTGTTAATGGTGTGCCAAAATACCTTAATAACATTAGCTCTGTCCAACTATCGGAAAGGAAAGTAACAGGGGACAGTTGGACCTGCTTTACTTTTAAGTCTTTACCACCAACCTCCGTTACAAGGGTTGGACCCACAAATTTAAAAAAAACTTTTTTATGGTTAGAAGCTCTTCATAAATATTTATCCACTGCTTGCAAGGATTTATAACATTGCTGGACTTGGTTCGAAAGTGAAGAGCAGACATATTTTTCAAGGTTTTTAAAGGTCTTTACGGCAGGCCTCTCCTCTGCTTTACACAGCACTTCTCAGGGCTGAATGATGATTACTTTTTTATCTCAACAATCAAAATGCATGTACATTTCATATCTCTGAAATGACCATCAAAAGGATAAGCTAGATGACAGATGTTAGATGGATGAACGGATCTGTGAAATGAGATATTAAAGGCTCTTTTATGCTAACATTAGCTCAAGCAGCTACAGTGCAGAGCTCTAACCTATGCCACTTATTAGTCAGATAAACTTTGTATTTTATTCCCTGTACGAGCAAAACTTGCAGCATATTATATTGTTTCTATTTTTGTGTTTATTATGAGTAAGTCCTGTTTTTGGTTAGTTATGTCTCTCTCGGGTAGTTATTTAACGATGGTTTTCTGTTGATACAAAAATTTAGCTTTTACCATAACACTGGCAGTGGCATCCTCCTTATGTGTTGCAAAATTTTGAGAATGGTCTTGTACCACTGGCACTACTGAGTCCCTGCTATTATCCATAACTTCTTTACCATCCACACAGTTAGACCTCATGGTTTCTGCTGCAGTGTAGTTCTTTCTCTCAAGTAGAACTTATATAAGTACATAATTGGGCAATAATGTAGCCCAAGTACTGATGTAATTTTCTGTGAGCAGGATACCACTCTGGCCGACCTGCTGTCGCTCAACCTGCACTGCTTTGAAGAGGACGTGAGAGGAATCGTGGATAAGGCTGTTAAAGAGATGGGGATGGAGAAGGTCCTCGCCGAGCTCAACACCACATGGACAGGTACGGGAAGGGGACACTTTGTCAAAACCAGAATGCAAAGTGTTTCCAGTCCACTGAGTTTATCGATCACACGCAGGTATGCAGTTCCAGTACGAGCCCCACCAACGCACCCAGGTGCCTCTGCTGCGCACGGACGAGGAGCTCATTGAGACGCTGGAGGACAACCAGGTCCAGCTGCAGAACCTCATGACGTCCAAGTACATTGGGTACTTCCTGGATGAGGTGTCGTCGTGGCAGACCAAACTGTCTATAGCTGACTCGGTCATCTCCATCTGGTTCGAGGTGCAGCGGACGTGGACCCATCTAGAGAGCATCTTCATTGGCTCTGAGGACATACGAAAACAGCTGCCTGAGGTTACAGACAAATCCCACCACAAACTGATTAGATTGATACATATGCAAACACACACACACACACACACACACACACACACACACACACACACACACACACACACACACACACGCGCGCACGCACATACACACACACGCAATTACTTACAGCTCTATATTTCAGGTATAAATCAGTGACAAGCTCATATTCATGCAGGGCTACACCCTTGTGATGCCATATGAACCCAGATAGCATGACTGTTATAGCTGTTAATTGGGAATGCATTAATTAGCCCATACTCCCAGTTTAAGATCTGAGATTACACAACTATTCTAATTGCTCCCCTGATGTTCGGGCTGTGCTTAACCCAGATGTTTGCTCTTAAACCTGTGATTCTCTCGTCTCTCTTGTGGGAACCTAAATCCCCTGACCGTGTTCCCTTGTGAAATCCTCTGCAGGACTCCATGCGCTTCGAGGGAATTGACACCAGTTTCAAAGAGCTGGCAAGCGAGTTGCATCAAACTCCCAATGTGGTGGAGGCCACTAATAAACCAGGGCTGTTTGCTACGCTTGAGAACATGCAGAACATGTAAGACACTCTTTCTTTTTTCTTCTTCGTCTGTTATCATGGGGCAGTCTCACAAATACACTGACTGTATATTTCTCTACAGACTATCTCTCTGTGAAAAAGCTCTGGCAGAATACCTGGACACCAAGCGTCTGGCTTTCCCAAGATTCTACTTCGTCTCGTCAGCTGATCTGCTGGACATCCTGTCAAATGGGACCAACCCACACCAGGTGCCTTCACTAATATTTGCCTGAGGGGTTGGCAACAAATGTTATGCTTCAGTGTGTTCACAGAGTCAGAAAAATTGTATCCCGCACTTTCTACAAGTTACTTTTTAACAGTTTTTTAAAACCATGTTCCTCTGCACCATTTGGCTCTTCTGCTGAATGCTGTTGACTTGTGTAGTTCCCGTAGTGCCCACACAGGGGCAATGTTGCTCGTAGTTTTGCAACCCACATCAGCCTCCATCTTCAGGACACCCTTTTATGCATTTCCTGCTCGTAGGAATAAATCACTGTAAAGCACAACTTGCCACCAAATCTCTTTAATAGGAAGTTAGCAGGCATGCAGCAGAACACGGGTCCTGTCCTTCTATTAACAACTCTGAAAAACAGTAATGAAATGTTATTTATTTGTGCAGAGGCAAAGAAAATACCAGTCAGGCTGTGAGCCGAGTTTAGTCGAGCCCAAGCTTAATGCGTCTGTGTGTTTGCTCAGGTCCAAAGGCATCTGTCAAAGCTGTTCGACAACATGGCTAAGATGCAATTTGAAGAGGATGGAGAAGGGAAGCCCACTAAGATTGCACTGGGCATGTACAGCAGAGAGGAAGAGTACGTCCCCTTTAATCAGCGCTGTGACTGCACTGGACAGGTAAAAGAGACCCGGACACTTCCATGTTCCATCTTTAAAATTGTGGGGCCGCAACTTCCCATGACTCATTATCTTTGTCTCTATAAGGTGATAGATGAGAACATTCACTTACCTGCCATTTTCTGTGATGGAAAGACATTGAGGAAAAGATGTAGCAAATACAGATATCATAACCCACAATAAGGGAGACGAATGAAATTTAGTCTGTCATTGCCCCTCAGGGGTTTTGCATATCAAAGCCCATAAATCCATTAATTTTCCATTACATCCCATAGTATTTGCCTGACTCCACATTCACTCTAATGCTTATTAATGACCTCATTACGGTCCAATGATAAGAGAGCCCATTGGTGCCTACGTTACAGACAATGCAATATTTTTCTACATTTGTATTCATGGGCCTCTGTGTGTCTGTGTGTGTGTGTGTGTGTGTGTGTGTGTGTGTGTGTGTGTGTGTGTGTGTGCCTGTGTTAGGTGGAGGCGTGGTTGAACCGGGTGATGGACTCCATGCGCAACACAGTTCGCTATGAGATGACTGAGGCAGTGATCGCCTACGAGGAGAAACCCAGAGAGCAGTGGCTGTTTGATTATCCAGCTCAGGTAAAAACAGGCTCAGTACGCATCGATTTAACTGACGACACTCACTTTGGGGATTTTATATTTAGTCACCTTCTCCAACATCTGATGGATCAGTTCCAAAGTCACTATTTAGTCATCAATTTCAACCCAGTACATACACACACTAACGCTTTACACACAGAGCTGAGTATTCTGAATATTGGGTCTGATATACTAATGGAAAACTTTTCTCTACTTGCCAATACTTATAATTTGGAAAAGTAAGTAATTGATTCTCTGAACGGCAAAATACATGGTAGGGTAGGGTTGCTAAGTTGTCTCAGAATTTATTGAAATACTCTTCATGTCCTGATCAAGAAATAGTGTTGTTTGGAAAAAGCCGATGTCTGTGGCCCTATCAGGACTGTAATAAATGGACCAATCACTTAATTTGGAAACGAAATGATTCGCTCGTGAACCTGTTAGTCACTAACCGACCTGGTGAGCTGCGTGCAAGGAAGCAGTAGATTTCCAGCTCTTCGTAACATCTGCAGGTTCTCCTCCCCTCTGGCTGTGTTGAAAAAAGCTTATCTCCTCCTGGAAGATTAGGGCAGTCTGTAGCCTGAGAGGCAAAACTCAGGGCAAAGAAGTATGAACCTCCTCATGAAGCTTGTTGTTGCGAGGGCATGGTGATGAAATTAGGTGGCATCAATTTCCATGTCAATACTTTCATCTTCTCTCATGTGGATTATGACAGCTGGACACTGTTGGCAAGATTGTACTAAGAAAATCAAAGTAGGGCTGAGAATAGAAACTGGTCTTTAGTCTCAGTTACACCCTTGACAGATTGATGACCAGTCCTCATAAAACGTGCCCAGCCTGCCTCGTCTTCACTGAAGTTGACTTTTCACACTGATCAGCAAAAGCAGCCATGGTTGTCAAGAACTAACTTTGCATCTCAGTCCAATTCTCCCGAATACAGAGAAAAACTCTGTGCTCTAAAGGCGAGGGGTTGCCATATTTATGTATGAAACACAAGGGCATATTGTGAGACCATCTGCTTTGTAGGCTCAGTTCCTACTTTTGTTTCACATTCAGATGATTCTTTTTTAATTATTATTTGTAAACAAGGATAGATCGGGAGAAAATCCCAAACACAGCATTCAATCTACATTAATTCCATCACTTCTATTTTCTCCCTTTCGTTGCCCCGGATTCAGGTGGCGTTGACCTGCTCTCAGATCTGGTGGACGTCTGACGTCGGGATGTCTTTCATCCGGCTAGAGGAGGGCTATGAAAACGCCATGAAGGAGTACTTCAAGAAGCAGGTGACCCAGCTCAACACACTCATCTCCATGCTGGTTGGCCAGCTCACGCCGGGCGATCGGCAGAAGGTGATGACCATCTGCACTATTGACGTCCACGCCCGAGATGTGGTGGACAAGCTGATCGTACAGAAGGTGAGCAGGGGGCCATAAATCTGGCTAGGAACATAACATATACAAATTGTTATGCAGATGTGACGGCAGCATTTTTGTTGTGTTGTCAAGTTATTCAAGCAAGGTGTCTCACCACCATAATTAGAAGGTGGAAAAGCACTGGCAATGTTTGGTATTTTGACAATCTTTGGTTCAAATGAGTTTTATATTTTCTTTAAGGTGGACAATTCTCAGGCGTTTGTGTGGCTCTCCCAGCTGAGACACTGTTGGGGCGAGAAGGAGGGGCATTGCTTTGCTAACATCTGTGATGCCACATTTACCTACTCGTATGAATACCTGGGCAACACACCACGACTAGTCATCACTCCTCTGACCGACAGGTATGTTGGTTTACTTCTTTGGACCTTTGTTACGACTGAAGGCCGACACAACATGAATGCCTGAAGCTGTTTCAATTGATCGTTAGCTTACTGTTGCTTCATCAAGCAGTTTCCATTGATAAGAAAAAAACAATTCAAATTGATTGTGGATCTGCACCTTTGTCCAGATCCACATCCACATTAAATGGGTTGTTTCCTGGCCCACCAACTTTAGACCATCAGCTTCATCCTGCTGACAAACAAAGAAACAGACCAAAGGACAGTGGTGAAAATACAACGTTCTTAACTAAGGTTAATAAAATAGTAGCTCCCAGGACTTGCTCCCACAAAGCACGAAAATACAAATATCATAGATGTGCTAGTTTAAAATATTGTTTGGGGTCCTTGAAGTAATCGTTGGTTAGGCTTATCAATACAACTTTAACTAGAGCAGATAAGAACAAGGTTTAATTAATTATTTTGTTTAAAAAAAAATTGCTTAATAGAGAAAAAGGAGATCAACTTCCATTCACTTTAAACTGCAAGAATCATTCTCGCTACATTCCCAATCACAAGCTTAAAAGACCTGCATTGTTTGTAGCAACATTCACCAGGCTATCACTGGACAACAGTCAGTAAACAGTCTGCCGGCCAAAGTCAGCCAACTAATTCCCTCAAAAAGGTTAAACGAAACAAGTGCTTAGCAAGAGTAGTTGATTTATAATCCTTTGTGGGATGATCAAAATTGCCAATTTGCATGGAGGTAATTCAAAATCCACTCTAAGTACATAACAACAGTCTGTTTGTGTTGTTAAGAACTGAGCAGAAGATGGAACTCTTGATTTGAATCATTACTTACACCCACCACATGCAAACCCTTTTAGAACAGCTCCGTTTGGGCTCTGTTCCAACAGGTTGTTTATGCACATGCATGTGTTGCTGCAGTATTCCTGATAAAGTTTGAACTACACAGAGATGAATACCTGCCTCCCAGAGCCCCTTGGCAAACTGCTGTGTTTGACTGTGCGGTTTTCCAGACTGACCAGTATTCCCTTTGAAGCTTGAACAAAGCAAAAACAATAGGCTTTGATGGCTGGATCAGCGTACATGTAGCTAGACTCCACCATATGGCGCATGCCCTCACTGGGACCCGCTAAGACTCACATAGTTTGCCACTGGCTTTCATTTCAACAATGGACCACGGACCAGGGGAGCTGGGTGTCAAATCTTTTAATCCATGACTTGAGAAAATAGATAAAAGCATGTTTGCTCCACAATATTGTTACACAGCTTTCTTTGCAACGGAGTCAGCAACAGAAGAATTCATCTTGGTGCTGTCAAGTGAAAACTTCACATCACAGTATCTGAAAATGAAAACCTTGTTTCAGCTTGCTTGACAGTGTGGATGTGTGATTGCATCCTAAAGGATTTTAAAGGGTCAGGGTTACAAAACAATAATGCCTCTGCCGAACATTCACATCACCTTTTACATGCATGTTTGTCCAGACCCCTATAATATACTATTACGACTATCTAATGAACAAATCCAAGTAGACAGTATCAAAACTATTGTAAAATATGGTCACTGTCCCCTTTTGTTGCTGAACTATGATGTTGGGTTATTACAAGTAATGTGTTTCTGACAAAAACTAAGATGTCACTATGATGAAGTGATTGTTTCTTTGATGGGGAGGCTGCTCACTAATTAACAGACTGAAATTTGGCTAGTTTTTATAAGGCAACCTGAAAGAAAAGAAAATTACCTATTTTAAGTGATTATAAATATATGTGGATAATTTATCTGCATTACAACTGCAGATAAATAAAGTTAGTTATATAGATACAGTTGTTGTACAAACTAACTGTTCAACAAACCCTTGATGAAAAACTACACTGATAAAAAGAAGCTTTAAAGTTATTAAAATATATTATAAATATAAAAAAATACAATGCAATGCTCAGATAATGCATACATCCACAGATACACACAAACTAAATCACATAAGCTAAAGTGGAATAATTAAATCATTAATTATCAAATAGTAAACTATTACCTTAGTACAGGACAGGACAATCCCACTTGCTATTCATAATGATTCTGTTTCTTCTCCATGTTGAGTTTTGATGCCTGACATAGTAGGCAGACCTGGATAAAAATATCAGGAGCTGATCATATATAGAAATATATTTAATAACATATATTTGGCAGCATAGGTAGTAGTCATATTTTAAAATCTATTCTTAGACACTGGGAACCAGTGCCAGTTTGAATAATAAAAGTTAAAACGGACTCTGGTGGTGTTAAGCTGATCCAAAGCCATGTACACTGTATATGACCACAGGCCTGTGTGGGCTTGTTAACTACAAACTGACTATACTTAGTGTGCCATGTTCACCTTCTGCAGCAGAATAATTAGGCTAAAGGAATCACTGGTGCTAATCAATAACACACACACACACACACACACACACACACACACACACACACACACACACACACACACACGCACACACACACATACACACATACACACAGAGAGGGACTGAAGAATGGAAGGAGATTGAGTCAGACCAACAGACTGATATATAGCTGCTCCTTTTAAAAACACTGTAATAGGACGAGTCACCTTGTCACGGTCACCCAGTTTGGTGTCACTCTCTTGTCTCCTTTCTGGCTTTAGTTATTCTGTACACAAACATCCTCATCAAGCCTCTTCAACGAATGATAGTGAGATTTTTGGCCATATCTCAAGGGATGGTCATAAAGCCTGTTGGCACTGGTTACCGAATGATACACTGTAAACAGATGGGATCATTTGTCTTCTCTGAAGCCTCTCTCTCCCCTTATGCTTTCCAATATTCCCCCCTTCCATACATCTTCTATTAACCAGCAGCTCATTAAAATCGTTGCTGTATTGATATTCAAGGCAAACCATAGTGTTTATTGCCCTGATCAATAAAGTCCTGATTGTCTCCATCAGTTCACGTCCATGGCGCTGCTCCTTTCTTATTGATGCCAGACGGGCACACTGTGTGTTAGCGCTGACAGGTTCTGCGGGAGAAGCAATCACTGGCGTCACTAATCAGCCTGCGTGATAATCAAAGCACAGGAGCAGATTATATTATCATATAATGAGGTTATGTATGATGACGGCTGAGCCAACACCAAGACATTGTTAGGGCTCGTTAGAAGACTCTGCCAACTCATTGTCACCGTGTGCACTTCTTGTAATACAGCGACAAGAGATCCGGAAAATTGCAAATGGTAAATTTGGGTGGTTTTGTTTGTAACTTGACCCGGAAGCACAGACACAGAGAGGAACTGGTTGTGAATGAAAATAGTCTTTATAGTTAAGCTGTGGCAAGCAGGTGACAGAGTGATCCCTGGTTGAGGGTGAGATTCTGTGAGCTGGAGCGAGGGCAGGCGAGTTTAGCTCTGGTTGCGATCCTGAGAAACAAGGAAAAATAGAATCATAGGTGCGGATCTCACGGCAGGTGCCAGGAGGGAAGACTGTGCCAACGCAAACACGCACACACTCATATAGGGAAGGTGGAGGAAAAGAGGCCTGAGCCTTGACAAATTAATGTAAACATATCCTCTGTTTACCAGTATTTGCTCTTAGAATCGTTGATTCATCTGACGTAGTACATGGGAGCATCTGGCAAACTTCTTTTACTGAATAGGACAAAACGGTGAATATCCCTTGCACGCTTGGAGGTCCTCTAAAAATACATGGATGCCAACCATCAGCCGATTTCAAGATGCTAGCGACCCAGATCTGAAGTTAATGGCTTATTATCAGTTGTGTTCCATTATTGGGAGGTATTAATTTTTTTCCTCTGCCTTCCTGGCTTTGGGTTTATATTTCTCCTAGTTGTAGGACAAATTGGCGGTGGTGGACCACAGAATGTTTCTGCCTTTGTCACTGCAGTTAACCTGAGGAGGGCCCAGCTGGAGTATAGTGTGGAGTGTCCCATAGCCATCCATGTTCTGTTTAATAGTGGGTTTTAAGGTTGAGTTTTTTAGTTGTAGTTTCTGTTTTCTATAAATTATAGTTGGTTTTCTTTGTACTTTAATCTGCTTGTTTGATGATATTTAGAATTTGGAGTCCATGCCTGGTTGACATCATGGCTGCTGCAGAATGCATTAATGAATTTGAACAGGAAATTCTGTTTCCCTGCTCTGTCTTGAGAATATAGATCAACAGTTTGACCCGCCATTATATAATTTTTCACTTTATTTCCAAAATAAGATTAGACTAATGTTATTCTCATACCTGTATCTAACACTTAGCATGATCACTGAAGGTGGGGAGCAGCTCTCAATGCAACCGTCCAAATTTTAATCTGCAAGATTCAGAAATGCTGAAAATAAAAGAAAATCGAATTGTGGTTAAAGTTTTACGCACAAAGTAATTAGCTGAAAGTGGTGACTTCCTCAAGTCTTGCTGACACAGTGAGGTTGCCAAGCAACCAGAGGAGAAGCTGCACAGAAATCCCCCTCAATCCATAAATTGTCAATTTTACTTTTTTCTTCTTGTGCAAATAATTCAATAAACTATACTAAAAAGCTTGTTAATCTCTGAGATTAACTAGAAAAGCATTTAATTACTCAGTTGGCCCATTATAGACAGAACCAAATTCAAAGGGACAGTGCCAGGAACTGCAATCACAATCTTTTTATTTTTATTTTTTATAATAATAAAGTATAATAAGTTCTCTATAAATAAAAGCTGGCACCTTTATTTATAGAGATATATTCAATGCAAAAATTCTGCACAACAACAAAGTGAATGGGGAAAATTCAGAAGGAAGAACACAAATAATACTGGTTATAGTAAAAAGACAGATAAAAAAAAAGAAGTGCAAATATATACCAAGAAGATAACACAACTATAAATTTCCCTTTGTTGTCAAACTCCCCAGTGAGTGAGTGGAGTGAAGGATCCTCGTCCTGATGTCTATAAATGGAAGAACAGCCAGCTGAATCAGTCATAGGCCTCTTCTTTGCTAGCTGTCATATCAACAGGCATGTGTGTGTGTGTGTGTGTGTGTGTGTGTCTGTGTGCGTTTAGATGCTACATCACCCTGACCCAGTCCCTTCACTTGACCATGAGTGGCGCTCCAGCAGGTCCCGCTGGCACAGGCAAGACTGAGACGACCAAAGATCTGGGCCGAGCTCTGGGCATCATGGTCTACGTATTCAACTGCTCTGAGCAGATGGACTACAAGGTGAGCTGCTGCAAACACGCACGTGCGTCTGTACTCGTGCACTCGCAGCATGTTTTCTTTTCATCTCTGCCTTTGTCAGCGATATAGTTTGCATTTGTCATTAATGTTGTCAACCCACCTTCACGTCCTCCTCTTTTCATCTTCCTCCTTTTCATCTTCCGTTTGAGATGAGCTGATCAGTTAAACTCTGGTTGTTATTTCTCCTGTAAAGCCCTCTCTGTATCCAGCCTGTTATTATGCACACTTGTACACTTTAACTCTCACACTTTCTGCATATAAAGCGGTCAAGGGAGACATAAACATAATCTTGTGATGCAGCTTGCTGCTGCTTCCCCCAGACGGGGGCATCATTACGGTATAGAGGTGTACAGCACCCCAGGCTATACCCACTGCAGCAAGGTGTCAGAGAAGTGCTAATATACTCCAGGAGGAACACAGGCAATAGAAACGGGCTTCAGAGCCTCGCAGTGTTACTCATACTCTGTTATGCACACGCACACATACGAGCTGGATCAATCCTCCAGTCAGCTCCGGTTTGCGTCAGAGAAGGTTTCCTTGGCCCTGTAATTGGAGAGAAAAGTCAGCTGCCTGCTTCATCCTGGTCCAGCTGCTCTCCTAAGGGCTGTTCACCTGCTCTCAAGTAGAGACGAAAGCTAAATTGTGGGTGGTAGACTATTTGGCCTTTCCCGTTTTGCCATCAGGGCCCTGTTTTGTATCCTCCTGTTATTATTCGCCTACTGCTGTGAATGTTTCTCCCATATATCTTCTGACTAATTGGTGATACGTCTCTGTCTGCTTTGCCACATGCCTTATCGCTTAGTCGGACCAGGTCTCCCATCAGCGAGCCTTACAGACCGACTTCCTGTCCCACTGTGTCAATCTGAATGTCTTTGTCTTTCTGTGTCCACCAGTCCTGTGGGAGCATCTACAAAGGCCTGGCTCAGACGGGGGCGTGGGGCTGCTTTGACGAGTTTAACAGGATCTCAGTGGAGGTGCTGTCCGTGGTGGCCGTACAGGTAAGTCCAGTTCTCCTGCCTCCCAAAATCCCTTTCAGAGACTTCTTTGTGTGTTTGCATCCTCAGCATATGGAGCTTAAATGTTTCTTTAAACTTTTCATTTTATTTATCAAGCTGTGGTGAAAATAAGCCTTTGAAAACAGAGTTGAGGGAAGAAATAGCCTCTTCATCACCAATCGCATGTGAAATTGCTTCAGTTATAAGACTAATTCACCAAAGCTGTCACCTTTGGACCCCAGTGCCTCTCTGTAATTGGAGCCTTCTCTGATCGGATTTGAGGGTGGAGGATGGAAAGCCTCCACTTTATTTGCTCCCCTGTGGTGCTGGTCATGATCTCCTCTCACTTACAATAGCATTTCTGGTTGGACCAACTTAAAACTGACAAAGGATGTGCCACATAATTTAGTTCTCTGAGCACAACCCTGATTTGTAAATATGTACAAATACCTTGTACTTGTTAACATTGTTTGCTTTCAAATGAATCATGTTGGTAAAGTAGGAAGCTCTTTTGTGATTTGCTGACAGACAAATAGCTCAGACTTAGCCTTGGAGCAGCTTGTCTAAGAAATAGACCATATTTTTATATTTAATTCTGTTTAGTATTTGATGTGTTTCCTTATTTGATGTTCCGTGAAATGGATCAAAATACAACCGATAGATAGCGTCTTTGGGATACTGTTTGGTTAAACAGAAACAACACATGACTATAATCACAAATCTATGACAGAACAGAAAGAAGTTCAGTCATGTTGTAATGAACTGAACTGATTTATTGTGAGTGGGGTCGGCTGACAGGGCTCTGAGTAGAATCACAAATAATCACAATCCACTTAAAATTACTTTCATCTACACAATTAAATAAATTCTAAGTGTCTGGCAACAGTGAATGAGAACCGTTTAAACCGGGTCTAATTTGTACTGAATAATAACCCAACTGTTCACAAAGGACACTTCTCCTGAAATGCTGATCATTTTTAAACAGTTTTCAATGATCTCATCACCACAAATGAAATACTCTCACCTCGTCTGTATTGAGGGTGAGTTAGGAATGTTTTTAGCTATTAATATTTATATTTGCAAATTAATAATGAATCAGATGGTGATTTTTAAATGTCAAAGGTGTCGCTCATGGTGACAAACCCTCAGTTAACTCCCAACTCTGATGTTTCAGTCAATCTGTGGAGAGTTTAATCCTACTTATCTTTTGAATATCTTAACTTAACATTACTTTTTATTTATAGCTGCATTAAGCATATTTTTTTGTAAATGATCCCTGCCCCAAGCTTATTTCAGCATTATTTGAGCTTTATTATGTGATTATTTCGATCTTAGCATATTTTAGCCTCTGTAAAAGTATTACCTTAGTTTCTGTAGAGTGCATATAGCTCAGCCAATGCCCAACAGTGCCCTTATGAATTCACTAGATCTGGATCTTTATTTGAATCTGCACAATATTGATCGATGAATCATTCTTGGAGAAATCAATGAAAATTTTTCAATAACCCCTCTCGTTATTCTAAAGAAAATTGAAAACATGTTTGTGGATCTGCCCCCTGATCTGGGCCCTGACCCACAACACATCCTTCCACCAAATTTCATCTAATTCGTCCTCTAGTTTCTACGTAATCCTTCAGACAACACATTTTTTGGCAGAGGAAATCAAGTTTTGAAGAGACAAAGCTAGTGAAAACAGCACGGTGATTGGCGTGAATAGGTATTTTCCTTTGTGCTTCCTGAATGTGTAAACAGGCCACTAACTTGTGAGTCACATTACAGTTTTGTTAACAGTTTATGTTGCTTGATAAAAGTTAAAGAGGATTTAAGTTTGAGCTTCCATGCAAGTTATAATATTACCTCTGAATGAACTGCAGAGTGTCTTCACCTTCATTCTCCTCTTCTGTCTCCACTTCATGCACAGTGACAGATTAATAAAGTTTTAAAAAGCTTCATATTCTCCACACTCGCAGTAGTGTGCACCCTGGGCAACCTACAGTAGCTAGCCCTTTGATTATGTGCCTCTTTAGAGAAATCAGTCACATTCTCTGTGTTTCAGCTGATGCTAGCTTTTCTGCTATCTGGCATTCCGTTATCCCGGATCAAACAGATCCTCTCTCTGTGCTTTCATAAGTCCCGCTGGTGTTTTTATATCCTGCAGGCTGTTGTCCCAGACATCATTGCCATGCATGGGCAAAACTGTCAATGTGAAAATGTGTACAGTTGAGAAGGAGGCTGATTATGGCCGTGATGATAATGGAAAAAAAGTTTCTCAAAGGATCATTATTCATTGCTAGAATGACCCGTCACTTTTCCGTCTGTCCTCCCTCTCTCTCTCTCTCTCTCTCTCTCTCTCTCTCTCTCTCTCTCTCTCTCTCTCTCCCTCCCTCTCTCTCTCTCTCTCTCTCTCTCTCTCTCTCTCTCTCTCTCTCTCTCTCTCTCTCTCTCTCTCCCTCTCTCTCTCTCTCTCTCTCTCTCTCTCTCTCTCTCTCTCTCTCTCTCTCTCTCTCTCCTCTCTCTCTCTCTCTCTCTCTCTCTCTCTCTCGCTCTCTCTCTCTTCTCTCTCTCTTCCGTAAGCTGTCGAATTCTGCAGCACTTTCCAGTGCCATTAGAATGAATAGGTGTTGCATGCTTTGCGTAATGAATAATAAATCACGGTGCCACATACATGGAGAAGTAGACCTTGAGAACAGAGGAGCGTCAAACTCCTGCTGTGACAGCCGGCGGCCCGCTCCAGTGACCGGCCTGCTTCGTTGGAGCAATCGCTTCCCGTAGCACACATTGCTAATCCATCCTCTTAAAGCGGGAGCAGCTAGCATTGCATGGTGACATACTGCCGGTCGGGTCTGGCTAACACAGGTGGCGGGACCAGTTCTATGTTAAATAAAGCATGGACAAACAGAAGGCTGTCACACGGAACAACATGGAGATAAATTGGTGAAGTTCTGCCTCTGCTCCAGTCAGAGTTGCCCCTGGACTGTGATGCTGCTAGTTCCAGTCTGTACATTCATGGAGACAGCAACGAGATGGGCCACATCCCAGTGGATCCCACCTTTCACAACGGTGTCTGTTCATGAACTTTCTCTAAAATGTGCTTTTGCTGTTTTACTTCCCTTCATATCCCTGTAGGACGACAGTGGTGGGCTGCTGTCATTTCACATAAAAAGCCTCACTGATGTTCTTATGGAAACTTTGTATTGCTTTTTTGTGCTGCAGCTGCGCTGTTTGTGTGTGCATTTGCATTTGTCCTCTCCCTGTTGTGTTAGTATGACTGAGTGATTCTGTAGCCGAGTACTCATCCATGAAGAGATGTTCCTCCTCTTTCCAGCTGTCGACTCGCTACGGTCTTTACCTCATGCATGTGAAATCCATAAAGCCTCTTACAGGCCGGGAGTCAGAGTTTTAGACACAAACCAACACGCACACACACAAAAAGTTCATTTCTGATATCTCATTCAATAATTATGTAGACAAACAGAGCCTTGGCAGTTCATCCATCCAGTAAACCCTGGCTGATAGCACGCCCATACTGATGACATTGAGTCCCTGAAAGAAAGGTCTATGCTGCGTAACAATCTGACAGGCTGTTACTAATAGACTCTGGTGATTGCTGAGTGATGTTAACGATATGTTGATGAACTCAGTGGGGCTTGCCTGGTTAAATTAATGTTAAATAAGATAAATACAAAATTAAAATAGCTCTGATCAACCAAATGTCAGACAAACAAAGCTGATAAAAGCAGCAAAGCGTTTAGCAGCGAATAGTGTTGTTGGTGTGTGGAGACCACAGCATCGAAAAATTGAGATTAAACGTGCGATAACAATCTACATATTATGAAAAACATATTATGTGATGTTGGTGGGCTGAGATGCTAAACCAAGATGGCAGACATGTTAACTGACGTACATGCCTATCATCAGCATGTTCCCAGGGTCATTGTGTTTGTGCACTGCTGTGCTTTGAGTGACAAGTAATACTGTCTATCCAGTAAACCCAGCAGTTACAGTTCATTGTGTTTCTTTTCTATTCATGTGAAGGTCAAAAGTATCCAGGATGCCATTCGCGATAAGAAGACGAGATTTAACTTCATGGGAGAGGACGTGAATCTTTGCCCGACTGTCGGCATCTTCATCACCATGAATCCCGGCTACGCTGGAAGGACTGAGCTTCCTGAGAACCTGAAGGCTCTGTTCAGGTGAGCAAAAGGACTCTCAGTTCTCTCATCAGCTATCTACTGTTATCTTTCAGTCATTTGGTTATCCAGACAAATTTAAATTAGATACAATTTAAATGGATAGATACGATTAAAAGGAAAAACATTGTATATGTATTTTAAAGAATAATTTCGCAGTTTTGAACTTGCCCTGTGAAAGACTTATGACCTGAGAAGATTCTCTTGATAATTATAAACTAGTATAGGCAGAGGTGTAAAGTAATGAATTACATTTACTCAAGTTACTGTAATTGAGTAGTTTTTTTGTGTACTTTGTAATTTTTTGAGTAGTTTTTGAAATGGGTAATTTTACTTTTACTTAAGTAGATTTTGACTGGAGTATTGTACTTCGCTACATTGGAATTACATCCGTTACTGAGTAAAAAAAATAACACTTGAATGCGCAAGGCAATTCTGACTGCCGTGGTAGATGCTGCATAGAGTGGATGACGTTCCCTCACGTGCACGTTCATCATATGAAAACTGATCGTAAAGTTCACTGTTCGCGAAAACTATGGGCGACATGCGCAACACTGCACAGGGAGCCACCGCAGAGCGGCTGCAGAGCCGCGGGTTGCCAATCCCTGGCTCTGGCGAAAGAGCAATTTGTTTACTGCTCCGCCGTTAAACAGATGCGGATGTCAAAACATCAGTTAGGCTATAATATTAGTTTGGCCTCGCATTTCTCCCTCCCGGTCACGCGCTCCACCTGTTATGCCTCCTCGCACCACACAGTCAATCACTGCACTACACAGGGCCGGACCTAGCACATTTGGAGCTCTGCGCAAGCTTCACTCCTGGCGCCCCCCCCCCGAAAATTAAATATATATATATTTATTTTTTAAACGATTATCTACGAAAAACGGAATTGCAACTTTCAGACGGTATTTTGCCCTGTAAGACTGCATTTCTTTTCAAACACAACAATGATCGCAAAATGACATGGTGCAAGCATTTGATTTAGACAGCGTCTCTCCTCAGGAGCTATACCTCAGATAATATGAACCTGTTCACTGTTCAAATTCATTATTTGTTATTAAGTTGCGTTCAGTTCAACGTTCTCATAAAAATGAACGCGTTCTTTTGATTCTCCTTTAATTAAAACGTACTGTTTTTGGATTGGATTTATGACCCCTTGTCCTTTTTTGCACTGTATAGGAGCGCCCCCATCAAGTTGTTGGAAGTAACTAAGTAACTTTTACTTAAAGTACATTTTAAATGAACTACTTTTTACTTTTACTTGAGTAGATTTTTAGATGGGTACTTGTACTTGTACTTAAGTAAAATTTCATCAAAGTAAAGGTACTTTTACTTGAGTACAATATTTCAGTACTTTTTACACCTCTGAGTATAGGTTCCGATTCCTCATAACCCTGGACAAGGCTAAAGTCACTTCACCATTGATAATGAGGTCCATGACTGAAATATCTCAATAATTATTTGATGGATTGCCATGAAATTTGACAGAGACATCCAAATGTCCAATTTGGTGGGTAACTTTTCTATTACAGATATATGATGTCTTTCTTTTACTTACTTTACTTATGTCTACATCTGCTCAATGTCATAAAGAAGCTTATTTTCTCCTCGGGACGAACTCTTGTAGCTCTGTTGATGCTTCAAAAAGAGAAATGTCACCAGTTTCACAAAAAAAAATTCTGTGTCTAGATATGGGAGTGTACTTACTCTGATGGTTGTGTAAAGCCACTCCAGAGAGAGCAGTGACAAAATCTCATAAATATCCTGAACATGAACATGGCAAAAAACTCTGCTGCCATGAATTTAGAAATTAGTGATCTTAACAGAACTCTGTCATCTGCTGCTCATCTACATTGAGGCTCCATGTTAAGTTAATTTACGTGACAAAATAAGGATATATTGACTGTTTCTTTACACAAGATACAAATTTTAAGAACTATTGATACTGAGGTCTGTGAAGTGTTTCAGGGCAGAAGCAGACGTCAGTTATTTCAAAAGCTGGACTAATGAAACCATGTCATTTGAGTGAAGCAACCCTTCAACATTTGTAGGCAGTCCTAAAGAATTTCTAATGACCCAACCTAACTGTAATGAAAATCAGATTGTCACCAGGACCTTCCTGTTTTTGAGAATACATGTAGGTTATGACCAAACTGACTATCTTTAACATACAAGAATAAATAAATGCAATAACAATTTTAACATTACCTTATATATCTCCCTGTTAAGCAAATTTTTACATTAAAGTTACATTACAGTGACAAACTAGTTCAGTCCAAAAGACGAAGTAGAAGCCTGCAAGCAAAAGTTTTGAATTCCACATGACACTAAACCCACAAGGCTGCAGGTACATGAATCAAGGCAAGTAGGAATGAAGGGAGGGAGAGCATGCCAGATATTAGATCCTCTCTGAAGGGACAGATTTGCTTTAATGGAAAACGCCTAAAGGAATTTGTGGTATAAACAATATCATATTAACGCAGAGCTGTGTGGCTTGTTTAATTGTGATAGTATACAGTAGGTGTTTAAATATGACAGACCGTGTTGGGTCTTAAGGTTGACGTCTCTCTGCTTTTAATGCCTCAGTGTCAGCCAAAGCAAGTGGGTGGAGGCATTATGTTCTCAGCTTGTCCAACCTTTGTTTGTCTCGTAAACGCATCAACTTAAGCAAATCCTTTTTAATTTGCCTCATATATTAACTGATCAAATTTGGGGGATCAAATGTAAAGGACTTTGTGTCCTCTCAAAACTTGAGGCCTCTTGAATAGGAATTCTCAACTTTGTCTTTAGGGAATTTCTTCAGATTTGACCATTTGTCTCTTAGACTCAAGTATTCATTGATTACATATCAGTGGTCAAATGTCACAGTGAGTGAGTTTGGAAATAAAAAGTATGAAGAATGAATCCGACTGGTTGGCGGAGGCATGCAGGCAGTAATTGTAGTTGTGTTCTATCAAAATGATGTAAAATGACCATGAGCATATTTGATTAAATGATGCACTGCGGATGGCAAAGGATGTATCTGTCCAGAATTATGATTATGAACAAGAAGTGAGCTCATTTGAATTTGTTCTCTCCACGTCTCCACAGACCTTGTGCCATGGTGGTGCCAGACTTCGAGCTGATCTGTGAGATCATGCTGGTGGCTGAGGGCTTTCTTGACGCCCGGGTCCTTGCCAGGAAGTTCATCACGCTCTACACACTGTGTAAAGAGCTGTTGTCCAAACAGGTACTGTCTGATCTCTTCAATGTTACACATCTGATCTGGTTAGCAAAGACTCACATATATTTCCACTTCAAAGCTTGACAACTGACACAATGCTCTGTTTAAACATATTTGAGGCTTTTGATAAAGGAATGACTGAGAGGCACCACACAAGAGCTGAGTCACTAACTTGACTTTCAGAGTGGAGGGTTACATGCATATGAATGAGAAGCTGCAGGCTGGTGATGTTATTCCATCTAGAAGTGTTTTCTTTAATCCTTTCTCCCTGTCGAAATCCACAACGCTAAATCTCTGGACAGCTTCAAAAAATGACTCAAGCACCACCCGTTCACTCAGGCCTTTGGCCTCAGTTGATGCTCCACCCTGCCATTAGTGCTGTTTATTTATTTTTAAATGTTTTGTTGGGGCTTTTTGTCACCTTTAATGTACAGGGAAGATTAGGCTTGTGAAGGGAAGATAGAGAGGGAGAGTGGGGGAGGCTGCGGGTCAGAATCAAACCCGGGCCTTGCTGGGGTGGAAGCCCAACCAGGAGAGCTGTACGTCACCATGTGCAGTTTATTTCTATCCTGTTTTGTGCTAATTACTTTTTGTATGTCTTCTATATTTTCTCTCTCAAAAGGCACTATATAAATTTAAACTATTATTGTTATTATTATTATTTTCCAGTCATGGGCTTTTTTACATGCGAACATAATTTAAAGAACACAATAAGGTTATTTATAGTACTGTCTCATGGTATCAGTTGAGCATAGATATTTTCTGCGACCACAGGCCTCATTTCACTCTGATGCACAGCAGTTCATTTTTTTATGTTTTGTAAAACTCTAGCTCTCCAGACATTTTTAAATATCACCGTAACAACACTTTTTAAAAATCTTCTCAAAGTTGTTTGCCTGAGTTCTGTTACAAGTTTCCATCTTTAGCAACTTAGTGGTAATGAAATCAATTGGTAATGAACATACTGCTTCTCTAAGCTCTATTCACAAGGGCTGAAGCTGCAAATCGATGGCAAATGATTCAGAGAGCTACTTTCTCAAGTTAAACAACTGGTTCATAATTGTAGATTTAATATACATTCTGCTGAATGGGCCTGTGCAGAATGGCTCTGCTGTTTCCCCTGCTGGGCAAGATGTGATAAGTGCTAAGTCTGGGGCCTCTACTTCTACAGCTGTGTGAGTTCTCTTGTTTGGGCTGAGCCACACCACTGGATGGGGGTGTGGGTGATGTGATCCTGATGTGGATGTGTAAAGGGCTTTGTTGTACATGATTTAACTGTTGGGTTGTAGGAATGTAAGGCACCTGTAAACAAGTGGGTGGAAAAGAGGAGGGAGAAGAGAGAGCTACTTTTCAGTTTGCAAATACTAATTTATCTTTTAGCCAGTCTGACTATGACAGACAGACGGAACTATTGTCAATGTGTGTGTGTGTGTGTGTGTGTGTGTGTGTGTGTGTGTGTGTGTGTGTGTGTGTGTGTGTGAGAGAGAGAGAGAGAGAGAGTAAGTGGGGTAAGTAAGAGCTAAGTGAATCAATGCTTGTGCACACAATTAAAACAATTTAACTCATTTGAAATTTCAAAGAAAACAGAAAATCAATATCTAGTGTTCAGTAGTAATAGTGTGGCTGTTACCACAAATACATCAGTGTGTTTGTGAAACACTGAGAAGTGTAAAAATATGTTTGATTCATTAGCATTAAATGATCGAATCTCAAATATGTCCACTGTGCGTGTGGGGTGCGTTCACAACTGAACTTGGAGCTGTCCACTTGTGATCACTCAGGATGGATGTAAATACCAGCTCTGTACGGGGTCTAATAATCATCAACAGAGGATGTTCAACGTGACTGTGGTCAGAAGATTCATGTAGAGTTATAAACAGAACTTGACACAATCTGGGGTCAGGACTCGCTTGTCTGGCTTGAATCAATAATGAACAGATTAGAGCCTTTTGTAAAGCAATTTATCGCCTCTGACTGGCAGACAATTTTTTTGGCTATTAGGCAGAGAGTGTGCAGACTGACAAGACCTTTAATATTACATTGATATCAGAGGAGAACATTTTCATGAACTCATCACAAGGTTCATGGACAGATTAACCTTTTAGAACCCCCTTGGAATAATTTGCAGTTGACTCCCTGCTGTGCATAAAGCCCTTGACTGGTCAGCTGCTACATATCTGATGATTGAAATCCTATTTAAGAAGATTCAAGCAAAAACGCCCCAGAGTTTCTTAGGTAACACCTTCTCAGATGTCAATATTTGCTGCTTTTCTTAGTTCTATGACATTAAATTCAGGCGACTAAGTTTTGTTTGAAAACGTATGGAATCTTGGGGCTTCTTTTTGTTTTGAATGGGCTTAAACAAAGGTGTTTGGAGATGATGACGTATATATTCTTTCAACCGCTTGCTTGTCGGGTCTTTTTGTGTACATATCCTTTACTGATTCAACAGGCTCCTGTCTGTGAACCCCACCTGGGAGAAAACAAATGGTATCAGCCTCGGCTACCAGTGTAGAACGCAACATGAATAATCAATTGCAAGCGTTGCTGACCCTGTTGTCTTTGATAACAGCTGTTAAATTCTGCATTTTACCCTGATACAACTGCTTACATGCATAGGAGAAGAAGTATTATTCAAATGTTCTGCAAACAACAACCCAAGTCTTACTGCTTACACCGGACGTCCATGTCTAGTGTACTTGAGTGGTCACATGATGCATATTCAGGTGTATTAGTATGGACAGGGATTAAAACTGATATGGAGCCAAAACCTTTGTGAGTGAAAAGGCCATTTTCAAACTAAATGCGTTAGTGGAGCATAAAATTACATCAAATCAATCATAGAGTGAATCTACAGTTTTGGGCAGCTGCTGACTTCAGGTTTATGATGTCACCTTGGTTGAAAACATATCATCTAATGCTACTGACACGATGCTACATAAATTAGAAATAGTTTTAAAATGTATGTTGAAAGTTACATTACAGAAAAGATGCTTTAAAGCCTGCTGGGGATTCCACCATATAAGTTCTACTGTGAGTCCCTTAATGGATATTAGAGCTTGAAATAACAGGTGAGCTAGTGCTCCCCTGATTTCTTTATATTTCAAGGTGGATGGATGTTTTTGAGGGTTATGCCTTGCTCTCCATCTTAACCTGGAGAGCCTCTGGACAGTCTCAGTGCATTCTTTCCACTGATTTTCTGTGATAAATCAAATGCATGATATAGAGTTTTTTGTAAAGGTTTGGCCACCTCTGGGCAGATTCACATTTTGTAGATTGATGAAGTGAGAAGACGTCAAAACAACCCCATCAGCAGGCATATTCTTCTAATGTGAAAAGCTGTCATGTTTTTTTTCATGAACCTTCATGAATCAAGTGTAAAAACTGATTCAAACGTAATTGATAATGATAGATACTGGAGGAATTCCTTCAGGAATAAAAATGTCAGCTGATAACTTTTCAAGAGGTGCTAAAGGATGACTTTTAAAACTGTGTGGTCACTAGTTAGGATCTAATTGATGCATATAATAGGGGAGTCTATGAAAAGATGTCCACTGTCTGAAATGTCAATAGGAAAAGGCACTTAAGAAAAACTGTGGGAGTCAAGACAAGGTGTGGATGACGACAAAATATTCAGATAAAACTGCATGTCTATTGCACAAATAGGAAAAGTAAAGGCCCCATATGTCTGAAAAGTAGCTACAGTAACAATGCATCATTCCCCTGTGAAAAATCCTCACAAGGAAGTGTATGGAAGTAAGTCAGTCTCATGAGATTTTGAACACTTACCTTACTTTGAAATTATGCATTAGTATTTTATGCCACTGAATTTCCCTATTCAACTGCGAAGTATAATTTTCAACTGCAAAAATTCAGATTAAACAGCCGGGATTCCAGGAAAAGCCATCGATAGTCAAACCAAACCACATCGAACCAAACCTCCGACCAATCAGGTCATGTGTCAGTGGTCATGTGGAGTCAGGTGATGCTTGCGACAACGAGAAGATACAAATACATAATTTCTATAAAACAAAAGTGATGACAGAGAAAACTTGCAGTAAGAATGTGTTACATTAATATTTGTTAATGGTGTGATGACGAGTCATGATATATGTATTTGTATATTTTCCTCTGCTCACTGATATTTCTCTGGTCTTAACCAAAGGACCACTATGACTGGGGCCTACGAGCCATCAAGTCAGTGCTGGTGGTGGCCGGCTCCCTGAAGAGAGGAGACCCCGGAAGAGCGGAGGACCAGGTGCTGATGCGAGCGCTGAGAGACTTCAACATCCCCAAGATTGTGACAGATGACATGCCAGTGTTCATGGGGCTGATCGGAGATCTGTTTCCTGCCCTGGACGTGCCCAGGAAGAGAGATCTGGAATTTGAGAAGCACGTAAAGGACTCTATCCTGGACTTGATGTTACAGGCTGAGGACAATTTTGTACTCAAGGTAGAGTATACACGATTCCTCGACAGCCTGCTGACAGCTCTCATGCTTGTCTGCTGATGTTAAAGATGTAAAACTCACAATTGTTGCTAAACCAAGGAAAAACACAACCTCAAGTTGTTTTAGGAAGCAAAAGCAAAGTCCCAAAATGAGGATTTCATCCTTGACAATTTACCTGATATTAGCTGTTGGAGATTTAGCACTCGTTTATTCATCCATCCATTATCTATACTGCTTTTCCTTTGAGGGTCACACAAGGAGCTGGAGCCAATCCCCATTGACACTGACCAATAGGGTTCACTCTGGATAAGTCTTTAGCATTGTGCAGGGTCAATATAAAGTCACTTTCACATTCACACATATAGTTAGTTTCTAGTTTCCAATCAACATCACCCCAATCTGTATGTTGTTGGACCGTGAAAGCAGGAAATCCAAGAAAACACAGGGATAAATACTGCATTCACCATCTCCTCAAACTAACCTACACCTAATTCCTCCCACAACCCTTAAACCAAGTCTTAACCCTCAAACAGCAGTCTCTACCCATTGGAACCTCAATTGTTGTCCCCACAGTTACACAATTCTCCATGGGTTGGTGTATATTCAGGTTGAGACCCAAACTAACACACACAGTGACACAGACACACACACACACACACAGACAGACATACACACCCATTCACAGTAGAAGGCATTATATGTCAGAGTCACATGAAGACAGGACCAGGGGAAATAAGTGCAATCTGCCTCAGGTCAGATAGACATGGGAACCACGTATTACCAGTCCATCAATGGAGGCTGGCACTGCACCATGCCACTTAACCCTGACATTATGAGAGACAGCCACAGAAATAAACAAAGAGGAGGAGAAACAGAGGGGGAGAGAGAATGGCACGTCGGTCAATAACAACCATCCACACCCAGAGCCTGAACTTCTACTGCCTTTGTTTGTATGGCCAACCTTTTGATTTCAGGGGGAGCGAGCGAGGTGAGAGAGAGAGAGTGCATACCTTAAAGTGTTAGCCTGTGCTAGCAGTAGACCTCCTCGCATCAAAGCAGTTATCAGCCGGGGCCTTTGGGAGTGTAAAGCCGCCCGCCTGCGCCCCGGCTGAATGGATGAGGAGTAGGAGCAGCTAGGAGCCTGGTCGATGGCATTGATTGAGCTCCGCCATCTCTATGTTTGAGTGGAAGTGGGGAGGAAATCTCTCTTTCCCCCTTCCTCTCTCTGTCACTCTCTGTTACCCGCTCTGTGGTGTCGCCACACATACCTGGATTTACGGGAAGTGACACACCACTGAGTCAAGGAAAACAGGACCACAGTAAAATAATATTTTAATAGTTTAAAAAATAATAATAAATTACCTTTAGAGCTTTCTCCCCCAAACTATCTAGTTAAACCCCCAAAAAACTCAATTTGAATGCCTAAACAGAATTGGGGGAATTTTGTTACTGGCACAAAAACATTGCTTGAAGCTTTAAGATTACATAATGGGAAATAAAAACAAAACATGTACTAAGAGGTTGCTTACACACCATCGTTTTGTCGATGCCCTATTCTCTATTCTCTCTAAATTTTGTGTTAAATCTTTTGGGAGTAATTCAACAAATAATATTTCTCAAAATCACTGAATGTTATAATTTCCACAATTCAATTTAAGACACATTTATACTTAAGACTCCGACTGAATCAAAAAAGTGATTACATTTTTATTTAAGAGGTCATTGCTTACTAGCATTTTTATTCAAATCGGCAAACAAATGGCTGTGTGTTCTTCCTGTAATGAGCATCTTTCTGTGTAAAATCGGTGTAGTGCCCCTTTAGATGTGCAAACACGGAGTAATGAGGGTGCAGATATCTGTCCTTCCAGAAGAACTCTGCCATCATTTGTGAACAGTGTACTAAACTGCTGCACCGCAGTGCAGTGCAGCACACTGCCCTGTCAGTCTGCATCGCATTATATTAACTGAAAACTAGAACATCGAGGATACAGTGGACTGAGTGCTGCAGCGTAGCAGCCCATGAAATTCTATATCGCTCTGTAAAAGGTCCAGAGACGATCTGTGTGCTGAGTCATCAGCCCTCTCTGTGAGGAAGACAGAGCATTATCTAAAATGTTTCACTGTGTTTGTTTGGTAGGTGGTGCAGCTGGAGGAGCTGCTGGCTGTGCGCCACTCTGTGTTTGTGATCGGGAACACCGGCACAGGAAAGAGTAAGGTGCTGAGGTCACTGCAGAGGACCTATCAGAACATGAAGCGCCGACCCATGTGGACCGACCTCAACCCAAAGGCTGTGACCAATGACGAGCTTTTCGGGATCATCAACCCAGCCACCAGAGAGTGGAAAGATGGTGATGGAGGAGTCATGTAGAAAAAGTGTATGACAGAGTGACACGAGAACAGAGTAACTAGAGTGTGTTCTCTCTCTCTTCCTGCAGGACTTTTCTCCAACATATTGCGTGACCTGTCCAATGTCGCTCACAGCGGGCCTAAGTGGATCGTTCTGGATGGAGACATTGACCCAATGTGGATTGAGTCCCTCAACACAGTCATGGATGACAACAAGGTGTGAGCAAATTGAAGATTGTGTGTGTATTTGTGTGTGTTTGTGTGTGTGTGCTTGTTGTAAATGCGTTTAGAATCCAGAATACAAATGAAAAATTCACTGTCTGCTGTAAATGAGCAGACAGATACGAATAGGAGATTGAACTAACTTATTTTATGTTCTCAGATAAACTACACCATTGGTCAGTAAGTGGGTTAAACCGCAGATTGAAATCGTTACAGATAATTTTGATTATTTGTCACAATCATTCAGGGATGCTACCCTCTGTCATAGCAACAAAATCCATGCCTTTCCCTTTTGGAATTTCTCTTCTCAGAACTTGGGTCTGGAGATTGTGTCTGTTGCAAACAAACCTCTGATAAAGTCAACATGCAATATATAAATAAACAACCCCAGTTAAGGAAATAACTCAAACTTACCAATAAACCACACAGAAAAATATTAAAGCAGATCATATGTAAATAAACAGGGTAGGATGAACACAAGGTCTTCTAACCTTAGTCTGCACCATTGACTGTTTGTAAAATGCTCTCCACACAACCTCAAGCACACAAACAATAAAAAGTGACAGTATATTGTATAACGGTTTGAGGAGGAAGCACAAAAATGAGCACCTTCCCTCTCTGTGATATCCTCATACACTGTGTCTGGTTCTGTTAGGTGCTGACTCTGGCCAGTAACGAGCGGATCCCTCTTAACCCCACCATGAGGCTGGTGTTCGAGATCAGCCACCTCCGCACTGCTACTCCTGCCACAGTGTCCCGAGCAGGTACTTCTTGCTTTTCTTCTTTCTTTGCTCTTTGTGCTCCATATCAAAAAGGTAATTTCAAACAATCAATCAAACGTTAGTGGAGTTCAAAGCGCTTCACAATTGATGATAAGCCAAGACAAAAAAAAAGTAGTACTATTGATCATTAATATTATTATTATTATTATTGGTGAGGGAAATTATGATAATTGTAATCATTATTATAAATAATATTGGTAGCAACAAGATAAGGAAAAATATTGATACACTTTTTAAATTTCTAATGTATTTTAATGTATTTACCTTTTCTCCAAGTTGATAAATCTGATCATAATTATATTCATTATTATGAATATTGTGCTGGTTATTGTACATATTTTTGAGTAGACCAGATAGTCAGGGATCGCAATGTTCACATCTGCTTGAAATTAAAGTGAGCATCAGTTTGTCTGCGTCATTCGGAGACCTCAGAGCTGCAATAATCATAATACATGAAATGACTGAACCTAATGTGAAAGGAATTGCTGTTCATCAATTAGGGAATGATTGCCTTTCTAATGAAGCATGGAGTAAACTACAAAGTTGCCCTGGAAAACAAATAATCACAACATCAAATAAATGTTGATTTTTAGTTTGTCTCTCAATTGAAATTGAAAGCGATGACAATTGAGGAATCATTGAAATAAAATATATATATATATATATATATATATATATATATATACATATAAGATATAAAATGTCAAACATTCCCAACTTTTTTTGTTTGATTTCATATCATTGTATGTAAATATAATACTATATATTATTATATATGAATATTTTTTATTTCTTTATTTGAATTGTTTTTATTAAATATTGTTAGCTGTCAGGTATATTCTGCTGTGTACATTCCATTTGATAGAATCATGGAGGTTCCACTACTTAGAGTACCTGCATGGAGTCTAGGAGGCCCAACCACATATTTGTACCTGTGTGTTCTCTCCAGGCATCCTGTACATAAACCCAGCAGATCTTGGCTGGAACCCCCCCGTATCCAGCTGGATTGACAAGAGGCCGGTCCAATCAGAGAAGGCCAACCTAACCATACTGTTCGACAAGTACCTTCCCTCTTGCCTGGACGTCCTCAGAACGAGGTAAGCAGCTCCTCAGCTTCTCTGTGTCACTGTGAACATCATGATCACAGACACGTCCAGTTGACGCAGGATGTTGGGGAGCGATATGTCTTGGGGGCAGGGACTGTGCGGAGGTGGGCGGTTTGGAATGGAGCTAACCGGGAGTGACTCAGAAGAACTGGATGCTGTTCTGCATTCTCTTCTGCTGCACAGGACCACTAGCCTCCTCTAACACCTCTCTCACCACTGCTATTGGAACTGAGACAGAAAAACAGGAAGCAGAGGAGGAATAGTTTGTCCTCTATGAGAGGCCAAAAACCTGAAAATACACCACTACGCCACAGCTTCTAAATGTGTCATCCAGTTTCATCCAGTCAAACACAATTGCTTTATTTTTTATGTTAAATATTTCAGTGAACATGAACTCTTTCAGCACAGTACCTCTTATTCTGACCCAATGAGATTCACAGCACAAGTCAATGGTAATGCTTGAATCTACTTATGTAATGTATTTGTCTTTGTTCAGGTTCAAGAAGATCATCCCTATCCCTGAGCAGAGTATGGTCCAGATGCTGTGCTACTTGCTGGAGTGTCTGCTGACTCCTGAGAACACCCCACCAGACTGTGCCATGGAACTTTACGAGCTCTATTTTGTCTTTGCTGCTGTCTGGGCCTTTGGGGGAGCCATGTTCCAGGACCAGGTACTGTGTGGGCCTCTGGCCATGTGAGGCACTTACTAAGTGGTTGCATAAACAGGGAGAAGAATGGGGCATAACTGAGACAGCTGAAAGATTTCATAACTCCTTCCTGAAAGAGTTTTTGCACTTGCATTATGAGTATTCCTCAGTATTATTTAAGCCTTGATGACTCTTATGCAACTCAACTTTGTGTATCTATTAATGAAAAGTAATTTGAAAATTATTCTGAGCTGAAGAAATGAAAGGCTTTTTAAAAAGAGAGGAGTGATCTCTGTAAATGTAGTGGACTCCGTTCCTGCTCAACAACACACAGGGTGCTGAATTTAAATAAGAGGGGAGCCACGCAGTTCCAAGCAGTTGCTAAGCAATCCAGTTAGCGCTGTACAGTAAGTGCGTCCGTCTAAGTTATGGGATAAAACCGCTCTCCCCTTGGTGCAAATGTACTCCACTTTATTTTCCCATCACAAATGCATTTAAATGCTAAGTGGTTTTATTGACTGGAGAGTTGGTAGTGAAAAGAGTAGACAGGTACCAAGAGGAGGGGGGATGGGGGGTGGGGCAGAGAGGAGGGCGAGCAGGTGATCAGGCTACTTCACTGTCTGAATCAGACAGACAGATAGATGGGCCTGCCACCTCTCATTTTCTTCCCTTCAACTGCTGCAGCTGCGTCTCTGTGTTGCTGCTGTTTATTTGTCCTCCGCCTCATGTGCACACCAATGCAACTGAGAGGCCCAGATCCATAGCTCCTGTATGGAGGAGAAAAAAAAGCAGGGAGGAAGTGATTTTGGAGTATTGACCCTCTGTGTCTCTGCGTGTGTGCTCTGTGTGAATAGCTGGTCGACTACAGAGTGGAGTTCAGCAAGTGGTGGGTGACTGAGTTCAAAACCATCAAGTTCCCGTCCCATGGAACTGTGCTGGATTACTACATCGACCCAGAGAGCAAGAAGTTTGAACCCTGGTCCAAATTGGTGCCCAAGTTTGAGATGGACGCAGATACACCACTTCAGGTACAACAGCTTGTTTCTATCAGGATTTTACATCCAGTCTCATCAAGTGAATTACATCATACACACATCATCATGTAGTCAATTAGTCAACTGACAGAAGTTAATCAACTATTGATTAAAAGGTTCAATCTGCATCAGTTAATATTTCTGAATGAACAGGGTTCAGTTTCCTGCTTCTGCTGTATTCAATGATACAGCTCGATAGATCTACTATGAGGTACCTGGCTCCAAATGAATGCTAACACGATAATCTTCTGTGGCAGCTGGATGTGTAAATAGTTTGCAAATCATTTAACCAACTTTGTCTGACATGAGTTTTAGCTTCATGTGGGGTCTTTGTCCCATATGATTAAAAAAAGAACCACAGATTATCACAGCTTTAATTCAAAGCCAAACCCACTTATACATAAGTATCATTATTATTTATTCATTTTTTTATCACAGGTATCAGCTTCTATATCGGTATAATCTGCAATAACAATAAATGACGGTAGAGATTGTTTGAGGTAATTTAGAAGCTTTCATTGGTTTGTCCACCAGGACATTTTTTTTCAAACATCTGTACTTGTATTTGCCATAACAGTGTTTATCCAATATCCCGTTCTGGTTCTAGTGCTCTTTATCTTTTATAAAATTGTTTATAGATATTTTTAGGAATGTTTCTGTCACAACCAGGAAATCCAGGAACTTCTTTTAGGCATTCTCAACCTTTTCCCAGTTTACAGAAAAAAGATTTAACACTCAGATTGATTGATAATAAGACTAAACATATTGGATTAGGTGATTGTGCAAATGTGAGTGTTTGTGTGTGTGTTCCCATGTGCAGGCTTGCTTGGTCCACACGACAGAGACCATTCGAGTCCGTTACTTCATGGACCGCCTCCTGGAGCACCGTCGGCCCGTCATGCTGGTGGGGAATGCTGGGACCGGGAAGTCTGTTCTGGTCGGGGACAAACTGGGATCGTTGGACTCAGACAAATACATGATTAAAAATGCTCCCTTCAACTACTACACTACATCTGCTATGCTCCAAGGTAATAACTCTCCATTTACATTAGCCTTTTACAACGGATACAGAAAATATTAAAGTATCATTGATTTACCTTTGACAACAGTGTTGAGTGCTGCATGTAATAGACTTCAAGCATTTCATAAATGGGCTAACCTACACCTGTAGTTAAATTGTGATTATTTTTCATGTGAACAATAGGCCTTTAAAGGTAAAACTATGTACCTTTATAGACTTCTGTTTTTTATTCTGTCTAGTGCATCAAACATATCATGACCCCATAGCTTCTTATTCAGGGTTGGGTAACATTTGGGTTTTTACTTATACTGGTGGGTAACGGTACCAGTGCATCACTGGTGCCAGAACTAATGCTTATTTCTTAAAAGAGAAAGACAGGAAACAATGCAAATGGCTTTTTCATTGCTCAAATAAATTGGAGGTTGAAACTTAACTATCTAATTGTTAACATTTAAAGTGTTCATTCCTTGAATATAAAACTGAAATGAGGAACCAAAATCTGCGTTGTGATTCGGTCGGGTGGATCCTGGACGTGCAGGAACCCCTGCCCTATTCATACTGTGATCCTTTTGGGGGTCCTCCTCTATACTCTTTCAGTTATGTGTCAATACTGACCCCCAGCTCTTTACCTCAACCACTCCACAAATATTGTTCATTCTCAGTTCTCACTCTTTCTTCCCCTCACCTCTGCTCCATCACTCTTCTCCTACACAGCGGTGCTGGAAAAGCCCCTGGAGAAGAAAGCAGGGCGTAACTACGGACCTCCAGGCAGCAGGAGACTCATCTACTTCATAGATGACATGAATATGCCTGAGGTTGACGCATATGGCACCGTGCAGCCTCACACAATCATACGCCAACACATGGACTATAATCACTGGTAAGGCTATGACATTATACTGCAGCTATGACACATATCCTGTAAGTATGAGTAAACATGAGTTTGTTTCAGCCTAAAAGAGGAATATTATGTCTAGACCGTCTCTCTGGGTGGAAGCAGTGGAACTGTTCCAGACTCTAATTGCCTAAATGATGGACACTTCCAGACATTTTCTCCATGTATTAACACAGAGGAGGATCATTCAGATAATGGAGTGCTAGCAGCTAATAGATGTAATACCCTAATAATTCACATGAACAGCCTTTCTGCTGAAAACGCTTCCCCTCTAGTATTCAGACAGATCCCCGCTTCAGTATCAATGGGCTACAACTTCTACAAGAGTCAGAAGTCAAATACAAGAGCAGCAGTTGTATGATTCCCCTTAAAAGGATTTTGTTGCTCATCTCTCTGACACAGTGAGGCCATTCTGAACATGGTTCCACTGCGTCAGACACAGGCTGACTGGCTTAGACACAGTCAGCCCATTAGAGATATGCTGGGAGGATTTCAGGTATGAAATTGAGAGGAAGGAGGATGCTACTGAGCCACGGCAGTTTAAGTGGGAGCTGAGGCATCCATAAGTGTGGGGAAGGACTTTGTGTGTGTGGGAGCTAGGGTGTGTGTTTTCTGTGCATTTCGAGGCTGTTAAATAATAATTGTGTGTGTGTGTGTGTGTGTACTCTCAGGTATGACCGCACTAAACTGCTTTTGAAGGAAATAAACAACGTTCAATACGTGTCCTGCATGAACCCCACGGCTGGCAGCTTTACCATTAATCCACGACTGCAGGTACAGCCCCCGCCCCCCCCCATTGTGTTCCACTGGTTATGTCACATACTGCTGATGTTACATGTGCACAGATTTCCTTCGCACATTTTGTTTTCACTTAGGGGACATTGTCTGCTTTTCCAACCCCTTTAGTTCAACTATTTATAATTTTACGGCCCAAATTCTGGCCTCATGGTTTTCCTGCCTTTTTTTCATTTGTCCATTTATTTATTTGTCCAGGCATTTTGTGCAGAGTTGATTAGATTTTGACTTTGCAGCATGTCTCAACATTATATTTCTCAGCTAAGGAGGTTACATCAGTTTGCATGAGGGTGGTGACACATGATGAATCAGTTGCAGAGACAGTCCCATCCAACTGAATGTCTATCTGTGTCTTATTGCAGAGCTTAGATCTAATAGATAATAATCAGAAATTATCAAAGACAGGATAATCATTACAAATCTGAGAAGATTGAAGTTTAACTAAACTTCAAGGAACAGTTTTCCAACTGACTGTCTTAATTATTAATGATGATTAAAGATAGTCATATTTGAATTTAAAAGGCACAAACACGCTGCAAACACTCACAGGTTGAGGAACAACTTGTTTACTGTTTCCCTGTTTGTGCTGTATCTCCATCAACAGCGGCACTTCTCAGTCTTTGCCCTGTCATTTCCCGGACCCGAGGCCCTGAGCACCATCTACACCTCCATCCTGTCTAATCACCTGAAAGGACCGGGCTTCACCGCCACCCTGCAGAAGAGCTGCCCCACCCTGGTCCAGTTAGCCCTGGCCCTGCACCAGAGCATCTCCTGCAACTTCCTGCCCACCGCAGTCAAGTTCCACTACATCTTCAACCTGAGAGATCTCTCCAACATCTTCCAGGTGAAGCATAGATAGAAAATGTATGAGAAGGATGTATCCACATAGATGTTCTTTAAGAAAAAGGAACAACCTCAGGTTAATCTTTTCACAATGAAATGTCAGGAGTTGCCTGGGAGTTGTGTGCTTCTTCACTTCACTCCCTTTTCCATTTTAAACATGGAGTGAGGTGGTTTGCTGCAGTTCTCTCTCTGTTTCTATGGCTCTGCCTCCCATGTGGAAAGAGTCAGGCTTCTGTCACTAATTTCTCATCTAAATGATTATTGATTTAAGAGCTGAGTCTGAAAGCTAGAAATAAGTCCGAGATAAGTGTAACAGAAAATAGAATGGATTTGCACTTCCACGGGTTTTAGTGATGATTTAATGTATTTAAATGAATATAATATCAGAGCAGGGAGGCTGTGAAGGGAGAAGCTTTTGGGGCAATAATTCTGTCAGAATCCTCCACGGTTTCATGGAGGGCAGGCTCCCTCATTTAACACACTCCGTTGTAATAATTAATGCTTTAAGCCACTCAGCTATAGAAAACCTCATTTTTCATAATTCCATCTCAGAGTTACGGGCAGCTCTGGGTTGTCACTATATAATCAACTATCTACTACTGCAGATGTAATAAAATGATGTTTTATGTGCACTTGTTAAAAACTGCACTAATCGATATTTGTTACAATAGATAAAATGAATGTATCATGTTAAAAGAGTCATTTATAGTTTGGATTCCCAAGCACTACAAGGCAGGTCATAAAAAGGTGAAGACAAGCAACTAAATCCAAAAGGGCCTGAACAAACAGGAAGGAAACACGAGCACCGGGCAAAGAGCTTTTTCAGGCTGTTCACAGAGACACTCAAAGCTAAATGCTAACGTCACACAAACAAGCTTACAGTCTCAGTGCTAACATGCCGATGTGCCACATTAATAGGAACATAATGGGATACCAACATAATGGGATACCACATTTAGCATTGTTGTTTGGCATATTAGCATTGTAGAATTTGCTAATTAGGATTCATATTGTTATTTGGTCATAAAGAAAAATGTTGGACTTTGACATGGGCACCAATATTCTGATGTTAACCCCCTTAATAAGACAATGTCTAAGAAACTGCCATGTAAACAGCATTTTCCACCTATGCACTTTGACATAAGAATGTCAATGGGAATATGAATTGAATATTCTATTAGCAACTCATGTCTACACCATTATCGAAATAGTGTCTTATTCAAGGGTCAATAGTGGGAATATTGTTGTCCATGTAAACGTAGTCAGTGTTGGACCAATCAGAATCGATGCAGTAGTAACAGGTACGAGCTCCGTTTTATTATTTTTTTTATACACATTCTTCTTCTTCCCTGTTAAACCTGGAGACTCATAAGCCCTGTGTAGAAACTATACTGAACGGATCGTCGGCATTACGCTATTTACCCGATTTTGCACTGAAACATTGATAAACAATGAAACTGCACATGCAGGATTCCAGAAAAAAAAATTGGGCCTCCAAGCAAATGTGAAATTGAGAAATAGAATTCAATCTCTCCACACCCTAACTTGTATATGCGAATGAGTTCACATTTGTCCGTATCACTTCTGGAGAAAGGACACGTTAAGTGAAGCAATTAAAAGAGGGCAATCAGGCTACTCATTAAAAGAACTGATTAAAAAAATACATTTAAAAGCCTCCTTTGCGGCGTCCTCTGGAAGGCTGGGCACTATCTGTTGTTGTATGCTGTGCCTTTGTGCCACATTGTGCAGGACACTGCATGGTAGCACAGTGCAGCAAAGCTTTTCAGCATTAAACTAGTCCTGTCATGGCAGCACCACCAACTCTCCAGCTTTCTCACCGACTGACTGAGCAAAGGAATAGAGGTCATTGTGCCTCTACTCGTCAGTCTAGGAGTTGGCAAAGGGTTTAGTCGCCATGTAAAACACATAACTCCAGGCTTTGCATATATTTGGCCATATAAAGTCATTGTTACTATTTTATACATCCCAGAATCAGCACAACCTACTTACATATACCACTCGATCAGGATTTTTATACAGCATAATATTGGATATTAGTCCCTTACAACATCCCTGTAAAATATGATATCAAAACAATAACTCAACACAGAAAGTTGGATTAAGCTAGAAGTAATTTAAAGTGTCTCGGTGCTTACGGCAGTTTTTTCTCCAACCAACTATTTGCGATAGAAGTTCAAACTCTGCATAGTTTTACAAGTCACTGAATAATGTGGGAGTGATGATCAGATTGATCATCACTCGACGACTGGCTTTGGGCCATTATAATGAGCTTCTCTGTACCAGGTATAGGCCTCCTGTACTTTGGGATTTAGCATAATTACCCCCCCAAAGCGCTAGCCCTGATGACCCCAAGACTTACCTTTTAGAACTTTGATCATACAAAACACAGCCTTGAAGCAGCTAGGGGAGAGTTTAGCCCCACTGTGGCACTGGGAGGCCAGCGTTAGAAGAGACCTTTCTGCCCGTTTGTCAGAGTCTGCATAGTGCAACTGGATATCCAATGGCCACTCAGAGGAAACAGTGTGAAAGTTTTGGTCGCTGCTCCTCTAGAGAGTTTGTAAAGGACGTCAGAAAGGGACTCCTGGAGCTCGTTTGAAGTTTTCCTGTCTAACTCTTTCTGCCCGACATCTCTTGGCACGATGGGTGGAGGTGAGCAGAACTTGCAGCTCACAGATCTGTCTCCGCTGTAATTCCCCCACCACACCTCTGCGCTTTAACACCTTCGCGACTGTACAAACGCCTCCTTTAATATTCGAGCACAAGGCCTAATTGTCACTCAGCGCTTGCTGGCTTGAGGTTTCAGATGTTTACCTCATCTGAAATAATTGGGGGACTCTTTGTGATTCACTTAGTTTTTCACAACTTTGGAACTGGGAGATGTAGCCAGAGGTAACCGTCTCGTTATGATCATCTCTAATGAGGCAGAAAGATGAGCTCAGAGACTCTGTGTGTTGAAAAGCTGTTTTTAAATGTGGCAAGAGAAGCTGGTCCAGACAACGCTCAAGGATGCATCTTTATGAAAATATTGCTTATGTTATTTGCTGACAAAATACTCAGGTTAGGGCTTTTATGTTGAAATATGAGTGGAGCTAAATTATCCTCCTCCTGTTTTTTCCACTTTTTTTTCCACTTGTCCCTGAGCACTTACTTTCTCACTGGATCTTTCTGCCTCAGACTGTCTCCATGAAACACTGGGGCGAACACCCTGTGGATGTTAAATTAGACAAACTATAAGTCAAGTACTGTAGCCAAATTCCACAATAAGGGCAAGACAAACAATTTCACATCCGACCGGGGGCATTGTCAAAGAGCTCTGTTTGCCAGGGTTCATTCTCTGCCATGAGGGGCATTGGCAGACAACTCTGCCGGCCTGTCTTCTCCACGTCAACCTAAATGAGCTCCTTGAAGCTCAAGAGGCAAGTGAGAGGATGGGGGGATATGAACAAAGTAAAAGAGGAGGACAGAGACAAGGCAAAGAGAGAGAAACAGAGTACATGAGAGTCACGTTGCAGAGAGACTCTGTAGCTGAACTGTACTGACTGCACAATATGTCTGTATGATGTTTCGTGGATAGTCAGCTGGGTGCATTAGTTAGGGGGGGAAGTAGTGTTTGGGGCTCAGAGCAGCTGTCAGGCTACAGGGAAAGCGTGCACACTGCAGACTGCCTGACAGACAGACAGATACGTGCCGGCACACAGAACTCTCTAATCCCTCTCATCTGAGTTGAACAAAATGATGAAGAATCATGGACAGAAAGTCAGCTGGATAGAAGGAAAACAAAGTTCCTCAGTTTGTTAGTGCTTTGCTGTTTGTTTGATTGGTACGATGCACAGCTATAGACCCGAGTGTGACGGCCATGAGGAGTTGCCATATGGTGTTTTCTTTTCCTCAGGTACCCTTTTAAACAGAAAAAATGCACAGTGATGTCATGATTGACACCATTAAGCAATGAAATGGAGTAGAAAAGGAGATCAATTCAAAGTCAAAGGACTATTTCATTCACATATACGTGAAAAAAAAACATCTTGACTTTTGTAGATCTAGAGAAGTGGCGATAATTCTGGCTCAGTACACATGCACACAAATCAACACACAGGACAACTCCCTTATCTGCACCATTACACAGTGGATCTAGCAGCCAATTGTCACATTCAGTGGGCTCAGATATGAAGGCAGATCAGATTCAGCTGGCTTTACTCCCAGAGAGGATTCTGTTGATTAGAATATGTTCTGGAGCTGGAAACACACAACATCTGTTTGCTTAGCTCAGCCTCCTGGGGGACAATGTGCAGAGGGAAACAAGTTCCCGGGCGTCCCATCGTCCTCTTCCCTCGTCCTCTACCACACCTGTTATGTGAGGTGCCTAGAGGTGCACTGTCCATTCTGCTCGTCTTGGTGGGAATGACCATGTGGGAAACATATACATTATACAAGCCTCCAGTGGAGACATGTTAATCATCAATCATCCACTAAACACTCATCTGCTCAGTGTATTGATTCCCTGGATTTCTGTTGTTTTCAATTAAGATGAGTAGTAGTAGTCGCAGCCTGTCTGGATATGGGGGTCCCACAGGATCTTTTTTTTCCATTTTGACCTTGGGACCTCCAGCCCATACATGCTGCCACAGATGTTCCACTTCCTCAGGCCTTCCATGGTTATTGTGTTTCATCTCTGCTGTCCTTGCCTGCATCTCACACTCTGCTGTTATGTGCTTGGCTGTGTCAGGGGCATCTTTGCACATCCTGCACCTGGGATCCTGTCTGGTGTGGTAGACGCTGGCCCCTGAAAGCTCACTAAACATAAACATGTTGGCAATGTTGTCATTGTGTGCATATTAGCAAACTGACTTATGTATGTAAATGTGTTGCTGTGACAGAGTCATTCTTTATGCAACAAACACTGTAATTTACTCTATAGTGAGCAGTTAACCCACATTATAAACCTGATGAATCATTATGATCATTATAAGCTGTTACTGATATTTTAAAATAGAGTCAATTTCATTGATGCTACTTTTTCATGATAGTGGGTCTTTTTTCAGAGCCTTTTATCAGCATGACATTCACATGTGCAATCACAAATGCAGAATTTGGACACTCAAAAAATAGCAGACTTCGAATATATAGTAAAAAGGGAATCACTTCCAGACATGCTCATATACTGAAATAAATAAACCCTCTTTGAAAGCACTGCAGCCACATGCAACCCCATTCCTTGATTTTCCATAATTCATTTCTTCCATCCAACACCTGCCCACAGAACTTGTAACCACATGCGGCAACACTTCTGAGACAGTGAGATGAAAGGAAAGCACTGCCGCTATTTTCTGAGTTTCTCTGACTAACAGCTTGCCCACTCAATATCCATTGATTTACTCTGAGTGACTGAGCTGTATTTCGCTCCTCGTTTTGGTGTAAATGGGCCAAATCAGCCTCTGGAATGAAACTCTAAGCTTTGCTCTCCCCCCATCTCTGCCCAGGGCATTCTCTTCTGTACCAGCGAGTGTCTGAAAGCCCCTCCGGACCTGCTGAAAATCTACCTGCACGAGTGCAGCCGGGTCTACAGAGACAAGCTGGTGGAGGAGCATGACTTCGAGGTCTTTGATAAGCTGCAGGTGGACACAGTGAAAAAGTTCTACGAGGTAAGAGTTTTTGACAAAGTTCTGCCGGGTAAGACAAGGTGCAGGGAGCAGGGAGAGGAGGTGGAGGAAATCATTAGGCTGCCTGCTCTGTGTCTGGACCTCGACATCAGTGGTCAACACAGCGAGGAGAAGAAGCAGAGGAGAAAAAGACAGAATGTGTTTTAGTTTGGGAGGGGGCTGATGGGACGGAGGGCCAGGAGAGGGTTAGTGAGAATGTTAATCAGTATGGTATGGGGGCCTGGCTGTCAGGGTCTGTGCTGTCAACCCAGCAAATTGGAAAACATTTTAATGGTTTTCTGTCCACTGCTCCCCTCACTAGCCTCTCTGGCTCTAGTGCATGCACACTAGTCATGCCACAATGAAGAGCCTGACAAGTCTATGTGTACAAACACCCACAGAAATAAGGACGAGAAAAATAATCCTACCCTCTCTAGAATATATTATTTAAAGCTCACACCTTCTGCAAACTTATGACAATTTGTGCCACAGAACAGTTTGCAGCATGTTTTCTGGTTATTTTTACACACAAACAATCATAATCTTTAGAGACATAGAGCTGTAAGAACGTGCTCCTATGAAAATGAAATCTGCAACAGACCATGAATTATATGTGAATCTGTACACACATTCCTCATTCATATCAGCTACTGCATCTTTATGCCAGTGAAAGTTTACAGAGGGAGCAGGACTCCTTTAGGGACACACAGAATCTCTCCAGTGAAATCATTTGTGGCCCAATAGTTGCCCGGGTGAAAATGAACTAGGTCACCCTGTGCGCAGCTGTGATATTCAGCTGTGTCCCTGTCCAGACTGTTTAAGCTTAACACTAATGTTATGCTGACAGGGGTAGCATGTGTATTTGTATGTTTACCACTCCAATATGTGTGTGCTTGTGTGTGTATCCCCCCCTTAGGAAATAGACGAGACTCTGGCGGAGGTCAAGGAGATGAACCTGTACTGCCACTTTGCCAGTGGGCTGGGGGAGCCCAAGTACCTGGCTGCAGAGTCCTGGAGCAGCCTCAACAAAACCCTGCTGGAGGTGCTGGACGCCTACAACGAGGTCAATGCCACCCTAAACCTGGTGCTGTTTGAGGATGCCATGGCTCACATGTAAGTGGAAGTTGTGCAACCCCCTCTGGGACTGTGTGGTGAGACTACAGAAAAGTTTTGGTCAGGTTATTTATTGTCTAAAATGCAAGGCAAATGGCTTCCCAGGTGATTTAGGTCTAACAGTTCCATTTACAGACTGTTGAAAGCCGAAACAGGGAAATCAGTAAAACACCAAGCAGTGACAGGACATCATGACGGCCTAAACAACAGTTAGAGAAGAGGTTCAGTGTAAAAATTTGTACAAACATTTTTGATCATCAACGCTCCCACACGCCTGCGGTGAATTGTCCTGATAATCTCCTGCTGTCTTCTCACCTGGGCTCATTCAGACAGATTTACCAGGGGGCTGGCAGGAGAGAGTCAGGAGAATGTCCACAGCAACTGATTATTTCAGGAGATTTTGCAGAGTTAAAACCACTCTAATAATCCAGATGTTCATACACAACCAGGAACACACACGCTGTAGTTTATTTTCATTTGGTCCCACATGCACATACCATGCAAATACTCAAGAGAGCCAAATATGCATTAAACCACCACTGAAAATCGACCATGTTTGAGTAACTTTTGCTAAAAACTACAGTTTCCAGCTGTTTAAGGAAATTGCTGAAAATGAAAGTCTATATTTGTGAGCAGATTTGAAAGATTTGCATCGTTATTAGGGCGTTTAAGCTGAAATCAACATTCAGAATAGGGAAACTGCTATTGACAGACAGACTTACACATTGTAGGCTTTGGGCTTTGTTGATATATGATAGAATAATGCCTCCCTTATTCCTCGAATCATGTAAACATGAACAGAAATCTTGTAGCAGCTCTAATAACATTATGATCTCCTGTGTTGAATGGGTGATTCTAGTTTCTTTAAAAAGGTAAGGAGACAGACTTCAGGTAAAATATTTATTTTCTATATTATCATCTGCAAGTCTCATAATAAAACCACTACCAACGCATTTTGAAAAGGTCAGTTCTTTTACCTGTTTCGTGATCAGCAGTTATTTGTTGTAAATTGTCGACATTTGAGACAAAGAGTCAAAGGCAGATGCAGGCGCAGGTTCACGTCGTTAAATGGGTCGAATATGTAAATGTACAATAGGCTGCATATTTTTCTAAAGGAAATTCAATTGTGCTTGATTGTGTTGAAAAATGTCAAAGGCCCTGCGATACACTGGTGACTTGTCCAGGGTGTACGTCAACTCTCGCTCTGTGTCAACTGGGATTGGCTTAGTGGAATGTATAATGTATGGATCAATGGAAAAAAAGTTAAATTTTTTAATGTCAAACGGATGAAAGCCATTGAAGTGTGAGAGATGAAAGCAGCTGAAGAGCAAGAGATACAAGTTGAACGTCAGCTGAGCTGTGAATGATGAAAGCAGTTCAGTTTCAGTCCAAGTTCTGCAGCAGGTGCTCTAAGCAGTGGAGAGGTGTTGCTCGATGTGTGAGATGTGAGAGCAGTTGAAGTATGTTGTTGTATTTCCTTTTAGAATGAAGCTACAACAAAGCGAAACAGAAATAATTTCCCCTTTTAACAATGAAGAGACATCATCTCGTTATAAACAAGACACAGAGATTCTCAGGAGTCCACTACAACTGAGTCCAACCTGTAACACATTTCATTGTGGCACAGCTTTATGAAACAGAGTGATGGGGGCGGGGGTGACTCGCTGTATGAGAGCAGAGAGCGGGAGGCAAAGGCAACCTGTGTGTTTGTATTATGAGTCAGATTGTCTTCACATTGTCTTCATATCTGTCCTTCCTCCTCCCCCGACTGTCTGCTCCTCCACATGTAGCTGCCGAATCAACCGAATCCTGGAGTCTCCACGGGGGAATGCGCTGCTGGTCGGAGTGGGCGGCAGTGGCAAGCAGAGTCTGACCCGACTGGCTGCCTTCATCTCCAATCTGGAGTTTTTCCAGATCACCTTGAAGAAAGGCTACGGCATCCCTGACCTGAAGGTATGAGGAGAATTACACAGCAAAACTTACCTCTGTACAAAAATCCATCAGCACTGGTCTGTTTGTCTCATATTGAGTCTTAACAAGTTTCTAACACATACAGATCAAGCAGGTGAGGTTCAAACGTATACATGGTGATGTCTGAGGCAAATACAGACATAATCCCGACAGTATGTCAACACTGGGAAAAATCCACCTGGTATCCTCACACTGACTACGTTTATACAGGCAGCATTATTTCAGCTAAAGTTGCAAGAAGAGTTTCCCATTCAAATCACCATTAACATGTTACAGAGCAAAGTATCACTGTGACGTGACATCAAGCAGATGGTAACTGCTGCTCATGTTGATATTGTGAAATGCCGGGAAAACTCCAATCAGATGTAATAATGGGATAAAGACATGTTGATATAATACAACTCAGGTCAGAATTCTCCACTTATAATTCAATTATTGCTTATTTTGAGTATGACCTCACTCAGGTTGAGGTTATGAGAATATGCTTTCTACATGGCAGTTGTATTATTCACACTGTTCTGTCTTATTCAGGTTAATATATGAATATTGATGTTTATGTAAATGTGGTCAGTTATCGAGGTCTCAGCCATTGACCACTGCAGAATAACACATCTTTAGGCTGCTATCAGCCTGGTCTCATTCTGTGTGTTCCCCTCCCACTCCATGTCTCTTTCTCTCTCCCTATCTCCCAGTGTGACCTGGCAGCCCTTTACATGAAAGCTGGCGTGAAGAATATTGGCACCGTGTTCCTAATGACTGATGCCCAAGTGGCAGACGAGAAGTTCCTGGTTCTGGTCAACGATCTGCTGGCATCAGGTAACAGCAGGCTCCGCTAATTACTGGATGTCATGTTTTGCGACAGAGAAATGCTTTTGCTTCGCCTCAGCAACAAATCACTGTGGTGCCGCTTCTACGGCTTCACTCATCAACCACAACACATCATTGTGAGGGATTGCAGCCACGGCTGAGAGCCACATGTAGATTTATACGCTACATTCAATGAGCACAACACATAGCGAAGCATAATGAAATATGAGGATTAATGATTCTCTGTATACCAATCTTAGCAGTTGAATCATTTGGTAGTTAGTTTACAAAAATAAATGTACTAAATCATTTCTGGTAGTATTGGGAAAGATGGTGTATGTCAAAAGCAGCAAGTAGAACAACATCATTAAAACATTACTTCCAAGTTTTATTTTAAAGATTGAAAAGTAAGACAAAGCCCAATTTTTCCCCCATGAATGGAAATAGAAGTTGAAGTCATAAGAAGCACTTGCTCAGTTCAATACATTCAGGAGTCTTGACTGTTCGGACTCCTCTTTACCTACTACCAGTGCCAATTCTAAACCTGCCTGTTTGAAATGGGCTGTTTCCTTGACCTGTGATGAGGCTCTGCAGCTACTTCAGATTTATTCTCTGGCATTAGTGCTCACTAATGCAAAAGGAATAATGAAAACAAAGCAGGCCTCTCATATTCTATATGTTTTTTGAACTCAATGGTGAAGAGTGTAGTTAGAAATCAGTTTTTTTCATACATTGCATGTTGACTATTTCAGAGGTCAGTTCAGTCATCGACACAGTCTTCAAGTTCACAACTTTTGAAATCAAAGCTCTGCAGTTAAGCTTGATATTTAAACCATGCTTTTACATTGTAAACAAAATGTTAAAGATGAAGTGATTCTATGAATATTTTTGTCGTGATGGAGATCAGCACCGGCGGCAGATGATGATAATGATCTCAAAGTCCATTTCTTACCTCCCAGTGAGTGAATATAGATTACCCCCCTGAAAAATACCTATTTTAATTTGAATATCTGGATCATGATTGGCATCCACACCAAATTGTATCTGTTCAAAGATATTAGCACTCTAAATATGCCAGACCTTTTCATTATTTTCTTGTATTATGTCTTGATAGATTCAATAATCTGAAAATGTTAATGGCTGACTGGTACTCCACCCTTCCACCAAGTTCCAAGAAAATCACTTCAGTAGTTTCTGCACAATCTTCCAAAAAACACACAAACAGCGATGAAAACAAAACTTCCCTGAAGGAGGAAACCAAATCACCCTACAACATCATACTCATACATTGTGTAATTCCTACCGTGTAAATGTATAACAAATTCAACACAGTTATAATTATGATGCATTAATAATATGATTGATATTGACAACGGTTTGATCCAACGACCAAACTATTGGAAATTACATTGGTTAAATTAAGAATGTTGACATCTTTCCCCAGAGATTATTGTAATTTGACTATATCATCACTCACATTGTCATATATCTTTGATTGTCATGGAAAGCATTAACTCATCCAAGGAACTGCTCCTACAGATTCTAAGAAAAGTGTCATTGTGAGGGCGGTTAACTCTGTGAACGCAGTGTTCTGAATAATGATGTGAAATGACATGGCTACTCAGTCTGAATGTCAGGCTGGCTTTAACTTTGGCTTGTGGCTTATTTTCTGCCCTAATCTCACACCAGAGCAGGTCTGAACAACCCAGAGGGGCTTTGTGCTGATCAGAGTCAACACAAAATTAAGCAAGTGTAAAAGAAGGGGACACTTAGTTAGAAACACCTGAACTCGGGCCACCGACTATTTTGGGTGCTGTAGGGAGTCGACGTTTACGTTCTGTGCTCTGCTCGTCTCTGCTGCTGCGAGGCTGTTACTTAGAATAAGTCCTCTGTATGAACTCCTGCTGCCCTCAGATCTGTTAACACACCTAGATTTGAGTCTCAGTGTCAGTTCAGATCCTGACACGATAAGACAGTTTCAGAGAGTTCTCTCATGTTGGAAGTTTAGCTCTTCAACAGAAAACATTAGGACATCTGCCTTCAGTCTTGCTTGTATTCCCGCCGGTAATGTGTATCATTCTATCCCTTAAAGGAGAGATTCCTGACCTGTTCCCCGACGACGAGGTGGAGAACATCATCAGCTGTGTGAGGCCAGAGGTCAGCGCCTCCGGAGTGGTGGATACGAGGGAAAACTGCTGGAAGTTCTTCATCGACCGCGTTCGCAGACAACTCAAGGTGAAACACAAGTACAGGACAAAAAGCTATTTCTGTTACTTTGAATTCCACAACCACTCATGGAGAAGGAGTCGTTCTCAGTGGTTTACCTTGGGGGCAAAGTTTGACATTAATCTCTCTCGTAGAACTGCGTCTGAATTTGCTCTCCCTCCTGTCTTAATACAGCAGTGGCATGCTGCCTCACACTCTCATTTACCATCTCGAAATAAAACAACCCTCAGATTTGGATAGACACCTGGTTTATGATGAAGTCTCCCCCTAGACAATTTTATTTTTTGACATGTTCAGATGAACCTGAATGCGTCGGCAAGCGTTGGACGCCATAAATATAAATCACAAGCACAATACCTGCCGCTTAGTTTCAGATAATTTCACCAATGTGCAGACACTTTGTTTCCCCTTGGGAGATCAGGGATTCCATGGGGTTGCTTATCCTGTCATTATTACAGTGTGCACGGCCACAACAACACCGCCCACATCCTCCAACCCTGCCTGGCTCCCAGCTCAAGCCTCGCTGGGTTGGAGAGTGAACAAATGAGGAAGACAGTCCCAAGGGCACGGGTTTGAAAAGAGTGGATTTCTTTCCACAACATTCTCACTCAGAAAGTTTGCATCAAATTGCTGAGGTGTCTGTCACTGCCTGTAGCTCTGCGTGACGAGCATCTGTTTCCCCCCAAAAAAATTCACAGCATTGTCACATTATTATCTGTTGTTGTGCAATAGTAGGTAGATATGACGTTGGCTAAGAATTAATAATCATGAAATATGATTATTAAAATAATAAAGTTAATACAATTATTTATCAAAAATAATTAAAAATGATTAAGCTATCAATTTAAGAATAGTAAAATAATTAATTAGAAATGATACGTTACATTAAAAATAGTTAAATAATTAATGAAAACAATACAATTATTAATTAAGAATAATACAATCTGTAGTTATAACTTTGCTTCGCAGGGCACCACCCTTTTCAGGGACCAACAAGTCAATCTGTAATTATCAGTCTCATTTGATAAAAGTAAATTAATAATCTCAAATAGTTAATATAAAAGATTATATAATAGAAGGAGTTTTAAGTTCGAGCACAGGCTAAAGTAATCCAGCTGTATTCACATACAAATGCACAAATAAACACAAAATCCAGATACTTTAAGTATAAAAGGATTTATTAAAAAGGGGAAATAAAGTTAATGTTATTCAATGATTCTTCATTTAACAAACTCCAATATTTCAAAGATGACGACAGCAGCAGCAGCAATCACAATTAGGAACACACGCAATGCTGATTGCATCTGTGTGTGATCGTGTGTGTGTGAGTGTCTGCCTGTCTGTGTGTCTAGGTGTGTGTGTGTGTGTCTGTGTAACAAAGAGAAAGGGGGGTGGCTATGGCGTAGTGAGGGAGTCACGTGGTGACGTCCTCTGGCCGAATTCAAGGGGACGTTTAGACGTAATTTCAAGATGGAGATTACCTAAGTGAAACCACGTTGCGTACGCAAAAATGCACGTCGTTCGAATGACGGGATGGGGCTTCGCCTTCTTCTGCAGGGATAACAGCTGTGGCTTGGAGATCAGGGAAAGAAAAGTCTGTGGAACTCGGCCTGCGAGGGGACTTCCTGTTGCGATCTCTTTCAAGTTAAAATAATAAAAAGTCCTATCAAAATAAAACGTTGACTGAATTAAGAAAAAAGAAACTAAAATTAAAGACTAAACTAAAACAAACGTTTGTGGAGTGCTCCCTATAAAACCTCCGGATCAACTAACTGGGAGGTTAGATCTATCTTGGTGGAAAATGGGAATGAGCAGCGATTTCTGTGAGCTCACTGCTTTTATTTACCTGAGGAGGTCCTGCCTCCTTGAGGTGTGGTTAAGGGGTGATGCTGGCTTTAAGCCAATTGAGTGTCAGAGGTCGTATCTCAGTGGGCGGGGCCTGGAACTCAGCGGGGGTTCCAAGGGGTTCCCAGGACATTTTTTCACCACCAGAGGGAGACTCTAAGGCCTGCTGGTTAATTTTTCCCTCCACAAGTACTTCTACGGTTGGATAAGAATGTCCCACAGGGCCCCGAGTTATACGACCCTTTGTGTAACTCAGCCCCAGTATCTGGTCACCTCACTGGGCTGTTGCCCAACACTGTGACAGGGGTCACGTGATATGACCCTGACCAATCAGGCAAGGTTACGTCGTGACTGAAAACACCCTTATGAGTAAGCCGATGTTCCCAAACATGTCCGTTTCTGCCCGACCAGACAAAATATATCAACTTTAGAAATCTGTGGGGCCCCGCAGCTCATGTGGCACTGCTTTCAACCTCTGCCACAAGTTGCCATGGTTTTGTATTAACAGACTAAAAGAAGGTATGACACAGTTATGAGAAGTTGAACCTAATGGTTTAGTTAATGACACATAGAGTCCCTCCTGATCAAAGCAGCGAGGTGAGTCAGTGTGTACGACAGATATAACAGGAAATGTAAAACATCATTGTTGTGTCTTTCAGTTGTTTGTTGTTTCTGTCATCAGTTGTGTCTTTGGCGTGGCCTTCTGTGTGTTTGCCTCTTCAGTCTAATGCTCCTGAGCATCTGGCCGAGCTTCTCAACAAGCCAGCTGTTAGTCTCCAAAAGCGGAAATCAGTCTGACACAGCCCACAGCTCAACGCACTTTTAATCCACATGCTCACTGGGGCTTTATTTGCTTAATGATGGAGCTGCAAATAATTAATGCAGAGTTTTCCATTCTCCCTCTTGACCACGAAGAAGTGCCGATCGGAGCAGGAATTCTTTTCTCTGTCTGACTGTGAAAGAAAATGATCTCAATCTTGCTGCTGTGTCAGACTTCACACTCAATTCTGTTTGACCTTGGTGTGTGTGTGTGTTCACGTCCATGTATTGCAGGTGGCTCTGTGTTTCTCTCCGGTGGGTAATAAACTGAGGGTTCGCGGCAGGAAGTTCCCCGCAGTGGTGAACTGCACCGCGATCGACTGGTTCCACGAGTGGCCACAGGTGGCGCTGGAGTCGGTCAGCTTCAGGTTCCTACAAGAAGTGCCAAATATTGAGGTGAGAGCAGCTCATACATTTATACAGGCATGAAACACCCACAAAAATGAGGTTCACGCCCTGAAAATACAATTTCAAATGTCAGGCACAGTGACACAATGAATGTCATATTAATTTTAAGAGCAAAACCCATGAATTAAATTCAGAGCCTGGGCCTCAGGAGATATTGCTTTTACACTAAATCTGCAGAGTCATCCGCTTTCAGTGTGAATCAGTATGTAACCAGCTCTGTAACTTATAATTCCCACAGCCGGAAGTGAAGGAATCAGTCAGTAAATTCATGGCGTACGTACACACGAGCGTGAATCATACATCCAAGGAGTACCTGGCCAATGAGCGGCGCTACAACTACACCACGCCCAAGTCTTTCCTGGAGCAGATCAATCTGTACCGCAGCCTGCTGGGTCAGAAGAGTAAGCTCCTCACCAACAATATGGAGAGGCTGGAGAACGGCCTACAGAAGCTCAACAGCACCTCAGCTCAGGTACAGTACATCAGCATCCATTTCAAACTTGATAAAGATAGGGTTTCTCTTTTCCCAGGTTTCATGCTCAATATCCCTGTTTTTTTTATTTAAATTCCTTAAAACAAAAGATCTCTGTTCTATGAAACTACAAAACTTACAAACTTTCTATCATATCTTATGGTCTTCATCAGCTGATGTAGTTTGCGCTCATGTCAATGAATTCAAGGTATTTGTTACGTGTTAAGCAAAATCGTCTCATGACAATGGGGCAAACATCTGAGAAACATCACTTGGAAGAATCAAAAAGCTCCCGAACAACTAGATCCTATCAAGTAGCCATGCAGTTTGTCTGTGGTATAACTGTTGTGATTTAGAAAAAGAAATGACTGTGTATCACTCCTCACTCCATTAGCTCAGTCAGCATAGTCACAATTACACTCTCTGTTAGTTGGCGAATCATTGATGTAAACCTTATCTCCACCTACTGGCTTGGCATGCTTGCTTGAACATTTGTAGTCATTTTGTGATCTCGTAAAAAGAAGGTTGTGTGGACGGAGATCTTTTTTAACGGAGGGGAAGTAATCTGTCCAAACAAACATCAGTGGTTGTGTAGACAAGGCCTTAGTCTCTGTGCTCTCCTCTCTCCTTTGTCAGTTCTAATGTTTACATCCCTGGTTTGTGCTTGTGTTCCTGATCGTGTTCCTTGTGCTTCTGTTTTGGCTGCAATTCAATTCTACTGTTGCCATTTTGTTCCTTTGCTTCCTGAGTTTTTTGGATATGTGGAATTTTCAGTTTGCCTGCCTGCAAAGACTGCAAGCCTGCCTATGCTTATTATTTTTCACTTATCTTCTCACCTGCCTTGCCCATGGTTTGCTGTTTGGGTCCAGTTAACTTTAAGCTTAACATTCCATTGCCGTATGCAGCCAGGTTCCCTTTTTAGAGATACTGCTTATGTAGAGCAGAAAAAATACCTGCTTGACTTTTGTCCTTTTTATTTTATGGGAAATGTTTATTCGCATCATTTTGTGTTTTCATCTCTAATATCTACACTTGAATCCATTTGTTCAGATGTTTACTATCGACACACTTTTTCAGATAAGGGCCATGAATAATGCAGCACAGGGTCTGTACGGGAAGCTGCCCTAATTATAAATGGTGTACACTGTGCAAGCAAAGCAAAACCACACACACAATTTTACTCTTACTTACAATGCTTATCCACTGCTTTGCATAAACATGCCCACACATTGCCACCCGCACACAATCGCACATTCATAAACACCTCTCACACGCAGGTGACGTCAGGGTGTTGAAAGCCACGGTGTCCTGTGCTCGTTTCCCATTGCACCGCATTCCCATTACTGTAGGAATGAAACACACACACACACACAGAGAGAGGAGGTGTATGGTAATTGAGGAGTCCTCTAATTAGAGAGCACACACTTTACAGCAGCAAGACACCATTAATGCACCCAGTGTTTGTTAGTGCATCCACACTGATGGCCACACAACTGTAAGTACTGTTATTTAACATTCTGTGCTAGAGGATCCATGGCTCACCAGGGTCTGCTGTGGTCATGATAAACAAGGACCAGGAGGGTTAAAGCAAAGATCTGTTTGTGTGGGTGTGTGCATGTTTGCATGTGTGTGTGTGTGTGTGTGTGTGTGTGTGTGTCGGGCTGACTGTAGGAGATGCTGTATGAGTCATCTGCTCCCCAGAGGACACATTAGTTCAATGTGTCTTTTTTTCCCTCTTTAACTTTGTGGGGGTTGTGTCCTACCTGAGGCTGCTTTAGTCTGGTTTAGTAATATGTGTATCATTTAATGCACGGCCGCGACCGCCCAATCATTAACATAAATTGAGAAACACACAAGTTGTTATTTTTGACATTTGTAGTGCTAGTATTACCACTGCTATTGTTATTAGATAAGGGTATAACATATTATTAAAAAGTATAATTTGTAATCATAGCAGTAACGCTAATAATAGTAGTAGCAGAGATGCTAGTAGTAGAAGAAAGAGTTGTAATAGTGGTAGTGACTATAATTGTAATGGTTCTATAGGATTTGTTGACAGTACTAGTACTAGTTATAGTATTGGATGGTAATATAGTATGTGTTTACCAGCTACAGTCCCCAGCAGTGGTAGTTGTAGTAAGACGTTTGAGGAATACTTACTTCATAAGTTTAGAGGTGGTATAAGTGAAAGTTAATACGTAGCATTGCTAGTGGTAGCAGAAGTACTAACATAAACTATTAGTAGTAGTAGAAGTAGTATCATTAGTAGTGTAGCCAGTAGCAGTACTAGTAGTTTGCAGTAGTTGGCTGCTTTATAAAGACTCACAAGGAGCAGATAGATACGTTTTCCTGCTTGATTTGCCATCTGCAGTAGATAAACAGGAGCCCAGATGTATTGAATCTCACCCATGTCTCCCACCAATTAGTTTGTCCCTCTCTCCCCCCCCCCTCTCCTCCCTCTCCTACCTCCCCCCCCACCTATTCATCATGTTGATGGCTCACTTGGTGCTCGTCTAATGTTCGACTGAATCTTTTCTGTGGAATCGTCGCAGCCCCGAAAGAACTGTCTTCCCCGCGGCCTGATTTCCTGTTTGTTAATTAGCTGAAAGACAAGCATGAAAAACAGTCTGTTTTTATTTCCCCAGTGCAACATTTTGATGGAGTCGGACGATAATGCAGAGCCCTATTTGTCGGGGAGTTATGAGGAGTTTGTAACAGCTGTAATTTCTCTTTATGGCTGTCCTTGGTGTGTGTATTTGTGCGTGTGTGCGGCGTGCGGATGTGTGTGTGTGTTTGCTCATAGCTCTTCTCGATACCTAAAGCTTTTACCTTTTTCCCCCCGATATGAACGGCATTCATCTTTTTCAGCCTCTTTATCTCCTTGGACAGAATAACATTTTTTTTTACTAATGGATTGAAGGTCATATCCTTAGATCCTTTGTGAAGCTCATTTGTTCGATGTTCCTGAGCCACAAAATCCTCTTTATTGCTTTGAAGGATTGAGAAGATGTTTAGGGCTCAATTAAATTGCCGTTTAGCTCATCAGCAATTGCATTACTCATAAGATACAACAATACAAACAATGAAACTAAAATTAAAATTGTAAGACCTCACACTTAGGTCTCACTCTTTAATCTTATTAAAACTATGACACACTTGTTTCATCATCCCATGGAGAAACATTGTCCTCGTAGAAAATAACAACTTATCTTGTCTTCCAGACTGTAAATGCACTGGTTATTGAGTTGTACATGTACTGCAGATGAAGTCAATGGAACTCAGGACTTCACTTCGCTGACTGCTAATTATATTGCCCCCATCAGGTCAATTAGAATCATATTTGGAAGACATTAGCATTTCTTTTCCGAGTTATTGTGCCAAGTTTCATGTCTGGACCTTGTTCCCGCTCATGGAAGGAGTCGTATCCGATATTGATGAGCCGGCCATTCCCACATTCATCAATCAAGTACTTAATGTATTGTGTAATGCTTGTCCTCAGAGCATATGCACAAAATAGTGGAATTTCTGTCCCAAACATGGCCTTTAGAAATCTACCAACTATTTAATTTTATGGTGATTGGTATGTTTATGGATCAATCTTTCCCAATAGTAGAATTATGGAGCTCAGGCCTAACATGGTGCACTTCAAATCTGGTCCCATGTTTCTTGAAGCATTTGCACATCATGTCCAGTTAGTGAACCAAGTTGTATGTTTCTTGCTCTTTCCAGCTCACATCAATTTAGGCAGCAGCAACAACAGCAATAAATCAGCACAAACAGAGAAAGGTTCTACCTCTGTGATAAACTACACAAAACAGTCCTAGACTGATATTATCAGTCATTCAAACTACCTTCATTATGATAGTTATAAATTAATTAATGAACACGATATACACATTCTTTGCAATTCAATACCATACACTAAAAAAGATTAGAATTTTTCACAGTCACTTTTTTTTAATGGCAGTATTAAAAAGCATAAATTGATAATACTAATATAAGAATAGTACTTGACAATTATATAAGAACAACCACTACTTAGATGATCCCTTGGCTTTTATTTACAATATAATTGCTTTTAAATAGATAAAATGGCATAGGGAATATCAACAAAGGCCATGTTGCCAACCAGTTCACTCTAAGTTATCCAGTAAAAACGTGTTTTTAGAATTGTTTGCAAACTCTATCCTTCAGTTCTAGTGTTTATAATCTACAGTTCATTCATCCTGCTCCAGGAACACAGCTGTAGTATCAGCCATTACATCGTCTTGACCTCCTGGCCTCCATGTCTCATTCTCTGATAGGTGGACGACCTCAAGGCCAAGCTGGCTGCCCAAGAAGTGGAACTCACGCAGAAGAACGAGGACGCTGACAAGCTGATTCAGGCAAGACCATGTGCTCCCTCTTAGAAACACTGCAGAAACTGTCAGTTGAATTAGTGGCTTCTGCTCACTTACACTGACTCTAGTCTGATCTGGGTTTGGTTTTATTTGTCCAGGTTCTGTCATATCTGTCTCTGAGATTTCTTCTGCTAACAAAGTTCACTTTTGGTGCTCAAAGACTTGATATTACATTTGAACAAAATCTTTTCGAGAAATGTCCCCGCCAGTCTGGATAATCCATATATAGATTTCTGGTGTCTGATGTAGAAACTGCTAGTACAAGATGAGAAATTCAGAGAAACACGGCCTCTGATCTGTTTAAGCTTTAGCTATAGATCCAATAGGGGAGAGGAATAAATATTTGCATGTATAAATTTGTTGCAGGCTGAACTTTTCTCGCTGCTGATCTGGTTTTGTCAGAAAATGTGAATTAGCCTGGTGCTAAACTGACAACTGGATGACTTTTTACATCATATATCACATGTCCATGCTTTGCCCCTGTCTGAACCTGCACCATTAACTATCAATAAATTCCATGTTCTGTCCATAGGTGGTCGGGGTAGAAACCGAGAAGGTGTCCAAGGAGAAAGCAATAGCTGATGAGGAAGAGGAAAAGGTGGCAGCCATTGCTGTAGTGGTCAGCGGCACACAGAGAGACTGTGAGGAGGACTTGGCCAAAGCAGAACCAGCTCTCCAAGCTGCTCAGGACGCCCTTAACACTCTCAATAAGGTCAGTTACTCTCTCATCCCTGGCTGTGTCTTATTGATTTGCTAAATCATACTTTCTCTCCTACATGTGTTTGTGTTTAAGAGGGTTTGTGTTCTTTTTCCTTTGTTTGATTTTGTTTTCCCAGCTTCAGTGGAATAGTTATGTCCACGTAGGCCTTGAACTGTATAAAAGATTATTGAATCACAGGACTTAGCTGGGTCTTTGGAAAAATAATGTCTTCTCTATGTTCTGCAGGCATTTCGTTTCATCTTTGCATCCCATGTAGGTTTATGAGCAGCCTAGGGGATTTTAGAAAACACCCTCTGTTTAAAAGGTGCTCTCTGCTCAAACAAGCAGAACCGACAGTTCAATCACTGCTTAGAGCTCTAATTAGTATTCTCTGTTGTCTTCTCAAAGTCAGCACAGGTTCTTCTTCCTTTATTCTAATCCTTTCTTTTTTCTCTCTTTTTTCTGGGATATACAGTTGTTCAAACTCAATTATAGCTCTTTAATTTCCATCCATTGTTCCCTCTCTTTTCTATGTCAGAACAACTTGACAGAGTTGAAGTCGTTCGGCTCTCCGGTGGAAGCTGTGACGAATGTCACTGCAGCCGTCATGGTCCTGATGGCGCCTCGTGGGAAAGTCCCCAAGGACCGCAGCTGGAAGGCTGCGAAGGTGATGATGGCCAAGGTGGATGCGTTCCTGCTGGCGCTCATACACTTTGACAAAGAGAACATCCCTGACACTTGCCTGAAAGCTATTCGGCCCTACCTCAAGGTGAGTGCTTCAATTAGCCCTTATTCATTAAGTCAATGCTAACAGTGTGCAGTGTGCAATGTCTGCTGCTGGGTAAGCTCAGCTAATAAGTCATACATTTAGCATGTCAGTGCATGATTACAATGAGGGTGCCACGTTATGGCTGCTGAGTGTCCAAATGACAGCCAGAGAAAATCAACCAGTTAATTAAGCATTACAAATTTAACAGCCGCCCTGATTATGAATTTCACTGGAGCAGAAACAAGGCACGTCAGTGCAGGAGATAAAACTTAACTTGTTACTAAATTCACCAAGACCAACACATGCCTTCAGTTTCCAGAGACATTCACAGTCTCTCATGTTTAATATGGTTTTAAACAGGTGAGTAAGACTTCTGGCCTTTTTCTGCTCCAATCTCACTCTGTCAACTTATGTTTGATAATTAGCTAATGTTAGAAAACTTGGTTCAGGCTGATACTGCTGCCTCGGCTTCTTATTCACTATTATCTATCATCCTATTCACTTTTATCTAACTCTCCCAACAATGGCCAACACACATTGTAAACCACTGCTGCTTGCATGTGCTGAATCATAAACGTTAAATCTTTGTAGGCAAAATAGGCAAAAGATACACACCAATTTAACATTCTTCAGTTGTTACAAGCAAGTTTGGAAGAGAGCAAAGTGAATCTATAACGCCAACAACAACCACAACAGTTTTCAGCCAGAAGTGACTGATACCTACATTTGAGGGATAATGTAATTTAGTCTGCTGTCACGTGCTATCATACAAAGTGAACTGGTGGTGTTCTGTATGTCCAGAACAAAACCAACAGAAGATATTTTTCAAGGTCAAAAAAGGTTTTCTAAGACATTCTCCTTTTTCTGTGACAACACATCCTGTGTTAGCTTTTAGCAACATTAGCTCGAGTGTCAGTTGAAGGCAATGTGTGAGATTCTGCATTAGATGCTTGATACAAACAAATTGAAACCTTCTTTGCCAACATTTCCACGATGAACTGGCCTAAATAATGATGAATAAATCTCAAATTTTAAAACAATCATATGCTTAGATGGTAGTTATTAATCTACTTAGATTAGTTTAGTTAGTGTTACCATTTTTCAACATGACTGGATTTTGATTGCCGTTACTTCTTCATTTATGTAGAGATCAATTACAGATGGGAATTAGCTGTGTAGCTGTCTGTCCCTGGCAGAGAAATACATAAAATCTGAATTTACATTTACATTTTTAAATATACAGTAGAACAAATATCAGAAAGCCATTCTGGTCTTAACTCAGTTTTGTTCGTGCAAAAATGTAGCTTCTGCATGTGCAGGGCAATATAGCAATTTATTTCCAGCACCTTTTCTCACTCTGACTGTAAATCTGTGATGTTATATTTTTCCTTTCTGCATGTGTTGATTCATCTGTTTGTCTCCAGGACCCAGAGTTCCAACCAGATCTGATAGCTTCCAAGTCGAATGCAGCGGCGGGTCTGTGCTCCTGGGTTATAAACATCGTCAGGTTCTACGAGGTTTTCTGCGACGTGGAGCCCAAGCGTAAGGCGCTGAGCGAGGCCAACGCACAGCTGGCTGCTGCTCAGCTCAAGCTCTCTGCCATCAAGAGCAAGATCAATGTGAGCCACCGTGTTGTACTGAGTTGTTGAGAGATTTGTTTGCTATATACCAACTTTCAGATACAAAGTTATACAATTTAAATATCTAAAATGCAGATTATATGTTCTTTAAACATACATATCACCTTTATATATTTAATATATATACACAGTATTTGCCATTCTTGCCTTCTATTCTTTTCCTTGACAGGACAATAATGTTTGCATCAGTGCATTTTTTGTTGGTAAGCTGACTTTAGTGCAAAAGAGTGTGGGCTGAAAAATGACTTCTGAAAGACAGTGATCTCAGCACCTAGCTATGAAAGTTTTCGGAGACATCAGTATGGATCAACAACTCTATCAAACCCTGAAGATATGCAGTATAATAAGAATTTGATGCTACAGAAATGAAACAAAACAAAACAACAACAACCAGAGGCTATAAACTGGAGCCCAACTTCAGGATATGAGTTATTTTATCAAGGCTTGAGTGACAGTTGACACATGAGCTATGCCAGTAATGATAGAGCAGCAGCATTTCATCAATGCAAAGCTGGTGTAAGGGCCATTAAAGGCTTTTACTGTTCATTAATCTAAAACCAAATCCATCAGCCTAAAAACACCATTGATAAAAGCAGCTGTAAATAATTGTTTCTCAGTGGCATTGACATTCGGCACAGAGAGTGGTGCTCGGGACTCTGCTGCTTCTATCCAACCCTGCAGAGTGACCACTCTTAATAAGACACAGTCGGACTTCTTGTCATTTTTCAGCCCTCAGTCAGATCGGTTGAGCGGAGATAGGGTTCAGAGCCAAGGGGAATTAGCAATCCTCAAACTAATCTACTGAACCTGTGTGCCTCACCACCGATTAATCCTGTTTGTCCTTGTGCTAATTGCTTCCATATGCCAAATAAATCCATAGCGGAAGGGATCATAAGTTTCACCCAACTTTTCACACACTCCCAAGTTTCTCTCATAGACAGACTTTAGTCCTTTTTGTTTCCTGTCTTTGAGGATTATTTATGACCATGGCGTATTTTAACCACTGCCAATTTCTCTCTATTTGTGTGTGTGTGTGTGTGTGTGTGTGTGTGTGTGTGTTTGCATATGTGTGTGTGTGTGTTTGTGGCATATCAGATCCTTAATGCGAACCTGGCGAAGCTGACAGCCAAGTTTGAGAAAGCCACTGCAGACAAGCTCAAGTGCCAACAGGATGCAGAGGCAACCGCTCTGACCATTTCTTTGGCCAACCGTCTGGTGAGGAGGGGAATAGTGGTCTCACACAGTGCATCCTTTAACACTCACAGACACACGCGCACACACACACACACACACACACACACTTTCTTACACACTCCCTCTCTCATATAATATCATATATTTGTGTACTTGTTCAGGGGTATTAATGGAAAGAATATTTGTTCAGCCCTTCCCTTCCCCACCAATGTCAGATAATTCCCTTTCAATAACAAATCATTCAAATCAAAACACACAGACAGCACAGGCACTTGCAACAATCAGTTGAACCCTTTTCTTAACAGTGGTGCCACAATCCCAGTTATTCACGGAATGTTAGTGTCTCAGAATAAACCTACAACCTATAGACAAAAAAGATTGAAGTAATGTTAACAGATTCACATCTTTTTCCAAAGTTAAAATTTAAAAAAATAATGATGTAGAGATGTGGATATCTTGTAAAATAAACAGATTAAAGGGAAAGTTTACCCAAAAGTGAAAACATACTCATTATCTACTCACCACTATACCGATGGAGCAGTGGGTGAAGGGTTCCACAAAACACTTTTGGAGTTTCAGGGGTAAACAGCGTTGCAGCCAAATCCAATACAATTGAAGTAAATGGTGACTGATTCAAACGTTAAAAAACAACAGAAAACAAATGTATCCATACTGCTCCTGTGGTGTAACCAAAGTGTTCCTAAGCCCCGACATTCAAATTGGACTCGAAACAAGGTCATTTTTACGCCTTTATTTTCCCTGTAATCCACGCGATCCAGACAAGGACACTGTTTACCCCTGAAACTCCAAAAGTGTTTAGTAGAATCACACCATTTTAAATTTTTGGATGAACTATCCCTTTAAGAAACTTGTATTTTTAGACACACGTACAGTAAAGTTCTACTGCATATACAGCTATTTTATCACTGCTTGTTATTTCAGCTGTCTATTCCATAGGTACACATTATTTATGTCTGCACACATGCGCTCACATATACAGCCTTCATAAATCCCTTCCTATCTGCCAGTGTGTAAATCTCCTGCTGACAGCAGCAATACAAAATTGGGTGTTGACACTGTTGATATTATTATCACAATTATTCAAAAGAAGCTTCCAAAGGGCCGACGAGAGCAAAACAAGAATGAGGGTTTGTACTCGTCTGCTTGTCAATCACTTAATATCAATGCAAATGCAGTGAACCTGCTCAGGTGTACAGTGTTTCCACGATGTGCACTGAAAAGCGAGAGTCTGTATCAAGGTGGTGGGGCCTCTCAAGTTTAGAAGAGATAAGATATTGAGGTGAACTTTTTTGATCCCTGGGGGGAAATTGGATCATTCAGTAAGGAGGTGTTGGTACACGAGCAGGGAGATGATGAGAGGATATGAAAACCTAATAAAAAAGGACTTGAAGGTAACAAGGACTTGTTGTTCTGGAGATCTTCTTTTGTTCCTGAGCGTGTGCATCAGCGGCAGCAGACGTAGATTACTTTAGATTTGATTTTACAGGATATTCCCACAGGGAAGGTGCTGCAGTGAAGTTAAAAAAGAAATCTCTTGTTTCAGGTGGGAGGTCTGGTGTCGGAGAATGTTCGCTGGGCGGAGGCCGTCGAAGAGTTCAAGAAACAGGAGAGGACTTTGTGTGGGGATGTCCTCCTCATCACTGCCTTCATCTCCTACCTGGGATACTTCACCAAACACTACAGACTGCATCTCATGGACAACATGTGGAGGTCTTACTTCAGCCAGCTGAAGGTTAGAGGCTTAGTTATGAGTATGAGTATGCCCAAGAAACAACAACAATGTCCAAGAGCCCTAAGATTATTTTAGGGGTTTTAAAAAACGTTTTTTTTTCATGAATGGTGCAACATTCATCATTGTGACATCCAGATTTCAACATGTATGACTGCTTGTATTAGTTAGGCTGGTGCATTCAGAGTAATGTGTTACAACAACACCTAGAAGTAGTTATAGTCAGAGCTACATATATATAATTCATATTTTAAAACAGTGTGTATTCTTCATGTAAGGGGAGGAAGGGCTCAGTAATTTACGTTTCATCAACACCTGTTTACCTGTCAGATATTCTTACTGAGTATGAATCCACAGATGAAAATAGTCCCTAACAAAAGGCACTATTTTCTCCTTGACATGGAGGCTGCAGGAACTGTGATGATCAGCATGTCCTGTTTTTTTCCTCCCACAAGTGTGTGATGCTGGTGGAGGTTGTTGTAAAGAGAGCAGCACATTAATCAAGTTGAAGAAAGGCTCAGTTACCTTCTCTTTATTTTAGTCACACATCTAACAAAACCATCTCCTCTCTAAACCTGCTGCTTGCTGCAATCACTGCTGTCGATCATGTTGAATGAAAGAACGTAAACAGGATCACTCCAGTTACTGATTGTATCACAATTGTCTATTTATCAGTGTAAAGGAAACTTTCCCATAGTTGGTCTGTCAGGCGTTGCCATCTCTGCACACAAGTCAATACGAGTCCAGACTGTTCTTGTGTGTAGTTCCTTAATGATGGAATAAGTTACACAATGCTCTCAATTCCTCTCAGTCTTTAATGATCTGTTGAAGACTTGTGTGCCTAACTAGCACTTAGTGTGCACGTTCACTGCATTTCTTCACCTGATCTCCTACAATTTGGTTTATGGAAGAGATGTAGCACTAATTATCCTGTACTGAAGCTTCAGTGTTTTCACTTTGGATAAAAGTGTCTGTCAGGTAAGTAAATGCTTATGTCAAGGACACATTTAGCTTTAAACTCCACTGTGTTCGAGGAGACTAACCCAGTGCCTGTTGTGAACATGCCTGGTGAGGATGGGCTGTTTGCATGGCCTGTGGTGATGCTGGTTGCAGCTTTCTTTCTGAAACTAGAAAAGTTACCTGCAGTAATTGAGCCGCAGCAAGGAAAGAGCTGCTGCAGGACTCAGTCCACAGAACCCTTGATGTAGTAGATAGAAGTTAAAAAGAAAACATTTATGTGGTTGTGTATGACTGACTACCGTTGTTTCACTTTAAGATGCTAACAGTAATAAACATGATTCAAACAACAAATATCATCAGGTTCCCATCCCGGTGACCCCTGACCTGGACCCTCTGACCATGCTGACTGATAGCGCTGACATCGCCATTTGGCAGAACGAGGGCCTGCCTGCTGACAGAATGTCCACTGAGAATGCAACCATTCTCACCACCTGCCAGCGCTGGCCCCTCATGGTGGACCCCCAGCTGCAGGGCATCAAATGGATCAAAACCAAATATGGGGACGACCTGCGTGTCGTCCGCATCGGACAGAAAGGGTAAGAGGCTTCACGGTTAAATGTGCACCTGTCACTTTTAGTAAAAGATTTTTGGATACATGAATTCCTGCTGTTCTGCCCTGACAGGTACCTGGATGCCATGGAAAGAGCACTGTCAGCAGGTGACGCGGTTCTGATAGAGAACTTAGAGGAAACAATGGATCCCGTTCTTGGACCTCTGTTGGGCAGAGAAACCATTAAGAAGGGCAGGTAAGCAGTTTCACAAAAGTTATTTACATTCTGAAACTTTCAGTATTGTTTTGTTACCCAGTGAAATGCGACTGTATTGTTGAGGGAATTGAATTTTAGGCTGGATTTTGATCATTTGTGATGTTTCCTTCACCGAAAAAATCATCAATTCATCAAGTTTTATAAAAAGATCCAACCTTGTTTAAAAGGCAATAATTGTATTGAGAAAGTATGTTTAGAGATAAATAAAATGAAAGGTTATAAAAGTATATATTTGTGAATAAACCTTTGAAGGAACCATTTTATGTCTAGATAGAGGGAGGGTTCTCTTCCACAGAGTCCACCCTGTTCCATGTTTCTCCAGTAGCTCAGAATGGATAAAGCTGACATTTGCTCTAGAGACGGTCTTTCTGATCTGATGCTCCTTCATGCGTGGTTCAGCACTTTTAATATGATTTGTTAAAAAAAAGGAAAAACATAGTCAGTACTTAGTACTTTTTAATGACAGTGAGATGACATAATTGCTGATCGTGTTCTATCACCTTAAATGGTGTCTGCTTTGGTATCATGGGAATCTTCACTTCTATTCAGCTGCTCTCACTTACCCACACAGGTACATAAAGATCGGAGACAAGGAGTGCGAGTACAACCCTAATTTCCGCCTCATCCTGCACACCAAGCTTGCCAGCCCTCATTACCAGCCGGAGCTGCAGGCCCAGTGCACACTGATAAATTTCACAGTGACCAGAGACGGTCTGGAGGACCAGCTGCTCGCCGCGGTGGTCAGCATGGAGAGACCTGACCTGGAGGAGCTGAAGGTAAGAATGTCAGTGGAGGCAGAGATATGTAATATGAACACTCAGTCCCAACAGTCCTCTCATGAAAGCACATGTAAATTCACTATATCTGGATTTTCACACACTCTTATATATCAGTCCCCTAAACATCCCTGTTTTTTTCATCAAGATCCATTAATTATTTCCTGAGAAATCAATGAAAATGTTGAAAAATACTCTATTTCACTTTGGATCATTCATGCCCCAACCATCCACAAATCTTCAAGGTGATCAGTCGAGCAGTATTGTGTTATCCTGCTAAATAACAAACAATCAAATGTAGACGAGAACTAGAAGCAGGGAGGTGATTCCTGACAGACTAATACCCAGACTGCTGAGAGACAGCTTCTCCTTAACAATTCACTATGACCTATGTCATGTCACCTGCAGATTGTGGACCAAAATATGAAACTCTTGCTTCTCTCCATGTGTAGACAACAGGCTTGATTGAATTCCTAATGGGCCTCTTACTTTTTATTGCACAAAACCTAATGAGCTCAGTTTTCAGCTGGAGTTAATGTTCACTGTGTTCACCACAGCATCTCTGCTCTGATCGTTCTGTGTGAGCCTGAATCAAGTTGATTGTCAGCGTTTGTGTGTCTGTGTGTGTGTGAAAGGGGAAAACAAATTCCTGGATCTGCTCCCTCATCTAGATCCGCACCAATAGTAAATGCGATCTTTCCTGCCTCGTGCATCCTTCCACCAAGTTCAGTGGTAATCCGTCTGGTAGTTTATACAAAATCTTGCCAACTAACAGACAGAGAAACAAAGTGACCACATAACCTCGCTGGCAGAGGTAGCTAGGAAAGTGTTTGTCTCACTCTCCAGGTGCTATCAGACAACAAACCAAACATTCAGTGGAGTCTTTGAGAGTTTCTCTGAGCGCCTCAGTCAGCTAAAGGGATCTGCAGCGTTGGGTTGTTTTTTATGGGTTTGTCCTTTAAGGTGATTTCACCTTACACAGACACTTAAAGCATTCTGTAAATACAGTTTAGTGCTCCATTGCTCTACAGCACAGAGAGTTGTGCAGACTCCCTCTCCATGAACAGAAGTAGAGCTTGCACAGGCAATGGGAAATATTAGAGCACATAAAGAAATGGTTCTGTTGTGAGGTTGTTTCATATGGATTCTTATGAGAAACTCACTTACTTCCTGAGAACGTTGTTGCTTTTAAAGTAGGGATAAACATATATTTGTATTTTTCTAACCGATAACCAACACCTGCTAACCGATTAACCATTAAAATAGAACTTTAAATGTTATTAAATGGACGCTAAGTTACTGAAAGTGATTATCAGCCATGATGCCTCAGTGAGGAAATCACCTTTTTCTGTTTTGAGAAACACATTAGATTTCATGCAACAGCCTTAAATAGTAAACTAAAATGCTCTCATGACCTGGTTCAGTTTCAAGCATCTTATATTGTTTGATTATAGACAGTATCAAAGAAGAAAGTATTTATATTTGAATGTCATGGCTTGTAGCATCCATGAAGAATCAACCATTCAGACAGTAATCCATTAATCCTAAATAAGAAATGTAATTAAGTTTGAAGCACTAACAATTTAACACTGTGTCACAGTCACCCTGGGTACTGTTCCTGTGACACTCACACATTTATCATCAAGCTCCAGGAATTGTGTAATTGTGTCTTGATGGTATCCTCAAGGGAGTTTCATCAGTTTTTTATCACTCTGGCAGAATCATTTATGATCACACATCCACATCCACCTCTCCAAAATCAAAGCAGAGGCGGGTACGAGACGCTCTAAGATGTTTTCCCTTTTTAATTTAAATGGCTCTCTTTGGTGCGTGGATCCTTGACCCTTGACTGCGAGGAGGAGAAAGCTGTTGTCCCACTCTTTGATCAGTGTCGCTGTCTCCAGCAGAAGCTAAAAGCTGTTGTTGCTGGTCAGAGTTAATGGCTATAGCTTGGTACACTGTGTACAGTACATCAGATTCCTGACGGCTGTGTGACCAACTTCCAAGAAGTAACGAGCAGCAGATAGTTAGGATATCCACAGCACGGTCCACGGTGTCAATGTAAATGTTGTTAATTAAGCAAAGCTCCAGCGCCTAATGATGCCTCCCGCTCGTCTCTATCGACAATCTGCTCTTTTCATGTCAGATGTTTGAAACGGATTGGCCAATGGGGCTACTGTACCACAGCAATTAGACAGAACTTTGACACACTTCCACTGTTTCTTAAATGGGTCTCTTGTTAGTCGAGGGCCGAGGAGAATCAGAAAACCCTCTTCGTTCTCGTCTGGCTGACGGCGGTGTCTTTAAGAGATCAGAGCTGAAGATAATGTGGGAACTCTGTTAATGGGTCAGGAAGATTTACTCTAACACAATGCTATTTGCATTTTGATGGCTTTCTGGAGGGTGCCTTTGTTTGCGTTGGGGCCTCCGCAGGCGACACTTCATTCAGACCTGTAGGCTTCAATCCACAAGTCAGCATTTTTAATAAACACTGAAGAGAAAAAAAACACACCGAAACGCTGGAGTTATTTTGAGTCTAATGTCCCCTCAGCAAGTGAAATGTGATTTAATGAAGCTTGTTTAATTAGCATTTCACTGAGATCGGAGGGTGAGGGAAAAAAAACAAGATCTGGATACTCACTTATCATTTTAATTAACAGTGAAAGTTGAAGGTGGGTGGTGGAGGTGGAGTGCTGAGCACACTCTCAAAACATGGCCAGCAGAATGAAGCGCTGAATGGCTCTTTGTTGTCAGTAAACAACCCGGACTGATAACTATCGCCAGACTGATAGCGGAGCCCAAATTGTCTGTACCTGTTTAATCTTTGAATGACTCGGTGTCATTATACCTCTTAATGAGGTTAGCGTTGCTCCTGAGCCGTAAGATGACTACTGGGTGAAAGAGCTCTCGTTCAACGGAGCAAAAGACGGGCTAAGGAGCTTAAAATGTCAAGTTGCCTTTTTGGAGAGCGCACAGGGGGAATCAGTCCACAACCTTTTATCACAATAACTAACTCGTCTGGTGTATTGTCCTCCCTCTCCTTATATGAGTGTGCATGTGTGCATCCTTCTGCTTGTTTGTTCCGGCACCATTCATGCGTGGGCATTTTGCGTTAATGAGAGCTAAAAGGCTGCACTTCCCAAAGTACCTAAAGTGGCACTTAGTAATCATTTGCCTAAAAAAGAATGATAGATGTAATATCTAATTTTTATTCCAATTAGGGAATTCTGCTGACTGGTTAATTGTTTGTTTTTCTCAAGCAAGAGTAATTACAAGTACAATGTGCCGGCGGAAAGCCAATCTTTAAAAAGTGACTCATTACTGCATCCAGTTGGGAATGTTTGACCGTGGATGGCGTTTCCCCTCAGGAGATCCGAGTCTGGACCAGCAGAAGGTCACAGCTGAGTCACACAGGCAAATGTCCTCAGTTAAATGTCCACCACTCAAACCAATTTTGTGCTTTTTGTCTGTGCTCGCAGCGCAGGCATGTCAGGTCTTTTCCTTAAAAACATCACAAATCACATCAGTTCTGTTTCCCTTGTTCACTTTTGGCAGAGAAGTTTAAAGTAACAATGCAAATATAGAGCAGGAAATATTTAACAAAGTTTAGGCTCAATTAGTTTTAACAATGGTTTAAAATGTCTCTCATCAACGCAAAAGGAAATACTGTCATAAAAAGAGCAATTAAGCAGTGTGATCTCCAAAAGTATTTGCTCCACTGGCGGAACCCAGTTCCGCCCCTTCCCCTCGGCAACCTACCAGCTCCCCTGGTGATTCCCCAGGGGCAGGAACGTCTAAAGCCAGAACGTTATTACCACCGCCTTTTTGGAGATCACGCCACTCGAAAAAAACGTCAACTATTATCAGTCGCCAAAAAATCCTCGAGTTGGCAAATCTCCCAACAGCCCAGCCTCCCATAATTACAACAATTCAAAGGTCGCAGAGGCTTCAATTAAAGGAAACTTCAATAAAAGCAAAGTCATTATCGAGCAGAAACAAGAAGCTGCAACCGACTATAACGAAGGACAGAGCGGGATGAAGCAATAAAGAGAAGCAACCATGCCCCGTCGACTTTGTTCTCCAGACGCCTCTCAGACAGCGCCTCTTTGAAAAATTTAAAGTTTCTCTCAGTGAGAACAAAGACAGAAAAAAAAAGACTGGTTTGAGTTAAGCTTTATTAGACGACGGGTGCGCTAATCCATATGCTGAGGTGTGAGCAAAACCCTGGGACTGAGCTGCGTGTGTATGCGTGCTTATTCTGTCTGATGCCCGTAAAGGTTCATAATTAAACCCATAATGCCATGTATCAAATGATTCACTATGAGTGTGTGTGTAGTGTTCCCATAAAAGCTCCTTCTCCTTTCCCTCGAATCGACGGTGTCATCACGCCGAGGGTTGGGTCGCTCGGCAGGTTTGATGTTGGCAACCAGACGGCAGCTGGCTAATCCAGCCCAGAGCGCTTCCTTTATGGGTCCAGATAGTCGATGCAAAGCATATTGATTAGTTCTGCCTTTGAGGTGCCCTTCAGTATTCACGTCCTCATATTGACCGACACCTTGAACATCCCCCGAGCCTCAGATTATGATGATAAGGGCAGAAAAGAATCTGACAGCAAGCATATGGTGTATGTGAGAAATCCTCTGACATGCAGAATCTGTCAAACATTAAGTTTTTGTGTGTTTCTGTGTTTCTTAGTCTGGCCTGACGAAGCAGCAGAACAGCTTCAAGATCACCCTGAAGACGCTAGAGGACAACCTGCTGTCCCGTTTGTCCGCCGCTTCAGGAGATTTCCTGGGCGACACAGAGCTGGTGGAAAACCTGGAGACAACCAAATGCACTGCCGCCGAGATCGAAGAAAAGGTACTGTTCTTTTTTTATTGTTACAGCACTTTGTCATGTGATCAGAACTTCTCTCCTCCCATCAACACTTCAGATAACAGATCATAAGTTTCAGTGCAAGTATTTGGTGGATATTAGGAATCAATCAAATAGTTAGGAGATGACTTTGTGTTTTAGAAAAACTTATAAATTCAAATGCACATTGACTGTTACTGTAGAAAGAAGGACACGATAGAAAAAACTGGTAAAGTTGTAGCCCCTTAGTCACCTTTTTGTAAACTTTATACATAAATATATATATATATATATACACACCTCTTATCCTCTTGAGGGTTGCAAGGGGAGCTGCAGATGTTTGTTCTGAATCATAATTGTTCAGGCATTTGCTGGCTCAAACAGAAAAGTCTAATAATTATCATGTTCCATGCAGTGTGAGAACATATTCTCAGGAACCGTGAAATTGAAATAGCTCTGCATTTTACTGGAGGGTGTTTTATTGGATAGTGCACAATTTCATCATTAGCTGACTGATTAACCTTATGTGTATGAGTATGTGTACAGATGTGCGCTTGTGTCTGTGAGTGTGATTCCCTCTGTGTCTGCACTATCTTTACTGTAGGTGAAAGAAGCCAAGGTGACAGAGGCCAAAATCAATGAGGCTCGGGAGCACTACCGACCAGCAGCAGCACGGGCCTCCTTATTGTACTTCATAATGAACGACCTCAATAAAATCCACCCCATGTACCAGTTCTCTCTCAAGGTACACTGTCTATTGACCTGCCATGTTTCCTCCCCGCCTCACTGGCCCCCTGTGAGACCCCTCTTTACGCTCACCTCTCTGTTTCTACCCTCCCTTCTCCATTTGCTCACCATGTTTTATGCTCTTTGTCCTGCTTTTATTGTGTTTGTGACTCCCTAATGTGGTTATGTAGAGGATAATGTCTTTCATATTGTCAGCCAGCGAGTGCTGAGAGGAGGCAGCCTGAGATATGGTTTGCAATCACTCCAGACTCTGCAGGTAGCTGCCCAGGCCCAAGTTATTTCCCAACGTAATCAAATGAAAACACATTCAGTGTTGATATACCTTTGACCTTCTGAATGAAATAACATGCATTACAGGATGTGTTCTTCACACCAGGTGAGAGCACAGTGTGACAGCTAAATTGACAAAAATGACAGCGTGGTGCTCAGAGTAGAAGATAAAGACAATTATTCTATTACCTTAGTGACGTTTGTATTGACAGTCACTCTAACATTTGTTCAAGAATTCAGTAAGACTACAACTTTGATTAGTGCCTTGATCAGTTGTGTGTGTCGCCCTCATACCTGCACCGCTTGATATGTTGAAGAAATTGTACCACAGTAATCACCAGCTGAGCCTGGTCACAAGTTGAGCCTGGTCACAAGTGGATAAACACCCTATACACGTCAGGAGCTCACAGTTTACATTAGACAGCCACGGCTTCAAGGACAAATCCCATGAAGTTTTCTTTCTCTCAAAACTATGACTTCCTTATGCTGGATCAGGCCTAATACCGTCATATCTATCATGTCAAATGAAACTGACTTGATAATGTCCAACTTATAACTGAGCCACATTCAACACAACAGCTAGTTATTGATTTGTGTCATTTGATTTGTTCATCTATGTCTTTTAGAAAGTGACTCTCTTGTTGACAAAACTATTAATTTGTGTTGTGTGTCGATCCCCAGGCGTTCAGCGTGGTCTTCGAGAAAGCGGTTCTGAAGGCCGAGCAGGATGAAGTTCTGACCCAGCGGGTGTCCAACCTCATTGACAGCATCACCTCCTCAGTCTTCCAGTACACCACCAGGGGCCTGTTTGAGTGTGACAAGCTCACGTACATAGCCCAGCTCGCTTTCCAGGTAGGAAGGGAGGCTGCTTTCATCTTCTGCATGGTTTGTTTTTGAGAACAAGCTGGCCATTGAATCAGCTATTCCTGGGACCAGAGGACCTGTCTGGATTTAATCAAGTGGAAAGGAAATGCGGTGTGTGCTCGAATACAGCATCTCCAAGTCATCTGTGTTTGTTGTGTCCCCAGATCCTTCTGATGGATAAAGAAATAAACCCTGTAGAGCTGGACTTCCTTCTGAGATACCCCGTCCAACCAGGCGTAACATCACCGGTGGATTTCTTTTCCGACCACTCCTGGGGAGGAATCAAGGTACTGTGTTGCTGTGTTGTTGCCGCTACTAAAATGTAATGACTGTGGAGAGGAGCGGAGTTCTTGTTGTGACTCGCAGAGGTGGAATCAATTAGAATGTTGTATAAGTGAGTGGTCAACTAGAATTAAGTGATGCTGGATCCTCAGTGAAGTGGTGACAATAACTTTAGAGCTGAAGACAACTAATATGTTGGACAAATGACAGAACATTTTCAATTATACTCTATCCAAATAATATGATTGGCTGTCATACCTGTCTGTCATTAACCAACCAAATCAAATCGAGCCTCATCTAGCTAGTTTTTTTCAGGATTACCAACCCTATCTTTAATATAGTTTTATCCAAGAAAAATATTTGAATTAACTACTCAACCCTCATGTGATGTTACATGTTGCAGCACGGCTAAAGTGAAATCTTTCTCAGCACTTGATGGTTAATGAAAAAAATATATAAAAATTATAATCTACAGTCAAATAGTGTTCTAATCCACATGCATTGGGCGACCTAAATTAACTAAAGTAAATGGAATGAATGAAAAAAAGAATCAGTACAAAACTTTAGTGCTATGCTGTTAATTTAACAAAATAAAGCTGCTTTTACATCTCAAAATCCGCCTTTGATCAAGAGATCAAGCTCTCCTCCTGACATTCATAAAGATACATTAGAAAAGTACATGCACAGAGTCTTAAATTGTAGATCAGCTCCATTTTTGGAATCCCATTTAGCTGCCCTCAATGAGTAAATGTCAGAAATATGGTCTCTAGTCGTAAAAAATGTAATTGACTAATTTGCCTTTTTATCCACCCTATCATGTATGAGAAGCCTGGCTGAAATCAACAATTTCCCTCAAGTTATTTTAGCACTTGGTTGCCCAACCCAGTCTGTGGAGTTGTCTCTTATGATGTAATTTGTGCAGCCCAGTCTCCCAGCAACAACTCTGCCTTAACTTGAAAATACACAAAGATTAATTGAAGTTTATTTTCTTTGTTTCACCCAAACCTCCGGTCTGATGGCACGTGATTCTCTGGGGCCCAGCTTTGCTCCACGACCCTGATTCATTTTAAAAGCAGCAGAGCTCTGCGTACCCATAATTCCTCTTAAAGGACAAACGTCTGGCAACGCAATGCTGTGAACGTCAAGCAGCAGAGGTTCCCTTGCTTGTCACATCAGTTTAGCAGCAAACAAAACCGAAGCAGTAGAGGTTTTTTTTTCCCCGTCTCATGCTCATGAATTTTTCAATCTGTACCGCCTAGAATATTAACCTAACCTAAACTCCTCCAGGGATTCGGAGACGGCCTTTCTACAGCTACTATCGAACCACCGTGGATGTTTAGTGTACCGCTAATCAAATTGTGTCACTCGATTTTCTTATTGCAGTTGGGTACATAATCAGTTGGAAAGCTTTAACGGAGGATAAGATCCTCTGAATGCTTGGCTCTCCTGAGGATATTAGCAGAGCAGGAATCCCATGAGGCTGTGTGTGTTCTCCTCTCACGGGGGCCAAGAGGTTGCCAACCGCCTGCAGTAATTAGACAGACTGAGTTGAAGTGACAGACAGTGTGACGGGCTGTTTCGTCTCACTCCACCATGCCACCTCATTCTAAGTGGAGGTTGTGGGAGAGCTTAAAACTGCATATGTTTCTTTCCGTGGCACCTTGTAGCGAACTCCATGAGTCTGCTGTGGGAGGGTTCCAGGACCCTCCTCATAGATGATATAGTAGAGCAGACAGCCAGTGTTTGTTCTTGAATGCTTGTCAGGGAGTTTACCTGCTGGAGGCTGCACTGCGTGACACTGCTGTTCTCCACAGCTGAGATAAGGTGTCTGTCAGCTGGGGCATCACAATAACCCCCAGTGGTTCTGCCACGGATGCATATTCAGTCCTCCCCACCCCCCGCAACGTTCTGAAAGGGATCGTGATTACTCAGCATTTCCATTTCAGAATAAATATTACTTATATAGGCATGAGGAAAGATAAACAGCCCTGTCTAACTTTTTTTTTGTCTCTTTTTCCGTCCAACTTCTGCAAACAAAGTTGGTCCTTTTTTGCTGTTTATTGCGAAATGGCTCTGAAGTGGTCAAAAACTTGATCACACGGAAGCAGCACTTTAAAAGAAGATGTAGTCCTTTTTCCTGTATGAATCATTTTTCTTTTCCTCCACCACTAGGCCCTGTGCTGCTTGGAAGAGTTCAGAAACCTGGATCAAGACATCGAGGGTTCGGCCAAACGTTGGAAGAAGTTCGTGGAGGGCGAGTGTCCTGAAAAAGAGAAATTCCCCCAAGAGTGGAAGAACAAAAACTCGCTCCAGAGGCTATGCATGATGAGGGCTCTGAGGCCTGACCGCATGACGTACGCCGTGAGGTGAGAGGTGGAATCTTAGCTTGACGTTTGCTCTGTGATCTGTGAAGGATTTTACTGACCTGTGCTCCTTGGGAAAGGTAACAGGTCAAACTGTTTAACCTTTGACTTTAGAATCTGAGTTGAAAGAGCGCCTGCTACAGACAAACAAACAACTGCAATTATACGACTTTCCAGGAACAATCAATGAGCCTCATTATTAGACAAGAAGAGAAACAGTGCTTACCTCTCAAAATGTCATCATGTCAACTGTGGGCACAGTGTTCACCTGGTATTTATATACAATATCTTATCTGGATGTTGAAATTCAGAAAATATCAAATAAATAGCAGATTTCAGACATGACCTCCAGAGGATGTCCACATATTTGGGCAGACTTTAAGAGTTTGCCTTTAAAACATGAACAAGGCAGCAGGGGATTCTCTGCTCAGACACATTCACAACAGTACAGAAATCTGGGGTGGCGCAGCAGGCAGAGGCAGAACGTGACATATACATTCATTGGAGATCAGGTGTTTTTATTTGTAGCACATCAACACCAGCATTAGCCCTTGTCACCAAAAGCTCCCCTGACATCTTAGTTAGTTTCTTCTACGTATATGAAGCCAATTCTGCGTTTTATGTCTATAAAAGTGTAATAGTTCCTCTAAGCTGCTAAAGTAAGCATTAAACTGCATTTATGTTTGCTTTGTATTTTCAAAAGAAAATCTGCCCGCAAAGATTGAAATGTGGAAAATGTTTAATGTCTGAAACAAAACGATTCGGTCAGAACGATGAGGAAAAAAAGGGTTTTACCTGCCGACATGTGTAAAATACAGCCACTGGCAACGCTGTTATGACTAGAGGTAATATAGTACCTGTATATCCAATGCACTGTACTACAGAGACTGCAGACTCTTTCGATTATTCAGCTTGTCGGTCAAAGATAATGAAAAAGTGTTGCAAACTGAGATGTGTTCCCCCCCGCAGAGATTTTGTCGAGGAGAAACTGGGAAACAAGTACGTGATTGGCAGATCCCTGGACTTCGCCATCTCCTTTGAAGAGTCTGGTCCAGCTACGCCCATGTTCTTCATCCTCTCTCCTGGAGTTGACCCTTTGAAGGATGTGGAGAAACATGGTAATACTCTCGCTTCTTTTATCTTTAATAGGCTGTAAAATTCAGCCTCACAGTGTGTTCTGGACTTTTATCAGAGCCGACATATAGCCCGTCTAGCTGTCGTTTCTTTATGTGGTGAGAACATGCAGGATTTACATTGAAAAGCCTTTTGAAGTTTAGTGCACGCTTACCTGCCTCCATGATTTCCACTGTGATTCTTACTGCATGGGGAAGATAGTGCTGTGTGACTCTGCTGTGATATCAGCCATCACTGCCGATGCACTACAGGCTCTGGATAGATTGAGGAGATTATACTAAAGGTCACAAATATATGAGACAACACCACTGGTGTATCAGGGGCAGTGAAAAGTAAATGTCATTGGTTTTAGAGTAACTTTACATTCTTATGACTTGTGCGGATGGCAGCAGGATGTGCTGTTTTGATTTTTGACCAAAGAAATCCCAAAGGTCAAAGCTCTTGCACTGACCTGGAACCGGGCACCATCACTTTCATCTGCTGCAGAATAAGTCAGTGTCATTTGAATGGAATGAAATATTCAGATTGCAGTTTACTGGAACTGAGAGGTTTCCAGTGTTTCTACTTTAACCTAGTCCCTGAGCATTTTAGACTGTCAGTATTGCTCTATTCAAGTAATTCAGCATCATAAATTATTTTGCTGTGGATGCATGATTTTCTTTGCATTTCTGTTTCTGCTTGAAAGTCCCTCTTAAACTAATGGATCCATACCATAGAGTCGTTTCAACAAATACAGCTGTTGCACAGTTGTTTTTGAATATCTTAGAGGCCTCATCTTGACAGAGACAGGCAGCAGCAGGTGGTGAAATCAAACGTACACCTGCTGTAGACAGGCCTTCAACCCCAAACTGAAATTTACCATCCTCCTCCAATAAGATAAGAGAACACACTTCTCATGGAGCTGCCTGTAAGCTGTGTGATCATTGATTATCTGCAGCCTCACTCTGACTGTAGTCAGTCTCTTTAAGTGGAAAGGTTCAAGTAGTTAATTGCTGCAGATGTGGACAGAGAATGTTGATGGGGAGTAGCAGCACCCTGAACCAGGGAAAGGGGCTTTGCCATTATAGCTGTGACTATTGGGTTTCTCATTGGTATTAGGCTTCAATTAGATTTTCATTAGATAGATGGTGTGATTTTGTTTGCTCTGCAGGGGACTAATATCCCCGAGACAGACCTCTGCTATCTGCCTGCTCTCAGGTTGGAGCTTTAATGAAACAGACAAGTACTTGTACCGTTTGAATGAAATCTCAAGGTGGACAAGGCTGAGTCACTGACCCTCTGCTGGCTGGGAAGTTAAACACATACTGTTTCATTTGAAGAAATTTGCTTCATTTAATTTATTTCTGAGAATTAGATGAAAAGATCAATATCACTGTTATCTCAATGCAACGGGAGTTTGAAGCTTGTTAACTTTATTTAAAACTATGTGACGAATGTCCAAATGCATATCAGCCCTCATTCATGTAAGCGATTACATCACTGCTCATGGCACCAGGATATTAAGCGTGCTGTTTCTGTTTTCAGTTAACGTCAGCTAAGAATTGGTGGTGTATTAACTTCTGTTTAAAGCTAGACCTACTCAAGCCCTTTCTATGGGATGGGTGGCTCAGGAGTTACCTTCCTGAAATCGCCTCAAAATTATTGCGGCAATGGCCCTGGAAAAACTGGCAAGAGCAGGTTATGATATTCAAATGTCCCCTTTAACAACTTTACTTGTTTTCAGTAGAAACAGAAAACCAGATGCTTTAATTCGGCAAACAGTCTTTCCCTGAGGGGTTGCAACATTTGGGCAGTCCTTATAAAATAATGAAGTCAACCTTTTTATTTGCTTTTCAAATCATAGTGACTCTCTGATGTCTTAGTGGCTACTTCAACCATTAATTATATTTTACCAAAGTATCATATCCCAATAGAATTCATTTTGTATTTAGATACCGATACATTAACCGTTTCTTGACCATATACATTGAGGCCATGTTTTTGCAGATGTAAGTAGCAATGGCAGCTGTTACCTCCTTCCATCCTCATGACTCTTTACCATATGTTGTGCTGCAGGCAAAAGCCTCTCGCGGCGTCAGAGTCTGAAGTTTGTTTTAAACACTCCACTACTTTTGTGTCTCTCATTCATAAGTCTCTCCTAACTGTTTGACATGTTGAGGGGAACTGTTTAGACCATCATTTGCAAAGTTCGGTTTTGTGGTCCGTTTCAGACTTTTCATCCAAAACACATCCATGCAACAGAAGTAGCTTTAGGTGTGAGGTTCTACTTTTATCTCGGCTCGTTGGAATCTATCTCCTGTTGGGAATTGCCTCGTTCTCTTTCACTTTCACTGTCCTCTGTGTTTGTTTGTGTTGCCTTCATGTAAATGTCCTGCTGGTATGAAAGAGATGTCCAAATGTTCATCACCTTTCATAAAGATAAAGGTTCGAGGATATTTTGAAACGATATGACACGTTTTTCTCATCACACTATATACTGCATATCGTCATATCACAATTTTTTTTTGATTTACCTTTCATCCATGCTAGCTTTACCAATGCTACTACTCGTTATGTTAAGCTATAGGCTAAATATGCCTATAAGCTAAATATGCCTCAGAGCCCACAGAGGAGGTTAGAGTTAGTTATTTTCCTAACTCTTGAATATCTCACCTGACTCTCAGTAGGATAACTCATTTTTAATCATATCAAACAACAGTTTGAACCCTGTTGTTGTCAGGAGGATATTCTGCTTGAAATGACATTTGTCTGTTTTGTTTCAGGAAAGAAACTGGGCTTCACATTTGACAACAAGAACTTCCATAATGTTTCTCTGGGTCAAGGCCAGGAGGTCGTTGCTGAACAAGCCCTCAATTTGGCAGCTGAGAAGGGCCATTGGGTCATATTGCAGGTACAGTTATCCCACACTTATGCTCTACACACTATACACAAAGAAAAACATATTTTATTGTGGTATTTAATCAAAAGCACAAAAAATACTATTTACATCTTCATCTTACAGCCAAAATATAAATTAACAATGGACGGAGAACACCCACAACCTTTTTCATTTTCACAGAAAGCTCCAAAAATCATGTAGAGAAGATGCAATGATAGTATTTGAACAAAATACACAATATATAATTGTATACTGAAATATGATTCTCTGAACATTCTGAGAATGTCCCATGTGTTAAACTCTATTTATCTCCCACAAAAGGTGCCAAATCATAAAAAAATACTTTTACAATGAAAAGTGACACATATTATATTCACAAAAAAACACTTGCATCCATAACACGGTTAGGGAAATGAATGCAGGGTTCATTTATGTCAAGGATTTTCTATTCAGCAGTGGTTTCAGGTGGCATTTCCTTTATCTGTGTGTGTTGTGAATGAGTCCGGTCGTATTATCACATTGTTCTTCTTTGCATACTCAATGGGATGTTTGCCTTCTACCCAGGTTTGTCTGCATTAAAAAGTGAATTCAATTTGCTGCAGAAATGTCCTTACTGAAGGGGCTGCACCATTATACAGTACGATATCTACAGCCACGGTGTCTGTTCTTCTCTTATCTGGAGGGCAAGGCTGGCGTTTGCATTTTAAGTGAAAACCTTGGTGGAATTTCAATAGGAAGTATTGACAGATATGAACCGCAGACTGGGCACTGCAGGACACCCTTTTCTATGAATTTAATAGCTCGTAGAAATTCAAAAAAAAGAAGAAGATTGGGATGCCATCACTCTTTGCTTAAGATCCATGATAGCACAGACAAGCAGAGGTTTAATTACCTTTGCATAGGAATCCCAATCGATGGGCTTAAAAAGGCCTTGTCCCCCTAGCAACAAACCTCCCACTCGCTTTATCATCAGCTGTCCATTTGTCTGCCTGCTGGGAGCCACCCCCGTGGCACTGGCAGGGGAGGGAGATGAAACCAAAGGGGAGGGGAAGTATCATTCTCTCATTTTATTCTCAACAGTATTTTCTTCTTCTACAATGCTGTGTCTTGTCTCCTCTATTCCTCTTTCCAACCTTTCATTCCACCTCATGCAGCAAAGTTCACACTGTAGCCATATCATTTTCTGCACTGCATCTACCTTTTTATCAATCCTCACGTCCTCCCACGTTTCTCGCTCACCTGCTAACTCTCCCTCCCCTCCTTACCTCATCTTGGCCCTCCTCCTACCTATCAACCCCCTCCCTATCGTCCCACAGTCCACCTTTACTGTCCTGCTGCCAGTCCCGGCTCCATCAGTGGAGGGCCAGGTCAATGGCAGGTTCCCATTTGTCGATGGGTAATTATGCTGCAGACCAGCCACTCTGGCTCAGATGGGCCTGTGAGACAGAGATGCAGAAACTTTGAAAGCAGCCCATTGGGATGGAGGAGGGGGGGAGATAGAGAGGCAATCAATCGGACAGATTGGAGTTGAATATCGGACATTGGCCAGGCAGTGGGAATCAAGTGGCCTAAGCTCACCAGCGTCTTTGAAGGTTTACTGCTAATGCCACCCCATTTGCAGCCAGTGGCAGAAAAGAATGTGAATATAACAGAAAGCAGCAGAGACAGTTTGAGGAAAATGCTTCCTCGTCACTTTACTTTGTGAGAAAGAGCCAGATACTAGTGGTCGTTTTTTGAAACTGAAATGATTCATTAATTCCTCTGACATTGAGAGTTGGACAAGATTCACTTTAAGTGTTGATGTAGAGTTGACCCCTTATCAAGGATGAAAAGGATGTTTTAAAGTATTGTAATCTTCAGCATCCACGAATTGTTAGCTGTGAATGTAACATTTAATAGATACTTATCTGACATTCCTCATCAAAATGCACCTTGAGAGGTGTAATTGACTTCTCTATATTGTAAGTTCTGTATCTTTTGCTATGATTGTTACAGTTTATTTGTATTCAAGATGCAAGAATATCAGGTCCCCTGGATGCTCAAAATACTGTCTCACATGGCAACTAGATTTAATACTCTACTCTATGTGTTTAAATGTAATTACTGGATTGATACCTTGATCTATAAATTAAATGTACTCCAGAGACCTAGATGACTATGAAGAACAGTTCACCAAAATCGTTCTTACTTACTTAAGCCTCTTCTCCACTGTTCAAAAACCCACTAAAACCCGCTATCATCTGGTTTTTGTCTGCAATGGGAATTGATACAATCGGCGTTCACTCCCGGGTAAAATGACTTAGCAGCAGACACATGTTTTCATCGACTCTGGTTTTGAACGGCAGTGATGGAAATATGACGTTGAACATGACACACTGGGGGGAAAAAGAGAAAGGCTTATCAGTAATAGGGTATAGAGTATCAGCCATTGATTCCAGTTTGCCAGTCTTCTGTCTTGTCTTGCGTTTTTATGTCAGCCCACTTTGCTTGAAGTCCTTTTCGAGGTTCTTAAGTAAGCTGGCATTCGGTTTCTGGAGTTTGTGTCTGATCCATACCCATCTTAGTTCTCTAGATCTCCTCTTGCACAGGTTGTTGACCTGAGGTTCTTGTTGATCAGAGCATCTTGCCAGTGGAGGTTCAAAAGATCTCCCTTTATGGATGTTGAGATCTATACTTGCGAGTTGTCTGCCGGTTCTTTTGTCTTCTGTGTCTGCTGTTGACACGAGGTATAGCAAAGTAAGGTCATCAAGAAAGTCTTGTTCATCCAGCTGTATTGTGGTTGTCCACTATGAGCTGTTATGGTTTTCATTATCCAATAAATGCCCAGATGCTACAAGAGCGGGGGCATCGTAGGGACCTTTTCCTGACACCAGTTGTTCACGGTGAATAACTCTGATGTCTCTCTGTAACAGTTCCCATTTGGCTCTAGTCTCAGAGAATTTTCCAGAGGGTGTTTCTGTCAACAATGTAATTTGCCGCCTTTTAGTCGATGGAGTGTATAGCTGAGACTGTTTCAGAGATTACTTGACTATGTTACAGAGGATTGCAATCTGGTCTACACATGAACTATTCTGCCGAAAGCGTGCTGGCTGGTCTGTTAGGTGTGGTTTAAAGACTTTTTAAATGTCTTTAGTGAGGAACCTTCCTCAGGGAGCGGTTTCCTGACCCTTCACCCAAACCTCTTTCTACTCGCCAGGGCTTGGGAACAAGCATTGCCTCCCAAATCTAAGTGTTTATTTGTATCCAGCATATTTATCCTGACCAGTTTTAAATTTAGTCTCAGCAGTCTCTTATGCTCTCTGCACTTCAGCCACATTCATAGTATTTCGGCGTTAGTCTGGAGTCTGAGGGCTTTTCCACTGCAGGGCTGCCTCCTCGGTGCTGGGGCCCAGCTGTGCAGCTGTCCTCAGCGCGGCTCCTTGACAAATGTGCTTTCTCCTTCGTGAAAGAGAAATGTTTTGTGTGTGTGCGTGCGCACCTGAATGTTTTTATATATTTGCTATTGTACAAGCCGTGTGTGACAGGCAGTTGAATGCACCATTGTGCATTCCCTCAGGTTGTGTGTGATAGCAATGCATCAAAGACCGTGCCAGTGGTGGCTTCTAATGGGTTTGAGATTCAACTTTTATATTATTATGTAAATAGGTGACTCTTTGATGTAGTATCAGTGCCGTCATCACAGGGGCTGGAAGGCTCTTATCAAGAAGACGTTCAGGGAACAAAAAACTGTTTCACCTGAAAGTTAATTAAAAAGCCATAAAGTAGTGGCTGCTCCTCTGTCTTGTTTGTTTGTCTGTCAGCCTGTTGGTCTGTCTCTCTCACTCTGTTTGTTCTTCTCCCTCTTCTCCCCCTGCAGCCAGAGGATGAATGGTTTCATTACAGTGACAAGTTCTGAGGCAGTCTCTCACTTCTTCTGTTGGCTCCCTTTATTGCCAAAGTATTTACATGCCAAGAGGAAGGGCTCTACTGTGGCTTGATGAAAAAGCACTTGAATTTAGACTTTTAATTTGTATACCATTCATTATTCTCTAAGGCATTAGGGGGGAAACTTAACGTATCCCCTCCTCAGCTTCCAGCTCCTCCCAGACCTCTGTCTCACAGAATGTTAAACTTCTCTCCTCTTCTTCTTTATTCAATGACTCACCCAAAAATGTGACGTTCCTCTCCATGTCGTGTCCCATCATTGGAAAGAGGGTTAAATTCAGCCATCATAAGGAAGATTAAATATTGAGAGCAAAGGGAGATGAGAAAGCAAAGAGGCTTATGAATTAATGACTGTAGTTATTAGTGCTGTAATTAGATTTAGGGAATGGGCAGCCCTGCATGGTGAGACGTGGGGGGGGCATGGCTGACTCCTTATCATTCAGAGGATATTCTGTAAGTGTCAGGACAGTTGAGATGGAAAATTGAGCTCATCCATGCTTGTGTGATAGTACAAGTCAGGTCCGCTGTCCTCGCTGCACTGAGAGATGAATATGCAGAAAGTCAGCTGAAGTTACGCTGGAGAATGGTCGCTTAATGTCAGCAACCTAGAAATGGGTTTTTCAAGTGCTATGTACCATTTAATTTGGTGCCACATCAAAGTCACAGTGGAGAGAGGAGAATATGCAACATTTTAATTGCTCCTTTTTGCTAGTTGTCATTACAAAAATAAATTAAACAGGCGATTCCAGCATCAAGCATCTAATTAAGCTATTATGGTTTATCCAATAAAGCGTTGAATTTTCACGGATATCCAACGGAAAACATTATCTTAGTGAAGATTAGCTTTTAAACCGTCACAGTGGAAAATTATCTTGTCCCCGACGAATAACATGTCATCATCTTCTTCCTCATCTCTGTCCCTGCTGACGCTGTTTCCTGTTCCTCTCCCTGCAGAACATCCACTTGGTTGCTAGCTGGCTCGGTTCTTTAGAGAAAATTTTGGAGCAGCACGCAGACGGAAGCCACGAGGACTTCAGGGTGTTTGTTAGTGCTGAACCCTCCTCCACCCCCGAGGGCCACATCATCCCACAGGGCATCCTGGAGAACTCCATCAAGATCACCAATGAACCACCTTCAGGCATGCATGCCAACCTGCACAAGGCTCTGGACAACTTCAACCAGGTAAAAGTCCAGGAGGCAATCTGAGAATAATAAGTAACTATTGTACGTACAGTTTGAGGTACCACACTTGATTGTTTCCCATACTTAGTTGGTAACATCATTTTCATGAAATAGAACATGAGGTCATAAAATAAGATGCCTGGTTAAAGCATGAATTGCCTAACAGCACAAAAATTGATTAAAGCTAAACAATATTTTACATTAACAGTCATTTAAATGACTATTTGTAATCTGAAAGGTGTTCCAAGGGGATTGGTAAAAACAAAACGGAGCTCAAAGTGGCCAATTTGTAGAAATGCAGCACGTAGCAGGTGGTTGCAGTCACGTTTCTCACCTTGGAATTGCCACTGACCCATGGAGGACAGATATGAATGTAACACATGCTAACGTTAAAAGTGTGGTTACTGTCTGTGGGAACATGGAGGTTTAACATGAAGACAGATCGATGGATGTTATCAGTGAGTGGCCAAAGAGTGTCATGCTGCTGGTCTGTCCTACAGGCGTCCTAGTCAGAATGGACCAGAGCGCTGCAGTGGACTCTCCTTGCTTTTCTTTACCTCATCACTTCCTCATATCTATCTGAGCATTACCATTACCCCAGTGCTTCTCTGCCAATGCATCTTCCTCTGCACCATTACCTGAGTGCTCGGCTCCCTCCCAGTCCATTTCCACGATTCTTAGTTTGCCGATGTCTATCTGCCTGATAAGGACTTTGTGCTTGTGAGTCTTGCTCTATGCAGGGCCTAAGGGAGGTCTGCTGAGGCAAGTATGGAGGGAGTATTCCAGTCATGTGAACTCAGTGAAAGCTAATCAATGTAAGGCTAACTCTCTGTAATAGCCCACCCGCATGGCCAAAGCCAGCGCTAAGCCGGAGAAATGACAGTTTCTTTCCTCTTGACCTTTTCACTGGGAGATGCGTGAAGCTACACTGCCTATTTCCATTCTCAGAAGCCTGTAAGATGGAGTCCGGGTGGGCTGATGTTAATGTCTAGCACAGTGGGTTTTGGTTTTTACTGAGATGACAGTTTTATAACACAGTTGTTGCAACACGCATACCTAGAAGCTAATCTCTTAACCTATGTAAGTGTATTGATATTTAAAGTGTTTCTTTCAGTGCGTGTTCATGCATGTGTTTGGTCATGAGTCTGTCTCTCCGCAATCTGACTGCATGTCGGGGCTCTCCAGTCCAGGTCATGAATAGAAAAGCTATGCATCTCTTTCAGCTATTTTGAGCAGAGGAGTACTGTGCAGAATATTAACTAAACCTCCAATAGGGTGTGTGTGTCTGTTGTAGTCAGCCTGCACTGTAGTTGTGTGTGTGCGTACATGTGCAGCACAGGAGTCAGCTCCCCAGGGCACTGCAGCCAGGAGAGTGAAAGGCCTTCACTGTGGCTCTCACCATGACACATGCTGGAATAAAGAGAATTTAGCCTTCCCATTTCCATAGGGGTTATTGGCATGCGTATTTAAGTGTCTCTCCCCCCCCTAGAGATCACAATGCCATTTATGTCCAGTTTTTGATTTGCCTGTCTGGAATAATGAGCCCCAGAGACTGTTGGAGGCTGAAAGCGTCTGACAAGTTGTGACAATTAAAAGGGAATCTCATTGTGGGGTTTATTGCCATCGAGTCATCTCATTGTCTGTCTGTTAGTGCACCGCACCGCTGGGGACTTTAAATTAAGGAGATCACAGGGCTGCCTGCCACAACTTTTTACCTGTAACACACCAACTTGTCTCTGTTAATGCAACTGCACACTTCAGGAGGTGATTAGTCCAACCTTGTTTAAATGTGTCGTTCTGTTGTTTTCCAGGACACGCTGGAAATGTGCGCACAGGAGAACGAGTTCAAGAGTATTTTATTTGCTGTGTGCTACTTCCATGCGGTCGTAGCAGAGAGGAGCAAGTTCGGTCCTCAAGGCTGGAACAGGTCCTATCCATTTAACGTTGGCGACCTCACCATTTCCATCAACGTCCTCTATAACTACTTGGAGGCCAATCCTAAGGTACGTGTGTTTCTGTTTTACTTGTATTCCTGTGCAAAGGATTACAAAGGCCACCGCTTGTAATCTTAAATGAAAATCTCAACACATCTGACCCCAGGTAAACACCACAGGCCACCATTTAGCAAAGCAACATCCCCTCTGTCTCTAATTCCCAGGTGCCGTTTGATGACCTGCGCTACCTGTTCGGTGAGATCATGTATGGAGGTCACATCACAGATGACTGGGACCGCCGTCTGTGTCGCACCTACCTGGGAGAGTATATCAAGCCTGAGATGATGGAGGGAGAGCTGTGCCTCGCGCCCGGCTTCCCATTGCCTGGAAACATGGACTATAACAACTACCACCAGGTGAGGCATCAAGGTTAGACCATATGAGGCCATTAGACTACACATAAAATAAGTCATTCCATGATATAAGGGCAATGAATACATAGCTACAATACATTGAAATACTAAGATTCCACCTTTGGAGGTGTTGTCTCTGGACCAGCAGGGGTCCCCAAGCAACTTCTATGTGGCAAAATAAATGTGGGTTTAATGCTGCTATAATTTAATCACTATAATTAAAAGATATTTCTTCCTCCATCACTGTTCCCAATATACAGTGAAGAGTTCGACAATTTATTACTAAATCAATCACAATAAAACTCCCATATGAGTCCCTGGGTCGTAACAGATTGTAGTTGAGTTATACAAATATTTCGAAGAGGTGGAGATGCTCCGTGGGTGGAAAGAGTTTGCCAGTAACTCTCGCTGGCAAACCTGAAAGTTACAAAGCTGAGATTATGAAGTCATCTAACAAGGAACGCTGAGAGGTGTGGAGTAAAAATAAATGGATCTAGATGTGTAATAACACAAAATGTTTATTAACGCCCCAGACACAAAAAGAGATCTTCACTGTCACTGTACACGTATAATGAGCAAGTGTGGAGCAAGACTAGAGTGTACCATGCATGATGTATCAAGTAAGAAAACTGATTGTAGAATTAACAGTTTTAGCTTTTACTAATAAAATATTTTGATACAATTATAAATATTTAGCAACAGGAAATTCAAAGTAGAGAGACAATAAACAATAGTAAAATAATGTGACGATTGCTGAAGGGATTACAATTTAAGTGAAATTATAAAATAAAAATAATGGACTATTATGCCAAAAAAAAATCCTAGCAAACTTGAATGCGCAAAATGAAGCATGCTAGATCTTTTTTTTGCATGATAATCCGGTATACATAATTAATGAAGATCTCATCATTGGGGCAAGATACCCATTGAAAACAAGGGGTAGGGGTAGAGCCAAGGGGTGAAATGGGATTGGCCTCAAGTCTGGACCTTATACAATAAACGCATCTCGAGTTATATGTTCCACATACAGACAGACAGACTGATGCTTGTGAAATTAGTAGGTAGATGGATGCTTTATGAAATCTGCCACTTTTTGTTGTTAAATGGCCAATAACTGATAAACCAGCAACCACCTTCTGCTTTATCCCCCTGTGTGAAAACCATTCATAATTTTTGACAAGATTGAGCCTGACTTGGCTTTAGAGCAGCTCCCACACAATGTGTGACAGCTCCCTGGCATTAGCAGGTTACTGCCTCACCTCACCTTGCTTGTCGTGTATTGTTATTTATCATTTAGCACCAGCATTGAGTGACAGGGTGAAATCCAAAATGAGGCAGGTTCTCGTGTCTACTGCGGCAGCGCACTGTAAAGTCTCACATATTATTTATCATCCTTAGAGATAAATAAATACGCTAGGCCGAGCATATTGGTGTTGTTTCTCGTGATAGAATTTGTTTTCTAGAGGTTGATCTTTTTATTTTTAAAGCTTCATTCTATTACAGCAGGAAACAACTTCACTGGTTTGCCTTAAGAAAAACTGACAACATTTATATGAATAACACTGGGTAAAAAACGTGTTCTCACAGACAGTCCAGATTTCACCCTTGACGTCCCCTGGGAGCCAGAGGGAGTGGCGAGTACGACTAGTATCTAATTGTCTCTCCGTCTGCTGCTCAGTAAGAACAACCTGACTGTCATAGTGGCTCCGGTGGGAAGGGACAGGAGCATTTTACATTTGGCTGTCACCATTCAACTAGGCTGGGTATGGGGTGTTGAGCGGTTAAAGATTTGGCCAGAGAACAGGAGCTGTAAAGGCTTGTAGGTCCCAGAGTGTGTGTCAGGTCATCGCCTCCCTCAACCATCTGGAGCAAACTTCCGGTACATGGAGCAGAGAGGTGGCATAGACATGAAGAAGAAACAGATGACTCAGCAGTTTGACTGCTCTTTAAACAATATACAGGTATATGCAGTCAGCAAAAGTTAGCCGGCAAGTAAAGGGGAGATCAAACATCTGACAACAAAGTGTTTCTGTATTAACACTTTCTGTAACATATTTTACATCAAAACTTTCATAAGGACAGTATGATTAGAAACTTTCTTATTTTAATTTGGTTTAAGTGCTGCACAAAAAGCAGCCTGTCTGAACCCAGCTTCCACTTTCATCTGCTCTAAGTTAAAATGATTGATATTCATTATGGACCAGCAGATGGAAAAGGCCACATCCCCCCCGGTTCTGGTCATTAGCAGCGTGTCAAGTGATCCTGAGTGTTTGAATTTCACCCAGAAATCTCTCATCATTTATATGGTTCCATTATCGGCCTTTGTCAGCGGTATTTTAGAAAAAGCTAAACACCTGAGTGGGGAAAAGCACTGGTTATTTTTCGTCACAATTGGAGTTTACAATCTTCATTCTGTTCATTTAAAATAATATGCTAGGGAATTTGAGTTCAAATGTCATTCTGTTCAGGTCCAAAAAGGTAAGGAAAACAATTTTTCTGCCTTTTTAGACTTTAGTTTGTGCAAACTCTTTTGTGAACCCCTTGAGTAAATGAGGGTTTCTGATGCTACAACATTTCTGTCGTGGTTTCTTCTGTTCCAGTACATAGATGACACCCTACCTGCTGAGTCGCCCTACCTGTACGGCCTCCATCCCAACGCTGAGATCGGCTTCCTTACTCAAAGTTCAGAGAAGCTTTTCCGCACTGTGCTGGAGATGCAGCCCAGAGACGGAGGGGCTGGTGAGGGCGGCGGGATGACGCGTGAGGAGAAGGTAAACAGGAGGATTTATACAGTAAATCTGTAGTTGCAGTGTAAAGATGATTTGTGGATGAGCTGGTATTGATATTTTAAATATTATATAACATATATATATATATATATATATATGGCTCATCGTACAAATCATAACCAGAGGATGGGGACACCAGGGCATTACAAGAACATGTGGTTGTTGACCATCGCAGTCCAAAACCACAGGTATTAATCTGCTGCTACAGCAGCTTCCACCTTCTGGGAAGGCTTCCCAACAGACTGTGGGACCTGGCTGCTGGGATTTGAGGAGGGATGTTGGCTGATAACATCTGGTTTACAGTCCAGTTAATCCCAGAGGTGTTGAGGTCAGGGCTCTGTGCAGGCCAATCAAGAACCTCCACACTGGGAAAATCATTTAATTACAGCTCAGGTTTTGTGCACGCAGACATTATTATAAAGAAACAGGAGGGATTACGTTTTTCCATATCTTGAAAAATAATAATAATAAGGACATGGTTTTCCTTGAATAAATTTGACTGATGCATAATGCACACTGTCCTTGAGACAGCTTAAACCCTCATTAAATACATAATAGTTTCTAGCTCTACAAATGGGAATTGTTAACCTAGCTAAAGCAGGTTTCTCACAGGTTTCTCACCTTCCCACATGTTTACTGTAAGAATTTAATTATACAGTACATGTTAACATTTCTGAGTTCAAACTCACATTCTGTTGTATTTACTAGCGTTAACTGTTCATTTAATAGATTTTTTTCTTAACATTCTCGAGCCTGATTGTCAGCATGACTTTCAAGTGATAACTTACTTATCCACACAAGTCATCATCTTCACTATGTTGACAATTGAACAGATTTTAACCCTTTACAATTTCGTGGCTTTAAGTGTGAGAAATGGTCTTATTCCACTTTGTCTGGCCTGATCGTGTCAGTTAAATATCTAAGCAATATTCTTAAATTAATATTAAAACCATTGGTTCCTATTTCTCAAAGAGATGTGTCAATGAAGTAACAGTCTGAGGCCCCCAAAAAGGAAAACTTCAATATTTCACATCAAGGCAAAGAGGAGAAAAAAGTCCAATCCCCGTATCTATGTTTTTATCAAAAAAGTTTGTTATTTTTTCCTCTTTCACTGATCGTCTCACAACCATTTATGCTGCGATGCATCAGTATTAACAATCTAAAGAAGATGAATACTACTTACTCCAATAATTAATTTCGAGATCTTTGGTGTCTTTGGAAACTTTGGAACCCCAATGGAATATAAAACCATCCTCTGTGGGTTTAGACAATGCTTTTTGTGCAGCATAAGCTTGTTATGACAAACCCACTTGCAGGCCAGTGCGGCTTTAGGAGGTATAATGGTAGCATCTGAACTCAGCTTATGATTCTGACATGATATTCTTACTTTGAAAAGTCAAGCCCTCATACACAGGAGCCATCCTGAGCAGCTATGTAAGCCACGGCCTTTTACCACCACGACTGTTTCACTAAGCTGTGTGGAAAAAAGGCCAAATCTTCAATGTGTGATGACAACAGGTGACATTTCCTTTAGCTGCTGCACACGCAACTGAGAATAAATTGGGACCCACTGTTTGGGGCGTCTGACAGCACCCAGGGTGATTTTTACAGGGATGGCATTTTCTGGTGCATTTTCTGGTTCAGTGCCGCCCTGAAACAAAGTTTAGTTCAGTGTAAAAGCTCAGACAAATATTCTGTCAGAAAGACTGTAGCCCTGCAAAACTCAATAGAGCGAGGGTGACTGTTTTAATACCATAAATTACGGTCTAGCCTGTCTGACTGCTAGCTCTGTTAAATGTCCATTATGCATATTAGCAAAATGATTTATCATCAGGCGGATCTATCTTTGCTTAATAAGAACACATTTGCCTTTAAACTTTTAGAAGATGAGGTGGTTCTGAAGTATGCCTTCTTAAAATATTATTATCCCAATAATTGCAATTTCAATTACAGGTGATAAAGTAAAAATGTTCACATTACTTTATGCTCAGACCTGGTTTGTGGCGTCCCCTCAGCTTAACATTTGAATCATGATGGTAATCATCTGTTTCTCTGTAAGATAAACACCCTGTGATGTCTGAAACACCCAGATGGTCGTTCAACAACACTTGCAGCTGTTCTAAACCCGCCACAGGCATACATTTGTTGTTCAGATCAAAACCTAAGTATGTAGTAAGCGCTCTAACACTTAAAATGCCTCTTTTGAGGTATCTTACCACCCTAACATTTATTTCAAATTATATTATTTTTGCCTACTTGGTTTTATTCTTTCAATTTAGTCCAGGAATTGGGACCCAAGATGACTGTAAGATTGTTGATATGTGTTTCATCACACTATGAATAACAAACCCAGGGACAGTGTTTGTCTTTGGAAACCATCTTTCACACCATCAGTTACCATGTAACTTTGACGTTGTCCTATATTTTCTTTAAATCAAAATCTCCAGCATTTCCTAGAAACTTTATTTCCTTTCAGCTGGATTTTGCTCAGATTTTATATTTTGTAACATAACAGCCTGCATGTGGTGGAAATGCTACAAAGTTTCAAATGGATTTTCAGATCTTGCAGTTGACTTTGAAGACACTTCTCAATACTATGTATTTACGAGTACAACCTCTGAGCCCCATACCATCCAATACTAAGCTTAAACTCCTCTGACAGGGGACTTTTACCTGTGCATGGCTGAAAACTAGAAGTGGCATAGCCCCGGAGCAACGGAACAATCTGCCTGAGGAAATCAGGTCAACAGATTCAGTGACCTCTTTTACATCTCTTCTCAAAATATAGAAACATTCAAACATAGCTTTATCAGAGCTTTACTGCTTTCTTAATTTTTCCATCTCTAAAGTACGTGTTTGTTCAAAATGACTGTGATTATCAGCCAGACACATTTTAACAAAGGCTGCAGTTATTGTTTGGTTTAAATCTGAGCTAAGTACAGTTCTCCAGTTAACATATTTGCATATCAAGCAAAGTACACATCTCATGTGATTATTCATGCAGGAGTTGAACACATGATGTAAAGCTGATGACTACAAGCTGAGTGCTGCACAACACCGACAGACAGACAGACAGAATATTTTTAAAATAAGTATATTCACCGAGGCTCGTCTAACTGGTGACTGCACTTTATCAAAAGGCCTTCTAGTCTAGTGTGGAATATTTTTACCAGTGTATGTTTTGTGTATTCTGTATACGTGTGTCCATTCCCTGATGTATTATGATGTGTGACCTTTCTGGCTCAGAAGCCTGGATACTCCTGTCCGATCAGATGACAGCCATGCAGAGCTTACCAATGAGGCCCACTCCCTATTCAGCGTGCTTAGCTGCTGCCAAACCCACATCAGATATTTGAACTGAAAAATCCATAGATATGATGACCTCACATCCTTTGTTCGGCACCTAATCCGTTGATTGATCACTAATGCCGGTTGCCTTGGGAAAATGTTGACATAGACGTTAGCTTTCATCACTTACCCACAAAAATATGATGTGAGCATTGATTTGCTGGAGGGATTAGACTGTTATTGAAAAGGAAGAGCTGCCTTTGCAAAATATATCTTCATGAATATTTATGGGGCTGTCTATTTCAAACTGTAACAGTTTCTCAGGCTGTCAGCTCTGGTATCACTGAGTTTGTCTGGCACAGATAACCCCAATGTTTTCAATGGTCTTTTGTTTCCAGCAGTATCCTCTTCTATTGCCTCTCCATTTTATTTCATTGTAACAGATTAATCAAACAATATATTTTTTACTATCAGTTCTCTCATTGAAACACTTGTTCATTCCATCCCATGTTATCAGGTGCGTACGGTGTTGGAGGAGATCATGGAGAGACTCCCGGAGGATTTCAACATGACGGAGCTGCTGGAGAAAGCCGAAGAGAGGACTCCCTACCAGGTGGTGGCGCTGCAGGAGTGTGAGCGCATGAACTTTCTTACGCAGGAGATCAGATGCTCCCTCCATGAGCTCAACCTAGGACTAAAGGTAAGATGACAGTGACAATAGCAGAGGAGATATCAGGCACTGTTCTTATTGGCTTCACTCTTGGAATGTGTGTTTTCAATTGCCCAGGGAATTGCAGTGCAATCTGCAAGGATTTATATTGAGCTGAATTTCAGAACTTTTAATTTGAAAAGTTGTGAACTAAAGATTGTGTTAATAGCTAAACAGACTTCTGAAATAGACAACATGCATTGTATGAAAAAATAACACTAGTTCAATAAATCATCCAATCATCATATAGAAGCCACAAATGTGAACAGTATTTAAACAGAGTCTCTTTTAAATGCAAATGTTAAGTAATAAAATCTTCACTGCAAACAAACCAGGAAGGATGAACATAGAGTATTCCAACTTCTTCTAACTTCTTATATTGCGTGCTATTTCAGAGGTCTGTTAAACTATCAACACAATCTTCACACTAAAGTTCACAACTTTTCAATATATAAGCTCTGCAATTCTGTATCAGTCCAATATGGGGAGCCACTGGCTCTGCAGAGATGGCGCTAAGAGCCTAATACCTTTAGTGTAACCTCAAGTAAAGTGTCCTTCAGATTGGTTTGGCTGCTGTTCACCTCAACAGGCTGCATTAGTATTCTTGCAGAAATTAACTTTTCTTCTGTTGTTTTGTCGGAAGCACGGTCTCTCAGAGATGTGACTTACAGGGAAACACAAAGGAATGAGACATCTATGCTCTGTGTGTCAACTCACACTGTCTCCTGTGTTAACAACAAACAAGAGAAAGACTGGGGGAGAAAAAAGTGTAAAAGCGTTTGTCAGGAGTTATGAGGATTCGATCTCCTGGCACTACAAGCCTCAATAAATCGGCTGAGTGATTTAAAAGCCATGTAGACTATTGTACCAGCAAATGGAATGATATTTCGTCTTTATAGTGGAATAAATAGAAACTATCAGATTGCTAGCCTTGGTGCGATGCTGTGGCTTCATAGTGCCAAAGTATGTCGGGTGTGCTGTGCATCTGAAAAGGTGAAAAGGCACTTGGTGAACACTGGATCTGTTTCAGTCTTATGAAGAATGTGATTATGATTCAGATATGGGTATCTATACATCAGCCATACATCAGCTCCAGTATCAGTGGGTGCAAGGTACCACTGTTTCCCAGCTTTGCTGTCTCATTACTCTTGTGGCATCTTCTTTCAGCCATCTTACAGCATCTTTCCCTATCTGGCATGGCATGCTTGTCTTCATATTTATGTATGCATCAGTAGTTTCTGACGGTTTGTGACCATTCAGCATCTTATGCTGCTGGAAGGTGTCACCGCCAATGTTTAGCTTTGGAGGCAAACAGGAAGTGACATGCTTAACTCCTGATTTCCTTCCTGTGATGAAAATTAACAAGGCGAAGAAGGGTTTTTGTGGGAAAGAGGCAGCATATGTTCACTGAGAGCAGTCATCCTAATTAAAATAGACATTATCTTGATGATCAGAATGAGGAGGGAAGCAAAACTGTACAACACGTTTTTCTGAGGTCGACAAGACAACCTGTACAGCAAACACAGGTCATTTATATTTCTAGCAGTAATGAAATGCATATTCATCTGAAAGGTCCTGTGATGTTCCTCTGCTACAGTGTGCATATCTTTGGTCTCTTGAGAAATATGTACCCATGACAGTGATTTGACATACACAACAGTGCCACGGTTTATAATTATTGATTTATTCATTTCTATTGAAAGTGTGGCCAAATCCTTCCCAGGAGCATACATATGTTGATCTATTGTACAGAGTTAACTGTCCAACCTTTTCAAGAAGAGCCTCAGCCTTAAGATCTGCAAAACCAATTAGACAGAAACAAATGTTAGATATTTAACCTTAAACAAGATTTTATCCAAAAATGATTTGATCTGTTCTTGGGCGGCTGAAGCTTAAGACTCATATTTGAGCAGGTTTTCCTAACGGCAGTTTGATCCTTAGCTCTTCTGTCAATATGTCAAAGTTTCCACAACCACGTTTCTCCTGCTCGTACACCAGCCATGCAGTGTGTTGGCTTGTGGGAACAGAAGAAGATATCGTAGGTAATTAGCTGTGTTGCATCACTTTGATGTAAGACTCTTCTGTCAGAGTGTAAATCGTCTCACAAGAGGTTTTGCACTTTGATATGTACAAGAGTCATTGGCCCAAGAAACATCTCTTAAATAAACAATGTGAACTCTTGTTAGTTAGCAGACTAGTTCTGCTTGCTTGCTCCACTAGAATTCCCCTTGCAGGTTAATCCTGCCATGGGCTATATTTAAATAGTTTCTTTGTCTGTGACCCCCACCCTTTAGGGAGAGTTAACCATGACCGGTGAAATGGAGAACCTTCAGAACGCCATCTTCCTGGACACGGTGCCTGACAACTGGACCAAGCGGGCGTATCCCTCAATGTCCAGCCTGGCCCTGTGGTTCACTGACCTGTTAGTCAGGATCAAGGAGCTTGAACACTGGTCCAATGACTTTGCCCTACCTGCTGTGGTGTGGCTAGCTGGCTTCTTCAACCCCCAGTCCTTCCTCACAGCCATCATGCAGGCTACGGCTCGAAGGTAGGGTTGGTTTTCACAGTGGCATCATACTTGTAGGTTGTGATAGAAACCACTTGGTGTGACACTGTCAAATCTCCATGACAGGAACGAGTGGCCTCTGGATCGGATGTGTCTGCAGTGTGACGTCACCAAGAAGAATCGTGATGACTTCACCTCGGCGCCTCGTGAAGGGGCGTATGTACACGGGCTGTACATGGAGGGCGCACGCTGGGACACACAGGTACCTTCATCCATTCCTGATTGTCGTAGAGTTGCCTGTTTGTTTTGACATCCAGCCTCCAGGGAAGAGGTGTGAAAACAAAATCAAAAGCTGCACTCTTTTATTCACAAGCACCTTGTAGGGAAATCTTCCTGTACACATTTCTTTTGATGATTGATGGTCGACCAACATAGGTGAGCTAACCTCAAAATGAGTCTTTAAAATGAGTTAAGTAAAGAAGTTTGAATATTCCTCCCCTTAGGGGCTGCCACATCCCCTTTGTGGTTTAATTTTCTCCTTTGCATCGTGCCTACGGTCAGCTCTCAGAGCGCAGTGCATTACTCAGAATCCCAGGGCTCTATCTATCTACATACATACCGCTACTGTATATGCACCCAGCTTTCAAGGAGCATCCCTGTAGACTTCTTAATTGGCGAATGTGCAGAGTTTGCACTTGAACACTTAGAACACCCTTTAGAGGAGTGGTTCCTTTTTTCTTCATTAAAGTTGGAGACACATGCAAATAGGCAGGCGGACAGACGGGCCTGCCAGCTTCTCCTCACGACCCCTCCTCCTCCTCCTCCTCCTCCTCCTCCTCCTCCTCCTCCTCCTCCTCCTCCTCCTCCTCCTCCTCCTCCTCATCCTCCTCGTCCTCCTATCTCCCTTCTCTTAGCCCCAAGGCCAGTTCTGTGCCACTGGCGGGGAGTAGCCGAGTGTGAATAGTTTGAGTAAGCAGCACTCCATCTGGACATGGCTCTGTACAGAAGTGAAAGTCAAAGATTTATGATAAGCCTCCTCATCTGTATTGATGACCCCATTCAAAATGGTTAAAGACAACAAAGACAGCTAGATACTGTATAAGATAAACACCTTGTGTGTGGAATGGATACCTATCTCTTGGTTCCACAGACATCTGTGTGTATGTGGAACACATGTCTCGTGCACCTTCCATCATTCTTCTAATGGACTTCACACTTGGCATGTGTTTTGTTAATGGCCCAGGAAAGTGCAGAGCTCAGTGTGATTTGACTTGAGATACGTTCAATTTAACAAACATTTAATAAACTGTAGCAGCCGGGGGGGGAGGAGGGCAGCATGTTTACAGTCAGTCTGTGGACAGAGTTCAACATGTCTTCTTCTACGTCCTGTGATAAACTCCTGCAGCTACTTGGTCCAACAGCGTTTCAATCACCACCTGATCATTTTGATAATTTGAGGTTTTTTATTCCACCATATCAGACTGAGACACAGATAAGAATCGAACGGGTACTAGTCATGGCAACAACATTCACAGAATCACTTCCTGTTTGGAAATTTCTCTTTAAAGTAAAAGTAAAACATTTGTTTCATTGTTTCAGTGTTTTCTGTTGAGCTGAATTCCAGAGCTTTTATTTTGAAAACTTGGGTATAAGATTGTTGCGATTGTTTAACAGACCTCTGAAGTACCCGACATGGAATGTTTAAATAAAATGACAGCAGTTCACTAATCAGAAGTTATAAGAGACACAAACGTGAACGTTATTAAAGCAAATTCGTTTTAATTTTATGAAAAACATTGACCATAAAATCTACATTGCAGATAAATCAGGCAGGATGAACAAAGTTTACTAACTCTGCTTGAATATACCCATTATTTGTATTTACAAACGCAGACCTTGGTATTTAACGAGTCTTTAAAGTTGTATAATAATTGCAGATGCAATTAGGGCTCTGTCCTCCGAGCTTTTCCAAAGTCATCAGGATTTACATTCATTCCTGAAAGTCACTGTGCCTGCATGGAGGAACCTCTGTTTGTCAGGCACTAAGTGTAGAAGGATTAATTAATGAGACGGACCACTCTGTCTTCACTGTGTTTAGAGAGTGTGTATTAAACTTTCTCCACTTTTCAAGGGTACCACCATATCGTGTACTGTGAAGTGAAAGTCTAGCTCTGCTTGTGCCGGCTGCGATAAGTCGAACATCAAGTCTTTTCCCCTACAAAGGAGCATTAGTCATTGTAGTTTTCACGACAAGGACAATGTGTGGAGGAAGTTTTCAATGAAGCTCAAACTAATTCATAACTCCGTCTTTCCCTCTTCATCTGGACTTTCTGTCTCTTTCAGACCGGCTTGATCGTGGATGCCCGCCTGAAAGAGCTCACCCCAGCCATGCCAGTCATGTTCATCAGAGCCATCCTGGTGGACAAACAGGAGAGCAGGAACATCTACCAGTGCCCTGCCTACAAAACCCGTCAGAGGGGACCTACGTACGTGTGGACCTTCAACCTGAAGACCAAAGAGCCCCCCTCCAAGTGGACCTTAGCTGGAGTGGCCTTGCTTCTGCAGATCTAGCAGTGTTGACTTTTTAAGTTGTTATAGTTTAAAGTTTTTGGTTTTTATGTTTTTTTACGTTTTTTTTGGTTAATGGTTTAAGTGTTTTCAATAGTGTAATGGTTATTCGGAAACCAAAGAAGAAATAAAAGCAATATTTCTGAATACATATTGTGTCATGCTTTTGGTCTCATTCCACTAGTGATGGAGACAGCAGTCAGCCACAGTTGCTTGTTTACTTGTGTTGTAAGAGAACAATGGAACAAAACAGTACAGTACATGGTATGATCTGTATATCTTGCTTATTGTTTTATTCATATAGTATATTTATTTTTACATGGAAGTAACTTATTAATAATGATACATATTTAGTTTCAGATAAGTAAAAGTAAAACAAAACAATATATTTCTGAAAAGTATTAACACTAACATACATGATATAAAACATTGCATTAAATCTGACCCATGACAATGAACTTATGTTATAAAATTACTAATTGAAATTCACAAAGTCAACATTTTAGGCCGATATTTCTTTTGAATAGTTTCCAGCCTTATTACAGGGGTTGAAAAAAGCCTCCACCCCAAATGGAACTACATTAAAATCCACAAGAATCACATTTATGGGGGACATGCAAGAAATCATCAGAAATAATCAGAAGTCCTTGATATTTTTTTAATAAAGTTTCAGACATAATCTTGAAAAACCTCATATATGTCAATGTTAAAGAAAGTGAACATCCCTGATGAATATATAATGTGATTATTAAAATGCATCTAATCTCCACAAATAGACATGTGGTGGATTGTGTCTCTTTGGCCAAATGTATTTCTGGTCTCATGTGCAAAGGCAGCAATTGTCTCTATCCACAGAAAGTGACACATCTCATGTCCACAGTGAAACCTTAATAACAGCAGTGAGTGAGCATCACTCAAGTCCCACAGAAAGTAGCAGCAGAAGACCTTTTAGCCTCTGTCACTGTGTAGTTACATTGAATTCTTTTGCCATTTGAGGATTCCATTGTGTAAAAACGCCTTTTAACAGCAGCAGTCAGAGCCATTTAAACTCATCCATGACTGGTCTGCACTTTGAACTTTGAAGGGCTGTTTCTAAGTTATTAAAATACAACTGATCTGATGTGTTTGTGGAGAAACTGTAGTCGCTCTGTATCTGTGAGTCATTTAGTGAGGAGGTGTTTTAAATCTGTAGCTAGTTGGAAACACTGAATAAATTTAACTAATGAGTGCTGTCACACATTTTCTGTAAAACTACCTACACTGTACATTGTCTAAGAACATATCCATGTCTTATTTGATCATAAACTATATATATTTTATACGTGTCCTAGTATTTATACACTAATATTTTACCTTCTTCCAAGAAGTCTTCCAGAATAACAATGTTTTATCTTGTCGTGCCAGATTGTGCACGTGGTTTATTTTCACATTCTCTATAATGTTTTCTGCTTTAGTGCCTATATGCAGTCGTTCCCCTATCTCCTGTTCCCAGTCTCCCAGTCCTGCCTCGTCTCTTCCAGGTCTTTAAACCAACTCTGTCCCCGTCTCTCTCCTCCTCTTCACTCCTTTCTTCTTCTCTCCTCCCCATTTGAGATTAAATGAATCCTCTCCAAAGCAGAAAGTGCAAAGCCTCATCATCAACGTTTACAGTTGAGGCACATGCACACATGCACACATCACACACTCAACCCAGCTCTAAAATATCTTCCTTTCTTTCTTGTTCTCTTTCTGTCGCAGCCCAGGTTCCCCCGCGTCTCCTTCTCCTGGTCATTGGTTCTTAACAATGTGCTCAGAGACCGAGAGGCACGAGGAGGAGGAGGAGGAGGAGGAGGAGCAGATGAGGGAAAGGTAGGAGGGGGACAGCAGTGACGCAGGATGAGACAATTTTGTAGGATTCCCAAATTACACCTTTGGGGTGGCATTATGAAAACCGATTTTGTCTGTGCACACACACATGTAACTATGACTCAGCACAGGAGAACGTTTTTGGCTGTGATGATGTGAAGTAATGAAATATTGATAATTTGTGTAACTAACCCTTTCCTAGGCACCGTCACAATTCATTCATTTAGGTCTTTACACAGAGGTAAACAACAGCAGCTTCTCATTTCTTGATTACTGTGAATATTTTCTCAAAAATTCCCTCAGCAGACATTTTACTGTTTGCAACTTTCTTATTTGAAAAACAGAATGCTCAGCTACATCCATGCTGTAGCTCACGCTAAAAGACTGATGCTAAAGTTGATGCTTCATTTACGACATTGGCTATGAGTTCACAGCTGCATTTGAAGATTGATGACATCACAGTGGTGCCGCTAGGTGGTCCCCGACCGTTCGCTCGGTCAAAAAAAAGCGGCCGACAAATGCGTCCTTTCCTCCCAGAGAAACCAAAGCTCCAAGTTTTAGATATTCTCTTTGAAAATGCTGGTTTACTACTGAGAACTAATCTCTGGGTCTTTTCAGACACTTTCAACTTACTACAACAAACACGCTGTAGCTTTAGATCAATTCCTTACATTTGTGCGCTTGTATTTTTGGTTGTAAAGTCTAAAAGATGGACACCACCTTGGCTGGCATGTCATTTCTTTTGCTCATCGAGTGGTGCACTTCGAACCAAACAGCTGACCCTTGATATGATGTCAGTGATCTGACGTGAGAAACCAGATGTATGACATCTCCTCACAGCCCTTTATGACGGAGCTTTGCAGCCGACAGCAGAACCCTGGTCTCAAAAGGCCTGAAAGAGTGCGGTGGTGTATATTTCATATTTGTATGGTGAGTGTTCTTGCTGTGCTGCTGTGGAGAGAAAGCTGGAGTCTAAAAGGGTGGAGGGTTCTTTGAAAGGGTTCATGCTCCGATTGAAAAAAACATACTAGTGTGGCACGTCAGGCGGTTGCTAGGTTACAGGTCAGTGCAGAGGAGCTCCTGATGTGAATGCAATAGAGATGTCTCCGTGTCTATAATATATAAACATGTCAGACACCATAAGACACAGAGTATGATAACCCAGTAGCCATTTGGTGGAGGACAGACTGACTCATATTATATTATACTGCATTACATTGCATATTGCAATCTGACACTGTTTTGCATTTTGCATTTCACTTTTTACTTCACTTTTTACATCTTTTATCTTTTATATATTTTTATTTAGAAATGTTTATGTCAAAATAAATGTTACTTTGTATAAATATTGGAAAAAAGTGAGTAAATAAGAAGTAAATAGTGAGTAATATATATTGGTTTTTTATTTTTATTGCTTTTCTTATGTATGTTGTATTTATTGCGTTTTTATGTTTCTATGTTCATTGTATGCACCAATTACCAGAGCAAATTCCCTGTAGGTGTAAACCTACTTGGCAATAAAACACTTCTGATTCTGATTCTGATTCTTCTTTTCAGTCGTGAGGCTTGGTGCTCAGCGGTCACTTCTGTCCTCCACCTCCCAGAAAGCACTTGCCGGCCAAACGACGTGTCGGTCACACATCCTAAAATTCACATCGAGTTCTCTCCGAAATCTGCTGTTGGAGACGACCAAAAACAGGCGTGAGAAGCGCTGATAAATAGTGTAATATGGTCTCAGCCTGTAATTCTATCTCACCCATTGTACTCACTGCTCTGACCCATAAGACTCGGCTGTGGCAGAATGGCGGGATTAGCTGCTCCACAATCCTGGTACAATGCGGGGGGGGCCCCTGCTCTGTGCTGCCTCCGGGCTCCACGTGTCCTCCCGCAGCCGGTGTGCTCTCAGCTGCTGTGCGGACCAACTGCGAGAGGAGCCGGTTTTTGGCGAGGGCTGGAGACTGGGGTAATTAGCTTTGACAGAGCTGATGAGTCGCTAATTAAATGTTTATCTGAATCTGGCATCTGTCGTAAAACAAATGTCGGTTAGCTGCTGACAATCTGTGGATTATCGCAAAATAACTGGGGTTGGGTCCTGCACGCGGGGAGATAAGATGGGAGAGGACGGTGATGGAGCAGCCAGGCAGAAACCAGTCGCAGCCACAGCACCGACTGTGTGAATGCTCCGAGCTGGCTGTGACTCATAATGGAAAACGATTATCTCCATCCACAGTCAAGCTGGCACCAGTTGTTTATTTTGACGAGTTCTGTAGCAGTTATCTTTCCTGTCTGATTCGGACTTTTTAATCTATAACATCCTATTGAAATCCTTATAATCAAAGCACGTCTTTTATTTGATATTTGATGGGTTTTAAGAGATCAGTTCAGGATCAGCAGAATGTGTGTGTTTAGCAGATAGTTTAGTTTGTTCTGCTTTTCATATGGACCGTAACTTCTAGGGTAGAGGTCTTAAGAAAACTATCATCAAGAGGGTCTGTGAGTTGTAAAAAAAGTCAAACACACCATGAAATATACTTTTTACGGAGCCACGACAGCATGTACGTGAAGGCTTATGGTTTCTGCCACAAATTGCTGCTTAAGCTGTATAACCTTTATTTAATCGGTTGATCTCAGGGACTGCGATCGATCAGACACACTGCTACGTGCAAACAGCATCACAGACATCTCTTTAAAGGGCAACGATTCAAGATTATATCCATTCAAAGGCATGACACCTGTATTTTTAAATACAAGTTGCCATTTAATTTGTAATAGTTGGTGCAAGTTTCACCTTCAGGGTTACAATCTCTTGATTTTAACTTTGAGAGGTGGGATATACTTAGGCTGCATTATGAGGACACATTTATTATAATAGCAAGTGTAATTGCTTTGGTGGACTGATTCAATTTACGTTCTTTAACATTGTGAGATCTTTATTTCAACATCTTTCTTCTTTTCTCCGAGAATAATTCGTTGATCTGGATATTGGGTGTCTAGAATTTTTGTGAAGATCTGAGTAAAATCCGGATCTAGTGAGTTAAGTTGTGGTTTCATAAGGGGACTGAGGTTTCCAGTTATGTTTTGTAATGAAACACAGTGTCTTATTTTAGTTGTCGAGCAGATCAAGAGAGTCATTTCAACCAGCGAGAGAAGGACATGTACGTGCACACGCCTGAGTTGCCTTCAGTGACCTTCATGATCTCAGCTTGGTTTTCAGGAGCTGCAGTGAGTGGTGCAGCAAGTGATTAGAGGGATGTATCAAACCTCTCCGGCACTTCTTGTCTTGTTTATGTTGCTGATATTTATTGACACGATACCCGGTACACGGTCAGTTTTGCTGCCAGCCACCCTCAAGTGCAGCAGGTAGAAGTAGCGCAGGAGGAGAAAGTGGAAAGCGAAGGGAGTGACAAGCTTTTCACACGTTGGTTTGAAGAAATGATGCACTTGAACAAAAGGCAGTTGTAACAGAACGATTTAGTCTAGCATCCGCTCAGCAGGGTGGATGTGTTCTTATGATCGTCTGCCAGGTATTCACAACCGTTTCAATTTCAAAGTGACAAAAACTATCTTTGCACTAAATTCTTTCCGTTTGAAAAGATTTTTTCACTCTGCCAAGGACGTTATGTTTTCATCTGTTTGTCTTTCTGTCTGTTGGCAGAATTACGCCATAACTACAGGACGGATTACCACAGGACCTGGTGGAAGGATGTGATATGGGTCTGAAAAGAAGCCATTACATTTTGCTGCAGATCAGGATCTAGGGGCGGATCCACAAACTTGTTTTTAAATTTATTATAATTTTAAGATCTTACATGATTTAAACATTCCGTTGGGTTTATCAGAGAATAATTCCCGAATCTTGAGGGTCTGTTTAGGGGAGTGATATTTATGAGTGTGTGCAATTGGGTGCAGATCCAATTAAAAATCCGGATCCGTGGATGTAAATGTGGAGTAATGAGGCCTTGGCGGAGGTATGGGCTTTACTGACAACTTACAATTAAAAAGACAAAATCCTGAATGTAAATAGTTGCAGTCTCTCTCTGTTTGTTTATACTACAGCCACTCATTGTCACTGCAAACCACTGCAGAAGCAAGGGACAGAAGGAGATATTTTTAAACAATTAAATAACCTTCTGCCCTTGAACTGTGTTTGAATTATAAGTGGAGGCAATGGGTCATAAAATTAAAATAAACTTGGCTGAAGAAACGTTATGAGATGTGGAAAGACAGTTTGAAAGCTGCTGATTATTTAATGTAAAAAGCCGTGTTCTTGGTCAGTTTCCCGTTCTTCACTTGAGTTGCAGTGCTCGTCCTGGGCTTCCACAACCATCTCACCTCTCACGCTTCAGCTGCTCTCCCATCCATAGATGCTTTTTGATTGCAGTCTCATATTTTCATTTAAATGCTGATGGGCTGGAGGATCAGTGTAAATTGGAAACCTAAACTTATTCTGCTTTTTTCTTGTCCTTTCTTCTTTTCTTTTTTTTTCTTCTCTCTCGTGTGTTTGTGGAGGAGTGCAATTGCAGGCACTGTTGTTTGCTGTGTGAATTGTGGTTCACTCCCGTGGAATTCGATGAATTTAAAGCAGGTCGGAAATTGCACTGACCAGCATTAAAGTCAACCATATTAATTCAGATGCCAAATTGAAGTACAGCCCAGGCTAATGCCGGCTCTATACATGGTGATGAAACTGTCAGCTGACGATTTGGGTCTGGCTGTCAGATAAGGTGTCAAAGCAGCAGAGCCCAAGATATCCCTTCAGTCCCTATGGATGAAGCACTGTACATACTACGCTTCCCATCATGCAGCTTGATAGTTTAAACCTTCCTCTCTCGTTGAGGAAGCTATCAAAGAGTCAGTCAGTAGAATGCATACCTCTGCCAAGTCCCAAAAGTTTCCTGTATCAAACCTAATTTAATTTCACTAGATTTTTTAAACTGCAACAAATTGCACTTGCTTAATATAAATATAAGTATTGGTCTCCTGAGCAAGACTGATCCATAAATTACTCTCGAAGAAATCAACAAAACTGATCTCTATTCATGGATCTGCCAGCTGATTCGCATCCATGGCTAAATGTATTGGCTCCCTCCCCGACCATCACCTCATCGTTCCACCAAGTTGGATGGTAATGTGTTTTTGCGTAATCCTGCTAACAATGAAAACATCCTTTGCAGAGCTGGATCTTAATTAAAGGGCATTTGCATGAGCGTATCAGCAGATTAACTAAATGAAATATGAGTGGACGTTGCTAACTGACTGCTGGATCAGCATGGCTGAAGCTCAGGCCAGTCAGCAGACTAATGCAGTGGCCTGTTTGAATAACTGTGAAGCTGTGGAGCCTGATGCAATATGGTCCTTGAAATACTTTTGGAACATCTCAGTCTTTCTCGCATCAAATCAGCCACTGCAGCAGCAAATGTAGCCTGGTTTTAATCGGGCCGTGATGCCTTTTGACCTGTAAACCAGTCAAATCAGTAGTTACTAGAAAACGTATTTTCTCTTCCTGGCAGGCCGTGTTGGTTACATCTGTTTTGTGCAGTAAACTAGATTATGTTACTGTTGTTTGATTAAACACAATAATGCTAATTTAAAAAACTAAATCTAATTTGCTATCCACTTTATAAAAATACAAAATAAATCTACATTTATGGGTGACTCATAACCGCCGACTAGTGTTTCAAACTGTCTTACAGCTATTGCAGTCACCCGTTTACAATGACTCTACGTCTACAATTGATATTTATGGAAAAGGTTGACGCTAATCAAAGGTGTGCTGCCCCCCACACCACCACTGGCCACTTGAGAATGGGAATCTGTAAGTCTGTGCTTATTTTCAAATCCAGGCTGAAATTAAACCTCCTAATCATCACATTGTCTACCAGGAAACCCCGGAGGTGAGAAGCTCTCTCCTTCAAAACAAAATTCTGTTTAAAGAGTGTTTGTGCTGCTTCTGAGGTGGTTGCTCATAGCTAGCTAGAATTAATCAGCTTTAGCTACTTGGTACATTGTATGCGTGTATATTCTTTTTATTCCGAGGAGAGGAATTTCAGCCAACACTAATGGGTGAAGTTACGCACTACTTTTTGTTCTCTAAGCTTTCTGGTTGTGTATAGAAACACCAGTTTTCAGAGATACCGCTCATTTGAACTGTTAACCAAATATAGCATGACTGCACTGTGACCAAACACATGATTGTTTGAAAATCACATTTCTTGTAAAATCTATAAGAATTTGCCATTTCATGGGTTGTGCATTGTTGTGCATTTCAAATTGTCTTGGACCTGGCAGGACCAATGTTTGTGTAGAGTCAACCAGTCTGGGATGTTTGGGACGTCTCCACGTTTCTATTTCTTAAAAGCAGCAAGAAACACACAACACAGTCATCTCTCAAACCACGATTCTGAATGTTTAGAAAAATATGGATGGTTTATTTGACCCTACTTTGACAAGAGTTATATTCCATTTCCATGATTTTCAACTCCTCTGATGTCAATGGAACACAGTCTACATCCAAATATGAACAGTGGTATATCTGTTTTCAACAACACATTCGTTCACTTTTTCGTTCTACAAACAGTTTCGCAAAGACACACACAGTATAGTATTAATTGATCCTGTCAAATACTTGGTTAAGTGGATTTCTATTCTGATCGCACGAAACAGTGATGATTTATAGTTGTTTTTTAAAGAATCTATTGAAAACAGACAGTCTAATACAAGGTCCATCCAGCACAGACTTGTCCATTATACTGCTTCTAAAATAGCTTATTTACAATCTTCTACTGGAAGCAAAAGAAAACCCCGCCATTGCTTTATAAACAAAACAAGCTAGCTGTCACTATTCAAACTCAAAAACAAAATGAAGAACAAAACAGAACTTTTTTTTATTGATTGTGCTTTGTAACCCACAAAACCACTTCATCTCTAGAAATGGAATATCTGTCAGAGGCACTGAACAGAAGTGCTGATAACATCCATTTTCAATTTCTCTCATTGAGATTTTCTAGAGCTATGAGTAGGACAGGGCGTACAAATGGTTCTTTTTTTTAAAATTCATTTATTTATATATTTATAAAGTTATTACAGGCTCATCCTTGCTCATCACCTGTGGTGGCGTTGTGTTGCACAACAGAAATCACGGAGGATTCAGTCTTTGTCTTTAACCATGCAAAGCCCTTTAAGATTTGCCAGAAAAGGTCACAAAATAGATTTGTTGGACTAAGGGGGGTGGTGTGGGCTGAAACAGACATGATGAGTGTTTTCTCACTAAAACATGGACAGGATGAGGTTTTAACCTGTGGGTGAATAGAGTATTCAAGACAGTGGAATTAATAATAGGCAAGTTAGCTTGATAATACCACTCCTGACTATTCCCAACCCTGTCTGGCTTCAGGTCTCGCTGGGCATGTGTCTGCAGTGTACAGTGAAGATATAGTTTCCGGTCTCTCACAGTAAGCTAGTTGATGTTCTTGGTCCTGGAATCTCTGACTTTGCAGGAACCTCAGTCAAAGAAAGTGAAATCGCCCTAACCCTACTCTTAAAGAACGCCAGTATATCCATGTACCCCGATCAGCCCCACCCCCTGGCACATAACAGTGCTTCCTCGTGTCCAGTTCAGCCAGTCCCTGGCTGCTGTTACACAGTCACCTCAGTCTTGCTGCCTGTGCGATAGTGCTGTGGCTGTTGTTGCTGCTGGTGATGCTGTGGGATGTAGTGGAGTTGTTCCACAGTGTGGGTCCGTCTGGAGGCAAACGCCTGCCTCTTAGTTGATGTCTGGTTCATAGCTAAAGTGTTGGAGTGCCCGGTGCTTCCTGCTCCCTGTGCCCCGCTACTGCCGCCACCACCATTGTTAGAGGCACTGGGATGGGAGTGCATTTTGGTCATCTTGTAACGATCCATAAGGGGAGTGGTGGGTATGAACACGTCTGTGTGTGATATGGCACGGGACATTGACATGTCGCTGCCACGAAACCCACCGGAGACGCTGCTGACCATGCCGCGCTTCAGAGACATCATCAGCTTGTCTGGCGAGAGCAGAGGATCCTGGGAAAGGAGGCGATCTTGTGAGTACAGGCGATCTTGTGAATAGAGGCGGTCTTGAGAGTAGTGGCGGTCTTTTGAGTAGAGGTGATCCTGCGACAGGAGTCGGTCCTTAGAGTACATGCGGTCCTTGGTGTACAGGCGATCTTGGGAGGTGTGGCGGTCCTGTGGAAGCAGGCGCTCCTGGGATCGAAGGCGCTCAGCGGACAGGAGCTGTTCATCGGAGAGGATCCTGCCTCCGTATGGGGACATACCATTAGAGGCTATGCTGTATTCCTGTTCTGGGGCCCTCTGTGGAGACAGGACACGATCCTGGGACATGGCCCGCTGGACGCGACGGGGCCGCTGCCTTTGCTGAGCCTGCTGCTGTGAAGACTGCGACTGGGAGGGGGCCTGGGAGATGGAGGACTGCGGGGGCTGACTCTGGAGCTGCTGCTGCTGGTCCCGGTGCTGTTGGGCAAAAGATGAATGAGGGGAGTTTATTAACAGGCCGAGGGGTAAAAGGCTCGGCCACCCACCGCTGCAGAATAAAGCGAAAGACTAGCTTTCAGCTTCTAACTCGTTCAAATCTGGAGGCTCAGAGATAGCACTAATGGTTTGCCTTACAGACGCACACAAAGAGAAGAACACAACTTTGTTCAGATGCCTCCACACTTAACTGAGCACCTGTGTACCCACCTGGTCTTGACTTATTTTGAGTACATGCAACGGAAGAGTGCTTCTTGCTGCAAGGTCGGGCAGGTGTCGCTTTCGAGTGTAGTATTCTTCCACGTCTTTATCTGCTGCAGAGGAGATGAGGATAAAAGAGCAGAGACGAGAGGTGAGGAGGAGCGACGGCAAGAGAAAACACAGGCAGGTGTTACAATGCAAGGGGAGAAATTGGATTAAGTAGTGAGAACGATTGCAGATAAGAACATTGTTGGTAGACCCATCTGTGTTTCACCTTTTCAAGCTCACGGAGGGGTACAGAAAACAGAGAGGGACAGGGGATCACAGTCGGACCATATTACATGCTAGGCACATAGCATCAACACATCCAGGCCTCATCTGGGATTGAACAGGCAGCACTGGCTGTGGGAGCAAACTTCTTTAAAGGTCACGTGAAAGTCTACTAAGAACACTGCACAGATATGGAGGGAAGCACGCAAGCATGTCATACAGTACATACATGCTAGAGAGCGAATTGTAGGATTGCACAATTACGTCACATTGAGAATGGAGAGAGTATTAAATGTCCTTGAACGGATGATGTATCTTTATTTATGTGTAACTCTAACATGCATTCACACGCACATCAAAAAGACACGAGTACATTTCCAGAGACAATAGAGTGTAGGAGTGAATGTAGCATCAACTTCATGCCACACGACACAGACCCATGCATAAAGATGTGTGTTTGTGTACATAATTACACACAGTGACGCACATTTACAAACACTCTCTGACATCTTGTCAAAGAAACACAATGCAGCATAAAACATTCAAATATGGAAAACATTTGGTTACAAGTTAACAAGATGCTTCTTCCTCGACAATGTCATGGTTGTCTAACCATCATACTAAGTCAGAGGTAAACACCAGTGTCTTTAATAAGGTGGACATAACTCATGAAGATTAGACCTATCCACCTTATTAAGAATTCGGGGGGGACTCTGAGTCTTTTTCAATAATGGCTACAGCAGTGTTCTCGCCACCTGTCAAGATTGCATGCAGCCAAAATCCTCTTCAGCCAGAGCTGCGGCTGCTTTCTGCAAATCGATTAATTATAAGAGAGAATAAAAACAAGATGTTCCTTTCTCAAGCATAATAGTCTTCAGGATCTGGGCAGGCCATTGCAAACTCATCAACCATATTACCATAGAGTGAATGAACAACTATACTGTCCTGCACTGCGACGGGGGCTAAACGCTTTTCTTCGGTTTGATATCAATTTGCATTAATAAGCAGCAGCATTCTTCTCTTTTTATTATCCCGACAATGAAAACGCTGCTCTATCTTCCTCCCAGCACAATCCAACATGATCTATCAGTGTGCAGACACTAGTTGAGCAACAAAAAGGAAACTGCAGAGCCTTGTGGCCATTTTCTGCAACAAATAATATGCTTTGGAAGCAGAAAGAAAGTTGGGAGACTGAAGGACACCGCTTGAGGATGTTTTTTCATTTGAACACTGTGTCTCTTCTGCACGCTGCTATCTGTGACAGCCGAATTCATCCTGGCTTTGTTTAACTGCCTATTAAAGATTATTATGCTAATTTGCACAAGCATGCTTCAAATAAGTGGATGGTTTTTTTTGGGGGGGCCTTTTTGTTTCTTCCCACACAGAACAACTGAGGACCAGTAAAAGAACACGGCCTCCTGCCACCCTGTTTTGCCATTTAGTTTGAAATGGTGCCTGGCAGCTACGATTGGGAGCCAGTGTGGAGTGAGCCCTGACGGGGTGAGTTGTAGACCGTCGTCCCTCACTTTGACTCCGAGCCAGCAGTGAAGTGGGGCAGTCATGATGAAATTACACAAGCCTTAAGGAATGTTTGCGTTCCACTTAGAGAATATCATGAGATGAGACCTCATTACGCAGCAGAAATCCAGCGTAGCACCGCTAAATCAATACCGAGCCGGGCCGGGCACAAGAAGCCGCTTAATGTACTTATACGCTCCAAGAGAAATAGGGGCTGCAGCCTTAAAGTGGAGGCAAGGGAAGCATGGAATATCAATGACTCATAATTTCTTGAGGTGACTAGGCTGATCTCGTGAAGGATCAGAGTGAATGGTTATTTTCTGATTCAAGGTCCCCTCCATCCACTGAGATAGTTACTCAAAGGGGAGCGCCACAAATCTCCAGGGAAAGTTGTAGGCATACTTTTTGCGACTGTTGTTGTTGTCCTTAGGGCTGCAAGGCAAATCAGATTCACAGCTGTAACACTCGCGGGTAGGAGGGGGGCACTGAGCCCCAGTCAGGGGTCGGGGAAAGCACACTCAATGCAGTACTTTTTTTTTACCATGCAGGGCATCCGGGCACGGGGGCCTACTCTTGCATTAGTGCAGTGAACTTGGACCTACTGAGTTTCTTCAGGGACGAGAAGCGGCTGAGGTCGGCTTTGACGGCCGCCTCGTAGGAGGGCGGCAGGTGAGAAAGGCTCTGGAAGGAGCGTGAGAAAGACAGGTCGTAGGGCTCCGTCTGTGAGGTCAGGATGCCGCTCATCCGATTGTTCTCTGGAGACACATACATACATATAGACACAGAAAAAGGGACAAAGGAAAAAAAATGGGCAGGCTGGCTTCTCCTATGCAACCACCATCCCTCATCCCCAAACCCTCCCCTGTAAGGACGAGACCCTCCACGAAGACCACCTGCTGATGTAGAAAAGGACCGGCAGGCTGGAGTGTTAGGCCCCCGTTCACACCTGCTATCAACATCTGCGCTGAGAGATCCTCCTCCTGTGACCTCTTGTGATCCGATCATGTATGTCATATGTGATCAGAAAGAGCGAATGATGATGTTTTAACTCAGTGTGAGTATTGAGATGTGTCTGATGCACTCAGACATGTACTTAGAGCTGACCTCTTGTGACCAGATCACTCAGGACAGATGTTAATACCAGTTCGGACCAGGGTCTTAGTTATACAAACATTTCCTGGAGGCAGAGGTGCTCTAAAACTATCTCCAGATGAATGTCACTGGACTTAAGCGAGAGTTCATAGATGGATTCATGGAAACAGAGTTTATGTGCGAGTCAATTCTTCCCAAGCAGTGAGAAATCTAAATAATTTACTGTTGTTGCCGGGGCTGTAGCCATTGAGGACACAGAGAACATGCACTCTCTAATGTCTCTGGGAACTTGAGTTCTGCATTGCCCTCAGTACAAAATGTACATATGTACAAATGCACATAAAATTTATCACTGGGCTTGGTATTTTTGAGTGAGTCAGATCTGGTAACAAACAACACTGGTTTGCAAAGAGCACAGAAACTGGACAACTGCCAAGTTTCTACACAGAGTATTAGGGCCTTTTAAATGGAAACAATATCAGAGATGTTTCTAACATTATGAGGAAAAAAAATTCCAATCTATGTACTAAATAATACACCCCTGGTCCGGCCCTGCTGGGAAATAGAATTCTATTCATTTTGAAGGAAGATTAAATTTACAAAATACAAAGCTAAATATTAATTATAAGAAATGATTCAAGCCTATTTACCAGTCAATAATGTTTTGCTACAGCCCTGGTTGTTGGCTTTGTACAGCGTCTCAGATTAGAATCACAAACAGTCTATCTGCCTCTGAGAAATGTTTTTTATGTCTCACACTCCAACGTGCTGGTGGCACTGACGGGGGATTGCTGGCGGTCACATCTGGCCCATCGGTGCGTGTTTGGTGTGGGACGGACATGACAGGTAACGTGGTGGTTTGACGAGAGATGACAGCGGTCCACGGGAGAAAAAGGACGAGACACAAAACGAGCGAGACAACACACCAAACAACAGACGTGTACTGGAGACTGACCCTGACAGGGCTGTGATGTGATCTGGGACGTGGCGGCGAGCAAAGTGTGGACTGGCTGTCGTTGATGCGACATGATATGAAGCCAGGAAGACACACGAGGTGGTGACTGGACCAAAGCCCTCTTTTAGTCTCACTCTACTCTTTCTCTTTATCTCTCCTTCTCACACGCACGTACACAAACATCCACAGCCGGTACCATTCACCGCCGTCTTCCTCGCTCCGTCAATCTTATCTGTCCGACCATGCTGCCACCCACTTCCCCTCGCTCCTTAATTCTTGCTCGTCCATTCAGTATTCCCCTCTCTTTCGTTTTCTTTGTTGCTCCTGCTCTATCTTGCTTTCTCCCCGTGAGCTGAGTCTGTCACGCAGTGCAGAGCAGCGGGCACGGGTGCGGCTCCAAACGGACTGATAAAAATAGGGCTTTAGCAACTGCTGGAGGATGGGGAGTGGGAAGGGAACGAGGGGAAGAGAAACAAATAAGAGATGGAAAAGGACGGAGAGAATAGTGGAATACAGGAAGGAGAGGATAAAGAGGGGTGAGAAGAGAAAGGAGCCTGGAGTGAATGGGACGGAGAGGTGGCGGCGGGGGGTCCAGGGAGCAGCAGGGAGGGCGTTCAGAGGCTGTGAACGATCTGTAAGTGGACTGTCTGCCACACTGCATCGATAAGGGGAGAATCGACCCACACTGTGACATGCTGTTAGCTATCTCAAAAGCACAACACATTGGACTGCTTCATCACGACGGACAGTACAACCACACAGACCTGGCTCAAATAGTCTTTGCATATCTTGGTGTTAAAGAGTTTTTAAAGGGGTATATTTCTTAATAGTCAACAAATGACATGAAATGGCCAAAACCAAAGCTGAATATCTCGTACTGATGAGTGTAGCTAAAGCCTGGTGCTGGGCCCAAGGTTCTCTGTTTACTGAATTTGGGGTTTCTTTAGTTTTTTGTCTTTTCCCTGACACAACAGGGGTAAGGGAAGGATGATGTAGGCTGAGCCCATTTTCAGTCAACATGGAAGTTGCATTAGCTGCTGCTTGGACCGAAACAATTTAGGATTTTGAGTCTCTTGAGTCTCTGACAACATGTAGACTTCATCTGTGCTTGTTATGATTTTCATAGCCTTTTTAGTTTCTTTTAGGGAGTTAACAGCTAAAGTTAAATGTAAAGGAGGGGAATGTCTCCATCTATACCTTGGACCATGGTCTTTGTTACATTTTTTACTTTGAATCTTGTTAGTTTGGGTTTCAAATTATACAGTAATTTAGGGAGCAGACTAAAGACTTTTGTATGACGTAGGTAGGTCCTGGCGTCTTCTACCTACACTTAACATTGATGGGTTTGTAGATGGGTGTGTGACGTATTTTTCTTCTCCAATCGTTTAAAGCTGTGTCAATTTCAAAAGCAGACCATGATTCATTTGGAGTGAAACCACCTCTGTTTGACAAAATTATGATCCGTAGGTCTGGCCCATGGCACGTTTCACATCTGTTACTTTAGTTCAGACTAAGCTGAAAAGTCTGAAACAAGGTGTGAAAGCGCCTTTAACAGCAAATCTATTGATTGGTTGACTTCTCTGCATCCACTGGAAACAGCCATCAGTAAACACAACAGAACCAAGGGAAGATGTCGGGGGATATTTAGGTCTGTTTGAATAAAGTTTGTTGACCTGCAGTCCCCAGCTGTTTAAGGAGGTTACTGAGCTGTTATCTAACTTGTAACTCCATTTCAGAAGTTTTGTGTCTACTATGGAAATCAGTGGTTTGAGCCTCAATGCCTCAAACACAAAATAATTGAGAGAGGGATTTCAGTCTTTTTGTTGTTGACAATAAGAAAAATTGTGAATAGAACTTTTTATTCCAACTGACAGCATGTGTCCCTATACACTAATAAACACTTGGATTGACTTCTCAGATTGTGGGACCACTTTCTTTTGTGTGTAAAATGTTCAAACAAATCGAACATTCAGCAAGAATTCTGAGCAAAAGCTACTTAAATCAGGTCTGAAAACACAGCAACTCAAGTCAAAGGAAGGAATACATCAACGCAGGAGTTAGTGTGTGGTGCAAGTGAACACAAACATGTGCTCGTGGATGAGGCAATACACAAAATCAAACATATGTATGTATGACTTACCACGTCTCAATGATCGGTGAGCTACCAAACCCAAAGTGAAAAACACAATATTTAAGAAACATGTTGATGGTGAGAAAAAACAAAACCTACACAAACCCACTCCATTGTTAGCATCATTGGTACAGGAAATCCCATTCAACAAATAATTCAAATCAAATCAGTTTTTACTTCCAGTTGCATATTATGTACACTTGTTTGTGTGATCGTGCATTTTCTACAAGTTGTATTCGTTCTGGTTGTTTTAAGTGGCTGGGGGTTTATGTAGAAAATGATGGTGGATAGATAGATGTCTGTGTAAGATGTGTTGTTGATATGGATTTTTCATATTTTCCATAGATCTACAAGGTTTTTGTGTTTGTGCGTGTTTGTGTGCGTGTATGTGTATGTGTGTGTGTGTGTGCGAAAGGAGCCACATAGTCAAATAAATGTCCATAGAGAAGGAACCATGCTGGCTAAAGATTTCAAGCATTGCCCCATGAATGCCTGAGAGCTCACACAATTTCTTTTTTTCCATTTGTGGTTCAAACAAACAGAATATAAATCAAATGGTGAGATCAGAGTGATTCAAGAAATACGGAACAGTGAATATTTCAGCTTGTGCCCTCCTTTCTTTCCTTTCATCTCGGTCTCTCTCTTTCTCCCGCATCCACCTCGAATAGCTAATCAATTCCAACTACTCCTCACATCTGCCAGTGTGTGACCCCAGGTCAGCCTCTGCCCCCTCAACAGAACTGTTCTTACCAAAGAGCAGAATGACGTCAGAGATAAAAACACAACTATGACTTCTTGGGATAACAGCAGAACGCCGCAGGTTTCAAATGCCCTGTCAACCGTGACCTGAACATAAATTGACCCTCAGTCTATTGCATTCTCTTCATAAGAAAAATGACAGTAGGATATTAGATCCTGTTATTTGATCTTTAGCAAATAAAAGCCACATTCTTGAGAATGGAATTTACAATGTGGCGAATTGAAAAGAGGAGGATGTCGAGGGGGTTTCACACTTAAATGTCACGCACTGCGAGTGTTTTGGCTCGCTATCAGTTTTAATCCCCATCCATATTAATGACCACTCTCGTACCCTGGCTGTGCATGTATTGGGAATTGTCATAGATTTCTTGAATAATAGCTTGAATAATAGCTGGTCTCCTACGCGTGTTAACAGTTGCGTCATTGTAGAATGCAGAATTTAACAGCACAACGGGGTCAGCACCGCTTGTTATTGATTATCCATGTTGAATTCTACACTGGAAGTCGAGGCTAATGCAACATTTTCCAAAAGGGGGTCATGTAAAAGAAGCCTGACCAATCAGCGAAGGCCATGTCCAGGCTGAAAGACCCAATCAGCAAGCACCTATGAGCGTCAACGTTAGCGTCCAGCGAATGGCGTTTCCCAGCTTTAGCGTCTCTAAAACTCTGGATTTGATTGGACACCAGACGTATCTATTGCAGAGTTGTCTGCGTTTTCAACTATCAATGTGTTGATGTCGTGTTGATGCCTGAACTGAGCTGTGGATACATCTGAATGTTCCCCTCTCCCACTGCTTTGTCTTACCATTCTTAGGTGTACGTGTGGGGCTACCTAGAGCCACATGGTTATAGTTGTGCTGATGGGTACCTGCAATGACAAAAGCAATCAAACATATGTTCAGTGTCTATGAGGAATGCTCTGAGCCAACTCAGATACAGACTGTTACAGTGTGAGGCTGACAATTAAAGGGATAATTCACTTCAAACGCTGTTGATGTCTTTTGGTGGCATATTTGATAGATGCTTTTCATTTAATTGACTGTAGAAAAGTTTACATCGACTTATATCGCGTAAACACATTTACTGGCTGCCACATCACCATTCATCAATTGTTGGTAAACTTATTTGGTGGGTGAAATATCCCTTTAATTAAGGGAATTGACATAGATATAAATGAGAGAGATGGTGAAGTGAATCTACAGCAAAGGGAGTCCGCTGTCATTTCTGTGATACCCTGCAAAACATGTTTATATCAAACAGATTCCAGTAGGCCACAGTCAAAACATTAAGGATAAAAAACAAGTTAAAGGAAACAGGGATAACAAAGAATATTTGTCACATCCTGTCCTGGAGCACAGAGACGATCGTTATCTGAGGAACATGAAATGATGCATTACATATTACATGTAGTTTGTCTGAAACTAGAAAACCATGAGCACAGAGATTAGAGTAAAAGAGTAAATGAAGGAAACATCTTAACCATTCTCACAGTATATATATATATGTGGTGTTTAGTGAGAAAATGCTGCAAATGAATCAAACACAAGCAAACTGAGTAACACCTCCCTCCATTTGACTTCAAATAGGAAGTATACAGAATTATGCTGCAAAGAAAGGGCATAGAAGAAACATCATACCCAACCAGAATGGCACTCAGCTCAGTATAAACCTCCACGAGGCCCAACAGTCTCCTTATGAAATCCAAATTTCAAATTGATTCCAATTAAACACCTTATCTCACAACATAGCAGAAGGGGGAAAAAGATTCATGGATCTGCAGAAAAATGTTATGAGTGCTCCCTTGGGTCAGGCCCCACCCCCCACCCCCCATGCATGATGTATATGTTGGCAAAGCAGCAAAGTGCTTTTTATCTGCTCTTGTTTTGCCCATTTAAAAGTTTTAAAGTGCACTCTTATGAGTTATTACGCGACAGCAAAATTCCTATAACACACAAACACACATACACACAAACACACACACTAGTCATCTTGCCGGCCCCTTCCTTTGCATGAGGATGCTCTAATCAGCAGAAACAGTCCTGTGTTGCCATCTGGGAGAGCAGAGCCATTTTCATTTCCAACTCCGAGAATAAACAACAGTTGCACCCAATCATCTGTCCACCCTGGAGTGCAGGAGTGTGTGACAGTGATGTGGTGGCACGGTGCTCGACTGGGCACCGCGCGCTGCAGGTTGTTTAGTTGAAAGATGGGACCTTTACTGAGCCCATTGTACTGGGAATGTTGATGAATGACAGCTATTCTCAGCAGTGTGCAGGAGCGTGAGGGTTTGTCTGTTTGTGTATGAGGAGGAGGCAGCGATAGATGGAGACCCCGTTGTAGAGTGTGGCTGTCGCGACACGTTCATTTGCTGTCTGCTGCTGTGCCTGTTTAAAAATGCATTAGAGCCAACTGCTGAAACATCCATTTACATCTGTCACAGAAGTGAAGGAGGGGAGGGCGGCCCGATGCGCTCACATCATGGTTTTCAATATTTGCTCGAGCTATGGAGATAAATGGGACGTGTCGCACGTGCGTGTTCCTTCACCGAGTTCCTCTCTCTTTTCATATCAGTGCTTAACAGCGACTCACCAAGGAGTTGATTCAGGGAGGGAGAAGCACCGACACCTGAGAGCGGATTTCCAGAACATGTTTTATTACCAGTAGTGGGATATGAATTCATGTCTGTTGAGTGTTTCTCGGTGGTGAAACATGAGCAGTTTAAATGAAGTTAACAGTTCGCTCAGGTTCAGGAGCAGGGCCACACCTCTAATCACCAGTCGACTCCATCACGCTCTCAGAATCTTCTGCCCACCCTTTCTCTTCCCGAGATACAGAAGAAGATGATAAAGGAAAAAGAAAGAAAGAAAGGAAAAAAGTCCAACCCTCATCCCTTCATCCTCTTCCCTCATATCTACTCTCATCCCTTCATCCTTCCCTTATACCCTCATTCCTTCATTCTCCTTTCCTCATCCCTGCCCTTCATCAATTCATCCTCTTCCCCTCTTACCTGCCTTCATCCCTTAATCTTTTTCCCCCATCCTTCCTCTCATCCTCCTTCCCTCATCCCAACCCATTCTTCTCTTCATCCTCCTTCTCTCATCCCTACCCCCCTCCATTCATTATTGTTTCTTAACCCCAACCCACATCCCCATCCATTGAGCTTGATGCTTATCTCTTGAATGTCTCGTTGTGGGTGCTGTCTGGAGACACATCTTCAGCTCAACCCTTTTTCTCAGTTTCTATTAATTTCTCCTCCACATCTAATATATAAATTTGCATTTGTATTTCCCTTTTCAGAGAAAACGAAATTGGTAATTCTGTAAATTGTTATTCATCGGGAAGGTCACTTCTTATTTAACAGCTCTGCCATGTCTGTTTTTCCCAAGTAGCACTGCTACCACAGATTAACAGTCCATGAAAATGACAAACCCTCAGTCCACTTCTTGAAAGCGCTGCTCATTATCATAATACAATTTAAACCTGTAGCTCCTGTAAAATAAAAAGGGCAGCGTTCAGACTGAAAAGTGGCTTCAAAATGCTTTCTGTAGCAACCTGCAGGTTTAACTATAATTTCTGCTCCAGTCCATGAATACTTAATGCTGAACATCACAGTTCACTCAGCAGTCCTAATGCATCCACTTGGTCGACTCTTACGTCTCGTAAGTTGAAAGACATGAGCACGAAATACCAACAACTTTCCACATCCATCAGCACTTCAGCTGCACAGCGGAGCGACAAAAAAAGCAACTTAGAAAATATTAAGCTCTTGAAATAACATTCGCCAAATGAAATATTTATGTTTAAGTTCATACATTTCCTAACCTCTTCCACTACAAAAAAACAAACCCTTCACCCTACTGAATAACTATTCAACACAATATGAGGTCAATTAGTCTGTGATTATATTTCCCGCAATTTATTTTCCACAAATGGAAGCCTGACAGTCTATTAGAGGAAGGTCAGATCAATGCCTAAAGTGTCAATATGAAAGTGTGGTTTTAAGTATTACTACTACTGCCCCCCGGATCAATATTTGAAAAACAATTCTGATCACATACTGGTCATAAGAAGTTTGTTTCTCCACTGCTGACGCGTGCACGAGTAGATGTACGATAACGTTGTAAATTATAAACCATCTGAGACAAGCATGTCTAGTGTGTGAACATGCATGTGATTATTCATGGAGAATGTTTCAGTCATCACTAGAAGCCTCTCCCCTGCAACAGAAAATAATCTGTATAGAGATGTACTACTGCTACAACGTCCTGTCCAAAGCTGCTAAAACATGTGAATTGAGTTGCTGACACAACACAAATAAAATGTTTTTTTTTCTTTTTTTTTCGGGAAAGCTGTCAGTAAACGTTTTGCAGATTTGTCCCATTTTGCTGATCAAAACATAATTTCAGGCAGCATTAATTTTGCTATAAAACATATATTCTTACAGACATTTGTTGTACAGACAATGCAGCTTTTTAAAGACAGGTTTTTTATTATCTACCATCATGGTGCAAGTAAAAAAGCTATTAAATTTGAGTCAAAAACATGTTCAGTCCAAATATCCATGTCATCAGCATCAGTCCAGCGACCGAAAAATCACAATATTTAGATTTTAAAATGTGACATGCTGCTGGCAAACAAATGTCCATGAAGCTTAAATTCGGAGAGATAAGCCGAGGTTATTCCAAGCAGATATGGCACGAACACAAATGTTGCCCTTGAAAGTACATTCAAAATACACAGGCACGGACCAAGACCAATGCAATTTCTAAGAATTTCCATCACAGTGTGGTCTGGTAATTTCCAGCTCAGCCTGTTGGGTCCGGGGAGACAGGGCCGAGCTGAAGACTTTTAGCTCATTAAGAGCCTGGACAGCCATCTTTAGTGATCCCCCCGTAATCTGGGGACCAATTAACCACGTTCAAGGAAGAGCCCCGGCACAACCGGCCGCCCCAACCCTCTCCCACACGCAAGTGCTGCTTATCGGCTCAGAACACCCTGCTGCACCGTCCCCCTCCACGCCTCTTTGAGCTGGCACGGCAAAATAACCTCCGCTCGCCATGTTCCCCTAGAAATCTATTTGTCAATGATGAAGGGCGCTTACAGTGGAGGATGAGGACCCCACACACACACACATACACACTTTCCACCCCCAACCCAGTACACTGCTCTCCTCTAGTTATTGACTTCATCTCATATTAGAATAGATGCAAAGCCAGTGCTGCAGTCTAATCATATAGATTGTTGATTATTTGTGATTGACATGCTCTCCAGATTGCCGGGTTAAACAGGGTCCCCATCTGAATTGCTAAAAGGTTGTTTTCCCGTCGGTATGTCGATGACGCAGCTGTGTGTTTGGAAGATGGTGTCAGTCTGATTTAGCGGCTGAATCGACTATATATCCATGATCAGTGGGCTGCGGAGGCAGGTAATAGACAGGGCCGCCCTCACGTCCGCGAGAAGATTACTCACATTAAATTTCCCTTTTCGCTTATAACGGACCTCCGGAGAATAACTCCTTGGTTTGCGTTTGCATAATAGCATCCAGATGGAAAACAAGTGACTCAGTAATCTGACATTTGGGGTGGCATTTTGTTTCACTTCACACTTCCAAACATCACATCCCCATATAGCACACACAGGGGAGGCAGGAGAGTGCACGCTGAGCCGACCACAGACCACCTTGGACCCCACGCCAATGTTAAATGAGCATTTGCAGTCACATGCTGTGCGTCAGCGTGTATCGCATCGATTCCTGAGGATTTGCATTCTGTCCAACAACTGTACGGCCACGTCATGATATCCACTCAGCTGTGTGTGTGTGTGTGTGTGTGTGTGTGTGTTTGGCCACAATCTCCTGTATTTCCTTGGAGATGTCATGCTCAGATAAATGAGTTGGATGGAGCTCTGCCAAACACTCATCTGTGTGAGTGAATGAAAGGGCAGGAAAATTGCTTTCAAACAAACAAGGTCATCAGTGTATTCGCCTCAACATCCACACGTCCTCCAGAGGTGAGCCTCCATCTGACCCCAGCTCAACGCCAGCTCAGACGCTGTGGGCCACATATGAGCAGCGTGTACGGGCAGGGGGGGAAAAATGTGTGTCCCCCCCCCAACCTGAACAACCATCTTGGTTGTTTAACCCTCCTCTCTGACACAGCCCTAAACTCGAGGAAATAATTCCCCTACGGCTGCAGGCATACTGGAATTTTGTCGCCATGGTTACAATAGACATGACGTTTATTTTTGGTGGTGAACAGGACCTTTGTGATTCTTGTTACAATTATTATTAACAGCAATAACACTAATTATAAACTTTATTTCTAAAGTGCCTTTCAAAACCAGGTGCTGCACAAAAGTAAATATAAGTGCAACGAAGGGCAAATTATAGAAAAGCAAGATGATACTTAGCAATACAATAAAACTAAACAGATAAAACAACAATAAAACAAAATAAATAAAAAACAAGAAACACCCATTTAAATAAAAAATATAAAAAACGCCAGTCTATAAGCTATTTGCTTATGGTTAGGGTTGAGATTGTTGTCAGGATTTAAGTAGTTAGTTACTTATGGTGAAAGGTCATTCAGCATTATGTTAACAGTAATAATCATGACGTTCAAGTCGAGGACCAGTCATGGATAAAATAAACAGTTGCTGTTGGATTTTAAAGGGTAATAAACTGTGGCCTGTCCTGTCTCAGTCCTGTCTTCCTCCCATCCTCTTTAACTTCCTCCTTTGGGGTCATAATTACATTGGCTGCTTGAGGTTATACTTTAATAAAAAGTAACTATGGGTCATAGCTGCTTGCACAGATAACAGATGGGTTCCTTTTTAATCAGGACAGCTTCTCCCACTCCTAACCTGTACCACATGGAATTATATAGTCAGTTATGCAGCTTATGAGTTATGTTCAGTGCCAGTGCACTGGCTGCTTATGTAGCAAGATGATAACTAAGACTGAAGAGGTTGTGAAAGCGGGAGGGGAGAGTCAAACGTGTGAAAGAGACTGGGCTTCACGTTCCGTCACAGAACCATAACTCAAACAGGATCTCTTCCGAAGCTCAACCAGACTTTAATTAAACCTCATTTACCATAACCATAATGTTATCCTAATCAAAGCCATAATAGTATTGCCAAGTGCAGATATTTTGGAACAAGAGAATTTTAAGAAAATATGTTATACATAATAAAATTACTTACATAATAGACTTTCAACCCCAATCATCCTGAGAGTTGGTTGGAGAATAAAAAGTATATTTGAAATTTTTCTTTGTAAGAATTAATCATCTTGTGATCCCAGGTTCAGTGTTCTGTGACACCGCGGGGGGGCCTGATCCCTACTTTGGGAAGCACAGAGCTACAGTGATGAAGATCAGTGTTATTAAACACAATGCACGATGCACACCACCCCCCATCAACCAAACACAAAATGAGGCAATATCTTTTGGAAGATACTCTTAACCCTCTCACTTTACCTTCCGTTACCAAAGGTCAGAGCATGATTGACACAAACTAGTTTGTATGACATATCATCTGACACCATCTCAAGGCAAAATTGGTCCATTTCCCAACCTCAGCCCAATTTAAAAAACTAATAGTAGGTTTTGGGAAAAGGGGTTTTATACTATAAGACACCTCTAAGCATACTTACACTTATGTTTCCATTCTCTCAAATTTTAGGCAAGATGCTCAAATGGAGCATCCTATTCAGACTTTTAAAAAGATTAAATCCTGCAGCAGATTATGCCTGATGCACCAGATGTGAAAAAGCCTCTGAAAGCAAGAAACCTTTTCTGAAAGTGCAAACTGTAAGTATATGGTAGAAATCATGGGGGACGCAGACAGACTACAAAACTTGGACTATAAAGACAGACGGGCACAAGCTAATGGAAACCCTTAAGGCCTGGTATCTCTCAGCAACAACACAGAGGAGGGGGAGGAGGGGGGGCAGACAGTAATACAGTGGATACAGGATAACCGAGACTGAAAGAAAGCAGATAAGAGAAGTGGAAGTATGAAAGGGGGGGGGATATGGAGGGGCACTGGGAGGAGAAAAAAGGAACAAAACAACACCATGGGCCAGTGATCACATGCCGTCCTTTCTCCCCTCCACCCGCCTTTCTCCACACTGCCCTATATGATCTATTAGAGACCCGTCCTCAGCTCTGTGCTCCGCTCTCCTCACGACATCCCTCTCCAAAACCAACAGCCCCGCTCTCCCATTAGCTCTGCCAAGTGGAGCTACTAGAGCTATGAATGGGCCTGAGGTGGAGGTGGCGGTGGGGGGGGGGCCACAGAGTGCACCGTGCATGTGTTTGTTTGCACGTGTGTGTGACAGCTATGAATGCGGATGTCGCTGGTTCTGAGGACAACCCGGTGGTACCAATACGTCCCTCCCCTCCTCTCACGGTAAAAGAAAGCGGAGGGAAAGGAAGCCACCTCGGGTTTGACATTTAAAAACTGACAAAGAGTGTTCACATTTAATCGCTAAATGTTAGCTGCCATAATAGCCCCACTTCACGCGGCTAGTAGGGGACAAAGCTTCAGGGCTCTGGACAGAAGCAGCTCCCACCTCCTCATTGATTTCACTGGTAGAGCAGGAGGATTAACTGTGACCCAATTCAGCACTGGTGATCATGCTTAAGTTGTATTTATAGCACTTCTAGCTCTGGTAATTATAACTTCTATATGCTCACTCTGCGACTCAAAACACAACATGGATTCACCCCCGAAAACGACTTCAAGGACCAACGGGATATATGGCAGAATTTTTAAATAAAATAATTCTAGTGATGTTTTTCCCTGTGGGTCTCATGTAATTTGTAAGAATTGTGGTTTTCTTTACCCTAGAACGAGCCTTTATATATGAATGCTTTTTTTTCTTGTCTTGATGACCACTCAAAGCGCTTTACAGTACACACACATTCATACAGTGCATCTATTCGCAGCACTTTGTTATTCAAGGGGGGGCAATTCAGGGTTCAGCATCTTGCCCAAGGACACTTCGGCATGCAGATGGGTCAGACTGGAGATTGAACTGCCGACCTTCAGGCTGGAGGACAAACACTTTTTTTACTGTAGTCCAATATGGATAAAGTAAGAATCTTCTGAGTTTTTATGTCAACTGAAGGCATTCATTCATGTTTGGAAGGGGATGGTGAAGTTAGGGGTATTCAGCTATAACATGCAATTTCAACACTAGATGTCACTAAATTCTACACGCTGAACCTTGAATTACTTTCTTAGAATAAGATTAGGGAGTAAGGAAACGCTCTGTCCCGCAATGCTAAAAAAGTAAAAAGATTCATGGATCCAACCTCTAATCCAAATCCATCCCAAACAGAGGGAACATTTTTCTACAGCATTTGAAGGAGCCTTCAGATTGGAACAGTCTAATCGTGTGGCTGTGAGGCAAATTCATCCTGCGAAGGATGTGGCGCCCAAATTGAGACACAGCTCCTGTGTTTAACTGTGGCCATACTAATAAAGCAAAATCTAATTGAAAAATTGCTTTGGGAACACATTTGACAAGCAATATGTGTTAGCCTAACGGATGCAAAACAAATGTTTGAATGCTTGGTATAAATGAATAATAAAAACCAAAGCTCCATACTTGCAAACATAAATTAATCTGAATTTGAATATCCTGTGAAAACAGAAACAAAACTACTCAGAGTTAACATCAGGCAACTGAAAGACAAAAAAGAATCATGGGCATCAACATCAACATTTTGAGGCATCATGTGGTTCGTACTAGGCTAACTTTGAATTGATACTTTTTTTTTGTTTGTAGAAAAATGAGACAGTCCAGATGAAAACCGAATTCTTATCAGGGTCCTCAGGTCACATTTATCTCTGGGAGAGGATGGCTTGTATTTCTATCAGCCACAGTGTTGTCATCGATACCACAAAATGTTTAAAACCTAAATATAGTTGCTTTGGGCCTTGTCCACTACTGTGACTATTTTTACATAGATATATTACCCTTTGTCCACGCGACCTTAGTTTTACAAAACAACTAAAAACGCTCAACAAGGACGACGAGCCAGTAGGTGGCGATAAAGTCAACAATCCATCAAATATCGGAGAGAGAACAACGCTGTGGTCTGAGCCGAGGCAGGGTCCTGTGAGTGCTGGTAATGTGGTGCAGTGATGCTAGATTCAAATTGAACTTGTTAGTAGTCCAACACAGTTGTGACCAAAAGGTAATACTTCTCCGGGTAGGAGCCATTAAACCATTGCAGGGGAGGAGGACACTTAATTAAATGAGCACCAGTCAAATCAAAGTGGTGGTGCTTAGGTCGATACTGAAATATTGGTGCTTCTGATCCCAAACGTTTCTGTTCTAAGATCGATTCTCATATTAAAAGATCAATATCTAATCTCAGTAATTTGAGGTATATTTCAACAGGGACACGGCGGAAAGTAACCACATTATAAACATGATGTAGTATAAATTAAACCTGGTTGATCGGGACTACTTCTCCTTCCGCTTGTGATTTATGAACTACGGCATTTAAATGCGTAATCTACTGAACAGTGTTGACATTGATGACGGCCGACCACGGACGCAGTCATGTGTGGATCTCTTTCAGGTCTCCGAACAGCAGCAGCACTCCGTGTGATGTGCGTGGGAGGCCTGCGAGGTGCGGTGGCAACAGCACAAACCTCAGTAAGCAGCTGAGATTTAATCACAATTCAGAATGTGATGAGGTTATGCAGCGGCGGAGAAGAAAATGTGCTGCTGGGGCGAGATAGACTTCAGTCGCTGAGTCCCTCCGCAGTGGCAAGGTGTCCACATACAGAGAGCTGTAATTTGAAATGGTTATAGCCTATTTCTCTTTTTCTGAGCACATCAAGCTGCTGCACAAACTATTGGTTAAAACAATACCCGCCTGGGTTTTCTGAAGGATTGGAAATCGGAAAATCAGGAATCAGTGGTATCTCGCATTACTTAATCAAAGTCAGCTTTTCCCTTTCTCCAGTGGATTGGAAACTTCACACGCCATCTGCTTCATAGACTTCACAAGTAATTAGCAAAGTTTGATTCTGCTGCTTCTATACATACACACACTTTTCCACCAAACCAAGCGTAAATAAAAAATAAATAATTTCCTGTGTTTGAAGGCAGAACATGTGCATAAACGCAGGTGCTTGGCAACACACCCACAGAGCATGATTACCAGTTCATTTAAAGTTTTGTGTTTCTGAGGATATCCGCAATTCCATATTCATTCTCTGTTATCTGGCTCTCCCAGCACCACTCCACTGCATTCCCCAGCGAGCAGCTAATATTCTCTCTTTGCCATGTTGTGGCTGAAAGGGAAGGGGTCTGTGGAGCTGAGGGAAACTGAACGACTGGGTTATGTTGGGAGGGTATTTCTAATAAGGGTACCAACTATAATTTGTCGGTACAACCAAGCACAGATTCACATTAAATACATTTGTAAGAGAGCAAGAAGAATCTATAGATAGATAGATAGATAGATAGATAGATAGATAGATAGATAGATAGATAGATAGATAGATAGATAGATAGATAGATAGATAGATAGATAGATAGATAGATAGATAGATAGATAGATAGATAGATAGATAGATAGATAGATAGATAGATAGATAGATAGATAGATAGATAGATAGATAGATAGATGGATAAAGGGATCTAGTGCAAGTGAAACAACATTACTGGGAAGTTGGGCTGGGACTTCAAATCAATATCACGATTGTATCAAACTTTTACCTTTATAGTGTTATTAGTTACTGTTATTACCGCTTGTAGTCCGCAAAGATATTGTCGTGCTCGATTGTTGAGCTTTTCAGTTATCCTATATCTTTATCTTAACAATCCATGCCCTTGCACTTTGTTGGTTTCACAAAAGGAGAAGGTCTTTGAACCAGGCATATGGTTCAAAAGTGTGTCTTAATCAAACTATGGGCATTTGAGGTGTAAAATGCAATAAAGCAATAAGAGTGCCATCTTACATTCCCTTTAAATTCCAACCACACTCGCACTTTTACAGATGGCGATTAAAGGCGGGATTTGCCAGGCCGTGAGATATCAATGTTCCCAATACGCCCGACCCCAGCTCATTTTAAGATCAACACACCCGTAGCTGCTCAAATGGGCACAACTGCGTACTTCTGAAACTAACCAGCACACATTATTGTTGCACTTGGCGCTGCATTGCTCCAAGTGTCTGCAAATAAGTGAGAACAAATTAACATGTTTCGGATGAAACTAGCAACTGCACGAAAAAAAAAGACTCATTATGCATTTATAGATAACTGCCTTTATGAGAATCAGTGGAGCAGCACATTACAAAGTTCCTGTGTTCTTGCAAGTGCAATAAAATCAGTCCAACCCAGTCCAGCCAGTTTCTCTCCCCACTGCCAGTAAGTACCACTCTTTATCTCATAACTCACAATCACCCCCATGACACCAAAGGCCAAGTAGTTACTTGACAGGTCCCTGCTTCTCCAGCTTTACAAATGTGCCATTATAGTCACAGCGGGGCGGAGGAAGGGCAGGAGGTGGAGATGAACCTCATATTCAGTTCATTTTGAAATGTGATAGACGGTGAACCCACCCTGGACTAGTGTGACCCTGTGTGTTAAAAGGCAATAAGAGATCCATTTTATTGAAGTAGTGCTTCATGAGGTTCCTACGGAGCTCGTCTGATCTCACTCGCCCGAAAGCCGAGGTGGCTCATGGGGGTTAGGGGTAATAATCTTTCCTGAAAATCAAACAGTGTAACAGCATGGCATTTTCATCTGATGTCACATAATGGGAATATTACTCAACAGCCATTTCTCCAAAAGCCATTTTTCAACAGTTGATTGACATACCGACCGGCTCCATTTGCGGGCTGTTGAAAAGCAGACTTCCTCTGAGAGGAGGCGGAGGGCGAGGAAGAGGAAGAGGAGGAAGAGGAGGGTCCGTATATCGTAAGCAAGGATAAGCACAGATTTATCTGATGTCTTCTTAAAATAAAAGAAGTAACATCATCAAAACTGCCTTTATCCGTGCCTTTATAGACCAGCCCTCCTCTCCACTGAGACGGACAGAGTCGAAGACCACGCACACCATAGGGGTTAGGACATTCAGTTCAGCAAAGTGGACGACACAAGGCAACAGCTTCAGGGAAACAGTTCAAAACATACATTTCAAAGGGCAGGGATTAGAACAGGGGAGTGAAATGGGACCATCTGGGTTTTAAGGCACAACACAATGAAAAGAAAACGCAATGTGGGCCAGCTGCAGCAAACATCAAGAGGGACAGAATATGCTTGTTTAGCGACTATGCCCTAGTTTGGTTATTTGTTTTTTTTTACAATTAATTAGTCCCAAACTCTTCTGATAGAAATGGCATTTTAGCTGGAAACAAAAAGAGTGCGATAGAAATGTCCTCTTTGCAATGTTTCCTTGTCGGCAAGCCCACACAAACACACCATTGATTAAAACACAACCAGGGGTGTAACAGTATATGTGTATTCTCCACAATTGTCGGGGTAAAGGATGTATTGTTTTGTTAACAGAATTGTGTAATTTTTTTTTATTTATTTCTCACTGTTGGCGCTGTAGGGGTCTGGAATTGAGGCAAGGCACCGGAGAGCCAGCGCAAATGTTGCAACAAAGTTCTTTACATAGAAATCAGTCCAAAAAGTTATTCTAGGCAACTAATAATGAGGGTCTTAACATTTTTTATGTTAGTGCTACATCTGCTCACACAAGCAAGAATTTTGCCAAATTTAATAATTGTACTGTTACACCCCTAAAACCAGCACACACACAAACCAGGCTGTGCACATGTAAACTTAATACAGACAGGAAGGATAATTGTCAAGGGGGAAATACAGGGGTTAGGTTTACAGATAGACAGAGGTTAACAAGAAGGCACTGCACTACACTTAACACGGCAGGTACAAGCTGCCTCTAAACACGACAGATCTGACTTCAGATCAGCACTGTTATAATCATTCACTGGCTCATAATACAGACATGTACAGTTGGTTAGAGGCAGCTTTGACCGGTGAACAAAGACAAACCATCCCTACCATGGTGACTCTGGGAGCGGACCGGCCAATGATTTTCCCCTAGAAAACACAACCAAGTATTTATTTGTTAAAATGTGCTCCTTGTGCGGTCAAATAACAGAAAAATACAATAACAATGAAACACAATCTGTACATCTTTGGTGCTGAAAAGTCAAATCCGCGACATCCCTTTTGGTTTTTGTGCTCTTGTGTTTGACAGCAGCTTTACACAACAAAGCAGTACAATGGCATCACATCTTATGAAAAACATCATTCAACATTTTTTTCAGTTCCCTCGTGTTACAGCGGCAGGTATGTGGACACATATAGGCGAGGAGGATGCTGGAAATGAGACCAGTTTTAGTGCTCGTATATTGATTGTGTTACATTTTATCTTCCCATCTACTGGCTGATGCCCCCGTGACTCAAAGCATCAAGTAACCTCTCTTTGTCTTTGTCCCCTCGTGCACACGCAGTCAGAGACAAACACGCGCGCGCAGGCACATAAAATGCCACCAAGTGTGGCGGTAGACAGCGGAGTTGGAATTTGAAGATGAAGAGAGGAGGACAGGAGGAGAGGATAATGAGAAGAGGGGAGGAGGTGTAAAAAGTCCCTGTTGTTCCCCACACCCTGACACCACAGGGCTCCAGCCATGCAGCACTTTGATCCATCACTATTGATTTAACATCAGCTCCTCATTGCTGCTGCCTCCCACACAGCAACACACAGCTACAGGGATGCATTCCCCCAGTTGTGAGTCGGAGGGATATATGCACTGGTTTTGACCTGAAACACACTGACCAAATAAACCTCTACAGTTTGGAGTGCATTAATAACAGGAGGTGGGAGTGTTGCTGTTGCTGTTGCTGTAGAAACACTGGTGAGCATGAATTGCAGATTATTTTTCTTCCACACAGGCGATCTGATAAAGCCAGGAGGTTTACATGAAATCCCCTGTGACGGAAATATGCACAAAGCCAATCTTAGAACTAAAATGCTAAAGTACACATAACATGAGCACCAGCAGAGCGAGGGAACACATCATGGATTAACACAGTGTAGTGTATTCTTTCCCTCTGTTGTGCATACTGATAATCAAAACAAGACTTCAAAAGATTAATAAAAGCACTAAAATAGGGTTGACCATAAGAAAATAGAAGATACACATTGTTTTCAGACATCTGGAGAACGTCCCGGTGTCGGAATCATTTCACCTGAAATACCATTTTAGGCAATTTGCTATTATGTCGACTTGGGTTTGAGGTAGCTTCTATGTTACGTGCTTCCAGAGCCATGTAGTGAGTGTGTCCCCACCAGGGCTAAATGTAATGGTAACTTGACACGTGTGGGGATGTTTTGTTCCCTGTAAGCAACTATATCCGTTCAAAGCTCAGGCACCGAAATCTGTGTTGTGATTTGGTCGGTGTCTGTACCAAACCCTGGTCACAGCTGAAAAGTTGAATTCATGAGAAATAAAATGCACTCTCACTTTAATCAGCTCAATAAGGCTTTTTGTTACAGTGGTCTGGTATCGTGGCTTATGTAAGCTTAAGTCAGATGGATACTATTGTGATATTATTGTGATTACTTTTCAGACATGACCTGTGGGTAAAAAAACAGAAAATTGGCTACTGACTTCACACATGCACAACACAGCGCAATCCGCCGTGTTATTCAGGTGTTTATTTTTTTTTCATTAGTGCATCTGACGTGTGTTAGAAGCGTCATCAACACTGTGAATCCAGTGGGAGATCTCCTGCTGTGTTCACACATCGACTTCTCCTGGATTTCTAGGAGGCCAGGTGGAACGCAGAAACTGCGGAGCGTCTCACTCGGACAATTGCGTTGACACATGCACTTCCTCTGGAGAAAGTACGGAGGAGCTGCACAGTTAAGTGCATATCTGACAGCAGATTTAATGAGTCAGTTTGCTGACCTATCAGCTCTTCTGTGACACATGCATCTACAATGAGCCTTTAATTGCCATGTGTGGCCTCAGGGGCCTCTCTTCAGCAAAATATATATAGACACACTATAAAGTAATTACATAGCGCATATAGCCTGAGTTCCATTCTATTTAAATGGATTTGCTTCCAGCAAGTTTGGTATGTATTTTTAATCATTATTAATGATTAATTGTTATTTTTCAAACATTGCGTTGTGTATTTCATGTGCGGCTTTAGTCTCTCATTTTACCTCTTTGTACATCTCTAAAGCTCAGCCAGAAAAAAAAGAAAATAACACACCAGCTTAGAACTGCCTGTAGGTGACATAAATAATGCATATTCATATTAGTGAGGAGCATAATGAGCCTAATTAAAGCAAACATGTATCAGAAGGGTCTTATGAAGAAGGAAATGCAATGATTAAAAAGAAAAAATAGCAACGGTTGTGTCCTTTGATCTTGATTTTATCATAAACTCACAGACCTCAAATGAAATTTCAGTTTGACCAATTGAGCTTTCATACACTGGTATTGATCCGCGGCTTTTTATAACAGGCCCTCAGATTTATGATGGTTGGCTTGACCTCATATGAAATCTGAACTCAGTGCACCCTGGATGAAACGGGGACAGGCAGCTGACATTAACCTCTACCTGCTATGTTAAGTACCGCAGATTCCTGCTAGATGACCTTGAATGTTATTCCGATAACCAATCAATGGCTGTATTTTCTCTGGTTAGGTTAAGATACTTTTTTTTTAAGATACATTTATTGATGTAATGCGAGTTATTCCTCTGTTTGCGACCCTGCTATTTGAGCTACAAAATGATCCTTTCTTGTGTTATTTCCCCACATCATTTTATCGAGTGTTCCTGCACAGTTATTTAGAAGCAAAATGTGACAAGGAACATTGATCCACGAGTAGTTACAGTTCTCATGACTCAGCATTATGCGGCGTGTTTATGATGTGTGCTGTGTTTTCGTCAACAGAAGCCTGCACGCCGCGAGAACATTCAGAATTTCCCCCTCAGCGCTGCACAAGTAAACAATCAACTCTTCTCACAGCGTTGTCATGTAGAACAGTCAGTTATTCAGACACCCAATTTTCTCGTGATGCGGTGAGAGGAGATAAATCAAAATATCTGAAAACTGACTTGTCAGTGCAGGAATGAAATGTATGAAAGCAAGACTTTTAAAGCAGGGACACAAATGGCATAAGTGTAGTTGGCAGCTCGGCAGTAAACAGCCTTGGTTATTCTCCTAATTGGAACAGGGCCGTGTTTTTACAGTCCACTTCTACAACTACATGGAGTCAGCTGTGCTCCTGACTTTCCGGCGTAGCACCACCGAGGGGAAAGACAACTGCAGAGGAGTCGGTGCACTGAGGACACCTCCCTCCCAGAGCAAATCTGCTCCCAGGTCTGTACCCACCCGCAGCACTTAACAATGTTTGCTCAGATTCTCAGCCCAAAGGGAACTCGCTCTGCAAGGGCTCCGGCCACCCTTACCCCAGCTGGCCTTGACGTATCAGCAGAGCTATCTCTTGAAATCAATGAACGTGTCATGCTTTCACAATATACAAGGAGCCAAGGCAAGAGGGTGTTTGAGAAACATATTCAGTCAGAAAAACTCAGTTAACCCTTTTGTAAGAAGCCATTTGGTCTCGTTCTCGTATATATTGGGCAGCACATATTTTACAAAATACTAAGAGATTAACCCACTTTTACTAAAGCTCCATTCATCATTAATAGATGTAACTTTCATTGATAATAATGAGCTTTTTCAGCTATGTTGAGTCGATGTAATTGTAATACTGACTCTAGAGGCTGCTGCCACACTTTGATGTATGTTTCATTATAGTTAAATGTTTTTTTATGACTGCAAGACTTTGCATACTCTTGTTCTCCGTACAACCGCACAATGTAGCGTATGTAATTTCTTTTGAACAATGTTTGCGAGCGGTGCTGAGGCGAGCAGTTCATGAGCCTCGGAACAGAAACCACATGCAAAAGCATTGATCATTTATTCATTAGCGAAAATTGTATATTGTGGTGTGCAAATTCTGAGATTTAAGTGTAGCATGCGAAGCGGCTGTTAGTATGCTTCACTGTTCTACTCGCTCTCAGCTGAAAAATCTTAGAAGCAGGAAGCCTGAACTGGTGTAATTTTGACTTCAAGGACACTACCACCTTACTGCTTGGGTCTTATTTTCGGATTATTGGATGTCAATTCTTTAAAGCTAGAGTTGGTAATCCTGGAAAAAGCTAGCAAGGACAGGATGCACTTTGAAAAATGCAACCAATATATCCGCCCCCCCTTCCTAACGATTAAAGATATGTCACCAAAACACATGAACCTGCACTGACTGGCAACTTAATAAGCCCATTTTCTGTGACTAACTCAAACTTATGTCTATCGTCAGTCGTGCACAGTGAGAGCAAGGGCAGGTCAGTTAGTGTCATGAAATGATTGGTTGTGTTTATTAAAATCCTTCAAGGGTAAGAGTCTTTTTTTCTTTTACTTTATTGATTTCAACAAATGAGATCAATAGTGTTTCAGACGTGGTATTCATGTTGATTTCTGTGATGTAGGAACATCACTTTAAAGAGGTCAAAGAGTATCTCTACTAATTATGAGGATTCTGCTCCGTTCAACTCAAACGCAAGAGGTGGTGTCCTTGGTGTGGAGAGGTAACAGAAATGCAACATTTTAATTGAATATAAAAAACTGTTTTTAATTAAATCCTCAGTTTGACTTGTTATCTGGAATCTTGTCTGGTGCTGCCGTGGAACAAATGGTAAATGGTTTTGTATTTATATAGCGCTTTTCCAAGCAGTTAGATAATCAGGATTTTAACAAACCTCGAGGTTAGTCAAACTCATTCAGAGCACAAACTCATGACAAATGCTAAAATTTCCTCTTAATGAACCGTTCACTCTCGACTATCATCACATTTCCCTGCTTCATCTTGGACCTGCTGCTTGACTGTGCAATGAGGAATTACAGCACAGACTTTTTAGTGAACTTAACTTAAAGGGATGTAGATAATCGTACTTATTTACAAACCTCAGTTTGTTTCTTCTCTCACAACATTAGGCTCAGCAGTCTTAGCTTTCTACACTTATCTCCATCTGTAAGTTTACTGCCAACATCCATTCAGTAAAGAAGCAACCGACTGTCCACGGTTACTTGAAAAGGGAACTTTTGACTAAAAAGACAGTGACACAGGCTGCTGAAGCCACATACTATCATGTGCTCTATGACTGTGTATTTGATCCACCATCTCTCACTGTGTCTTTAACACAGGCCTTCATGGAGAGGACCCTTTCTGTGTAGGTAGGAGTTCAGTTTTGTCATCAGATTCACACAAAAAACATACAAGCCTATTCTTAAGTATCTAATTTGGCCTTTGAATATAGAATTCAGGTTTTGATTTTCCAAATATGTGCATTTCTGCCTCATCCACCACCTGGGATGTTGATCTCTATAAATCAACACCTCACTGAGCGAACGCTCTCTCACTTTCTTGCTTCGCTAATCACGGCGCATTAGCATATTAGCAAATTGGCACAAAGGAGTGAATCTTTCTGTACCTGTGGCAAAACACTGGGTGCAATATTATGTAGCGTGCTGAATGTGCGATTTGTTTCACAACCCTCACCCGATGCACACGCAAATACAAACACACACGCACACGCATCACAGCTCCCCTGCTGCGTGTGTTGGATTGCGATCAGTCCCTGAGAAAGTTGCTTACATAATGACGCTGCCAGCACCAGCCCACGTCAGCCTCCATATTAGATGATAGCATCCTAAATGGCTTTTTGACAATGTTGCATCTCACTCGCAGGTCATGGAGACAAGGCTACGTGTGAGTGTGTGCGTGAGAGCGAGGGTGTGTGTGACTGCTGCTTTGCCTGTAAGTGGTGTCAAATAAGATGGTGTGTAATGAAAAGGAACAAAAAGGGACGATGTCGGCAAGATTGTTTCACAGAGAAAGCTGTTCCTCCAACTTTAAGAGCAAAACGTAGTTCGGATCCATTTGTTTAGCAGCGTATGCGATTGTTTAAGACGTTCTCAGGGGCAAGGAAAAATGCCGTTAAATATTTATGCTTAACTGGCTCAGGGGTTGAGATTGTTAAAAGCATGAAAGCCGATCGTGACGCGATTAACAAAAGCAGAGCACAAAGTTGCGAGAGTTTACCAGTGTTCTTGCAGAGCCAAAAGGAAAAAAACACTTTCTTCATTAACTCTCCATCTCATACAGCAATCCCCCAAGCTCAGATAGAGCAGGGTGAGCGAGCAAGGGAAAGATTAGGAGAGGGAGAGTGAGCGCAAAGATTCGATAAAGACGGGGGGAGTCTTATTTCAGTGCTTCACACACTGCCGGATGATCAAAGCAGAAAATGCTGTTTTAATTCCAAGAATCATATCTCATCTCCTGTCCACAAGCTCATTATAGAGAATTATGCTGCAGGACAGAGAAGAAGAGAAGAAGAGGAGAAGAAGAAGAAGGCAGAAAAAGGCCTCCGAAATCCAGCTTGTCTGCTGCACTGTGCTTAATACGCTTTTTTTCGGTAAGCATTGATGTACAGCTAACTTTTCTTGACCTGTTATGGGTGTTGCAAAGGGACAAACCCGACCTTTGCCTCAACCCTGAGGCATCTCAGTGAAGCAGACCCAGTGGTGGGGGCATGAATAAAATAGAATTTGACACGGATTTTGTCTGGTCGGTTACTTACAGCAAAGGTAAGCTGTTTTCGTAACTACATTACTTTCGAAATATCAGCCGGGGTCCTTCCTCTACAGCCACAACACACGTAGCACATCCTATGTATTTAAGATACACAGGAGCACACGACAACCTATTTTACACACAAATTAAAAATATATTGAGTCCTTTCATATTGGCAGTTGTGGGATTTGCTTTTCCGTGGACGAGTCATATTCAATGCCACAAATGCGCCGGGAAACTGAGAGGCTCTCTCTTCATGACACAGGGAAGAAATTGCTGTTGCACGTTGTTCCTGACATGTAAAAAATCAATAGGTACACAAACCTTTATGGCCGTGTACGAGCCAACGCCCAGAGGTTCAATGCCCGTCCAAACCCTGCAGGTGCCATGTCAGCATACAAACTAAATAAAGACGGAATGATCGTGTTACCCTGGATGTCACGTTTCCATCACTGCTGAGTGAATGTCGATTGTATCAATTCCCATTGCAGACAAAAGCCAGATGTTAGAGGGTGTTACAAGTCCATGGGTGGATGTATTTACTTTACTGACGACCAACAGATAATGTAACCTGCCAACACTACATGCAGCACTCCAGAGGCTGTTTACAGTAAAGCTGCAGTGTTCAAACACCCTTTAGCTCTTCTCCTAACAATGTGATCCTCAATGTAGGCTAAGCAGTGGCTAACTTGCCAGTTACCAAGCCACAACATGTACAGAAGGCGAACCTCTCATTAAGAACAGGTTATAGCATATATCTCCCCTCAGCTCCAATGTCCAGTGCAAGGTATTCGTTTGTGTTTTGCTGCTACAGTGGAAAAATACTCTATATTATATTATAACTATCACGTTATAATGTAAAATGATCTCTTTATTACATGATGCATCTAACTTTATAACCTGAAAAGTTTTCTGTTTTAACAATGAGTTATAACACTGCATGTTTTATGTTATAATGTGAAACTGATCCGTTTATTTTCTTTTCCCAGGATGACACTTCTGTAATTTAATGAGCTATGTCAAATTGCTTTTAAAGTCTTGATTTGTTATCTGGAAACAGAAGCAGAAGAATAAGAGCTAGTACCCGGCATTTGAATGTGGACAAACTTTGCGAAAATGTATGAATAAATGAAAAGGTTATAAATTATAAAAAAAACACTGTATTTTGGATGTGTCTGTAATATTTATTACTGGCCAACATGATGCAGAAAGGGGAAAAACGAGAATAAATGAATTCATATCTGCAATGATTAAATACCAAGGAAATGTCTTCACATGAGCTAATAGCACTCATTCTGAATTTAATGGATTAGTGTGTGCAGAGCCCCCAGGTGACCCAGGCCACAGCTTCAGCAGGAGACGTCTGCTCGATACCAAAAATCACAATAAAACCAATCCCCTAAAGTAGATGAATGGCCACAGGAAGACACCTGATGTCCGGTTGTACAGCAGCAACGAGCACTGGGGCGTGAATGTCCTGAAAATGACCCTCCCAGTTCTGACAGCGCCAGTACTTTTCCCGGCGAGCGAGCAGCACACACAGATACCTGCACACAGTGCGCACGTCCTTCCATACGTTACTTCTCCAAGTCCCCATTCAACAGCACAATCAGGCTCACCAGGGGCTCCAGTCTCCAGTCATTACAGCCAGTTAATTCTCAACTCATTAACAATGGAGCCATAACAATGGCGCGCACAAAAGAAGGTGTGGGTGGACTGCCTTCACGCAGGAGAGAGGAGAAAAAAAGAAATGCTGGGTTTTTCATAATCAACTGTCAGTCATTTGGGTAGATAAAGGCTTCTTTAAGTCTGTATAGGGGACAGGAGCCCACAGTTGCAATTTAATTACCATTTTGCTGGAGTTTTACAAAAGAAACATAAGTATGCAGTGTCATGACTACGGAGGATTGGCTTCATGAATAGAAATGTGTTCCTACAAAAGACAGAGAGAGCTGAATCCCAGCCCTGACATATTCATTGGAAGCGTCGGTTTTTCCCGTCTTCTCTGACCTCCCGGTTAAATAGGGAATAAAAGACAAAAGATCTAGATGTATATTATCCTCCTCTCTACTGGGATAAAACATTAGGGACTTTTCATGCCCTCTATGTTTTTTTTTGTACAATTTCCACTTTGTTTAGCTTTTGGGCTTTTTTCATTACTATGAATTAAAAAAGGTGATTTCTTTTACCAAAGGATTTCCTGCCTCAGCAGCAGCAGTGCCGCAAAGCCTGGAGCACACAACACTTGACAAGGTGTGCTCAATTCGCTCCAGGCAAGAGGTGTGAGTGAGACAAATCTGAATATTGATTGAGGCCATTTAATCCACCCCGGCGCCTATTGATATGTCAATCATCCTGCCCCATCTAGTAAAGCGCATCAGTCTCACGAGCGGAACAGTGGCCCAAGGACACCTCTCTTTTCTGTCATGTTTTAATTGCTGTTGGCACCGCGCGCCGTGACTCATGGTAATGAGTTAATGTAGTCATCGAGATTTACTGAGCAGCCACAGGCTACAGACTTCCTGCCGAGAATAGTGCGCCATAGAGTACGGCTCTATTAACATTTCAGCAAAGTGCCACTAGTCACATCGGCTGCCCTGATCACAGCAATTGTGATTAATTTAGTTGCCTGCCACATCTGACTGGAGGAAGCTAGGTGGGTTGGGGGAACTTGGGAACAGGTTTATGGCACTATATGTGGGCAGTTGAATATTTCATCCTGATTGCATCTCGCGGGGAAATAAATCCTTTTCCCTTTGCGCAATTTCCTCTTCTTTCAATTCACACAAGCTACGCTATATGCCTAAGAAGTACTCACTACCCTTGCAGGTTTTGTTTTTATTGTTTTATAGCACAGAATTAAAGGAGATTAGAGTGCAAGGTTGACAAGATTTTGAGTGAAATGTCTCAAAAACGATTGAATGGATTGATGTGACTGACAACTCTCAAGACAAGCAAAAATTAAAAGCAAGGAGATTGCCTACCCTTCAGATTGTCTCTTTAGACCAGACCTGGGCATTGTACGGCCCCCGGGCCGCATCCGGCCCGTTGGCTGTCCGTGACCGGCCCGCGTGAAGTCAACGGAATATTAGGAATCACACGTAAATAATTGGACATCGTGCAAAGAATACAACATTTCTTTTATTTTGAAGGTGCCTTTTTTTAACATTTACCAGACGTACATCCTGAATGCCAAGCGAGCGGATGATGTGTTGGCGAACGGAGTTTAGGAGAGATGTGAGTCCACGTTAAGACAAGAAAGATCGATACAGAATACAGAGTTTTTAACGCGACATGGACTGCGAAGTATTTATTTACTGAAGCCAAAGGGAAAGCCGTGTGCTTAGTTTGTGGAGAAAAGATCGCTGTTCTTAAGTATTACAATTTGAACCGCCATTACGAGACAAAGAACGGAGAGACTTTTACGGACAAACCGTAACGAGAAGGATCGAGGACAACGCGGGACATCTCGAGCTTCAGCTGCTGAAGATTGGGCGATTTGGACTTTTTCTCCTTGGCTCTGGATGAGAGCTGTGATGTCCGCAACGCAGCCCAGCTACTCATCTTTGTACGTTGGATGACGAAAGACTTTGAGATTACTGAGGAGCTGGCAGCAGTGCGGTCAACAACAGGGACGAGGACTGGGAGTGATGTGTTCACGGAGGTAACTGCATGCTGGGACAAGCTGGGACTCAAACGGGACAAAATGGCAGGTGTTACAACCGATGGTTGTCCAAATCTGACAGAGACAAGTGTCGGACTTTTGAAGCGGATGCAAGATAAAGTGAGGGAAATTAACCCAGTAATTAAATTGCTATTGTTACTTTGTATTCAGGATTCATACGGTCTTGAAAAACCTGGAAAAGTCATGGAATTGTTAAATGTTTATTTCCAGTCCTGGAAATGTGCTTGAAATTTTTTTTATCCCAAAGGTTTTGGAGAAGTCATGGAAATTTGTTCTATTCATATTGTAATGTCGTTCATTTATGCTGAGTTTTAATTAATTCTTATGCTTTTAAAAGAAATACGCTCAAAATATAAGCAGGCAGACTCTCATACTTCTTCTTTCAAGCTAGTTGGAGGCTAACATTCTCAACCACATGTCAACACTGAAAGAAGCCCCACCATCAGTAGATCACCTCCACAGGTAGACTACTGGCAGAGCACGAGTCAGTATCACTGCTGGAGTTTTATTCTTCTCTCAAAGAGGAGAACTTTCCATTCGTGAGGAGGCATGCTCATAAGATGTTGGTTCTCTTTGGATCTACTTACATAGGTGAACAAACATTTTCTGTGATGAAGTTTAACAAATCCAGATACAACCCTCTCTCACTGATGATCACCTGTCAGCTGTCCTTCACATATCCACCTCAGATATTCAACCTGACTTCAGTGCACTTGTTCAAGCCCAAAACAGACTGGATTTCTCTCATTTAACAAGAAAAAAATACCACAAACCCCGCAAATGGGGTGATTAGACTATATGCAAATAGTTATAGCACTTTGTATATAAGTTGATTTAAAGTTGATCTTTGGAATTCTGCAAAAAATGTGCATATTTTGTTCACAACTGTTCTTGTAAATGTTGATCAAAGTGTGATTTAATGTTGGCTTTATTACTTTACCTGCCTCACTTTTTCATTGCCTAACCATAACATTTACTCTTACCTGTAGAAGCTTATCAAATTAATATGAGTAGAATTGAGTTCAGCTTATTGGTCCGGCCCTCCACAACTGTCCATGTTTCTCATGTGGCCCCTCGGGAAAATTAATTGCCCACCCCTGCTCTAGACCTACTGTGCTTCTTCCCACCATATTTTTGTTGACCAGTCATTGAGAGATAACTTCAAAGTAATACTGCCTGCTGATTTGGTAAGAATTGTCTTGAGAAGAGAAAGTCCAAAGATTTAGATTCTCGGACTGATAGTTCACCGGTCAAAGCTTCATGTTAATCACAAGGGCACTCTTAAGAACACCCACATGACATGTTGACGACAATTTGTCAGGAGAGAATTTGAGGTCAGCTGGAAGAAGCTCTTCATGGTGATGAGGCCCAAACTAAGCTCTTTGGTCTCGGAGTCACCCTGACATGAATGTTGTCGAGCTGTTGAATGCATTTTTATATTCACTATACTATCTGCAAAAAACGTGTTTATTTCACAAGAAGCAGGTAATGAAATTTACCTTTGCATGTTTTACATATTAAAATTTCCTGAAATTGGTCAAGGAGGACAGCTGTAACAGTGCACTGTACCGAATACAATCTGCACACATTCACTGGGGAACACTTCTTCATAGACGCCTAAACATATCAGTATTATTTTTTGTCCTTTGATTTAGTAATTTTCACTTATAATCCAAATTTGATTTTGAAAGGGTAACTGTCCTAAAACTATGCAGAGAGGACAGAAGGCCTGGAGCCTCCATAGCTGAATGTGCTTGATTAGAAAGTGTCATGTGAATTAAGTAATCTCATTTTTATTTATATTGGTTGGGAACAGAAATCATTGCCCTAGGCCTTCCTGAAGGGAAATCTCACTGGGTTAAGCTTTTTTTTTGTCGAGGGTTTAATCTACCTGAGCAGATCAGAGACTTCAGTCAGTCAAACAACACGGACGGCAAAGTGATGGGATGGCTGATGAAAAGGTAGAGAGAGAAATTCTGAAATGAAACTGACAGGTGTAATAGCGGAATGTAAATTGCTCTGATATTCATATTCACGTCAATATTCCGATTTTACCAAGGGATTTTTTAGACGCTGCCTCCAATCTAGCAGTGAAACCAACAGGCGAGCAACTGTTCAGAGATTGGATTTTTCCAGATTAATGTTTATACTTCAGCATTTCAGATTAGCTCACAGGTAGCTGGATAAAGCGTCTGAGGAGTTAAAGAGCAAACCTCTGAGTGCCCCTATTCTCACCTTCCCCTTCCAAGCAGTGCATTCAGGGAACATAAAAAGCACAACGGGCCCCCCTTCTAGAGCCAGTATTTGGTGTGTCTATTCTGGGCTACCATAGAAACATGGTGGTGCAAAATGGCAGACTCCATGGAAAAGGAACTGGTCTTGATGATCGATATAGTTGGCTCATTCTTAACTGACCAAAAAAACATAATTATTCTTAATTTCTACACTATTGGAAACTATTAATATTATTTTTGTCAGATGGACAAATATATATATCTGATAATTTATATATTATATATTGACATTTAGACATTTACTTCCGTATACTTTTGGAACCTGTTGGGAAGAACAACATGCTGCCTATTGAGGAGGTGCTTGGGAGAATGGAGCAGCAAGAGTTCAGTCTGCAGATTGCAAGGTGATTGGACTGCTGACTCCTGTGTTTGGAGAGGGAAGGATCCCCATTGTGCAAAATTACATCTGCGCTGCCAAACTATTTCAAAATATTCCAGACTTGCTAAGAGAAACCGGGGAATCTCTCTTGCTCCCCTTTCATAATGCAAACCACCAATAGCCGAGGATGGCTGCTTGTGTTCTTCCGTTGGCAAAACCCATCAAACTCTCTGACAAACAGTTATTGGGTGGTGTGAAAACGAGGCTTCTCTTTCTTCTCCTACCATCACTCTGTCACTAAAACAAAATGAAAGATGATTGAAGTGGAAAAAATTACTGTTAGTACTTTATTAACTGCGTATAAACTTGTGAAGCATTGTAATTATGCACCGGAGCCAGGCATGTGATGTTTACCCGGGGAAACGGCTACAGAAATGTGCAACACGTACGTGTCACCGGATGAAATACAATGGGTCTTCATGGGTCTGTTTAAATATTACATTCTGCAGCTCCGTAGTCAACATGCTCCCTCTGCCTTTCACAAAGTGTCATATTTCATGTTGGCATGCGTTTCAGTCAAATGAGAGCGAGTCAGGTTGATAGATCGAGGGTCTGTAGAGATGATGCATTTCCCCTGTGATTGCTTTCATAGCCATTACTCACAGCAAAGGGTGATTAGTAGTACGGCAGCTGACACCTCGGCCTGCGCCCGGGTGACGCAGCCGTCTCTTAGGAGGGTCCGGTTACCCCTCCACAACACTGATCTTTGATTGCCAGGCTCAATCAATAGGCCAAAATAATGGATTGCGTGCATTCCTATCAATCAACCTGCCAGGAGGGAGGAAGTCATGAAGGACAGACAGCAGCCGTGCTATTTGGGAGAAAGCCTGCGTGACTTTTAGAAAAATCACTCAGATTCTGTCTGTTGGAAGTCATTGTGTTACCTGTCAGTGGTATTTTGGGAGGAATGTGTCTGTGCTGTCCTTCAGCAGTCACTGGCTGTAATGAGAGAGAGAGCAGCGCTGACACAATGTGAGCTTGACCCTTTAACTGAGGGAACATCCACTGACACCAGCCGCTTGCAGACACTGATCTTGGCCATGAGGGCCGTCACTCACACAGTTAGTCTAACCCACTACTGAGCTACAATGTAATGTTAATTCAGGATTTTTGATCAAGGCTGTTAAACCCAAAATGTTGCCACACATGGTGTCATGGTGTCAGGAGCATGCTAGTGGCAGCCATTGTACATCCTAATTATAATAATTATAGCTTAACTGACTGGTAGTGCAACAGGTAATTCAGAAGATGAATGTGAGATGACTTTTAAAGACAAGGCCATTTGAATATGTCAATGTCGTTCTTCGAAAAAAGAAACGCAAGATAGACAGAAATTTAAAGTTGAAGGTTTCTTGTTGTTACTTTTGTTCTTTGAGCCTGTGTCTCTCCGTGCTGAGTTTTCACTCCAATGCCATCACTCTGTTAATAAATAAATTTATAAAGACTGACATGTTTCTCACTCTCTAAACCATCACATCTGTTGTAGTCAATATGAGCGAGTCATTAATAAAGTATAATGGGCTTACACTGCCAAAGTGTTTAATATGTTCTCCAACTAGTCACTGACTGGATCTGTCTGCTGTTTGGTGCTGAGCAGGTAGTGTACAGTGGGTTTTGGGGTTTTCTTTGGCACTGTGGCCGTAACCAGCTTAGCGAGGAACTTATGAAGCCAAGGGGATCAGCAGATTTGGGTGGTAATTCTATGTAGGCTCATCGCTACAGGCTACTTATTTCACTTGGTCAAAATGTTTTGTGCATTGTTATGTAAGAAAATGTTCTTAGATGATTTTCTAAATGCATAAAGCCTATATGAGCGCACAATTTTCTCAGCTTTTAAAAGCTGGTCACAAATGTGACATTTGTGTGTGGTCACTGACTTTCTAATCTGAATAGGGCAGATTAGTTGAGTTATAGTGTTACACAATATAGTGCATCTAAATACAGTTTTTTTCAATTACAACTGATCATGCTAACAATTCAAAAGGTTCACAATTGACGTGTGACTTCATAAGTCTAGTTTATCTAGAACTTCAACTAAACAGCATAATACAAAATTCAACTATAATTTCTTTCTAAATCATAATTGTAAAATGGACTGCAGACATGATTGTATATTTTAAGGTATAAATACTGTAAATGTGCAGAAGCTAATTGGTCCAATTGGTCCAATTCAACTACAAATTAGAATAGATCAGCTATGCACTATTAATCTCTTAAAGGTGAGTTGCTGAAAGAACATTTACATAACAGGCTTTTTAAAAACAAATTTGAGATGAAAACGTTATATACAAATATGTGGCCTGTTAAACTGAGAAGATTCACACGGATGGCAAAATGACAAGTACTGAACTATAAATCAAATCCAAGATGGAAGCCTAGGGTTACTGGGTGTCATCATCCAGCTCAACCACAAGGCCTCCTGAAACATGTCGTGCCCTTGGTTGGTCCAATTGCCCTGGTGGCTCAACCAAAAAAAACAATTTAGACATTACGTCTTTCACATAACGCTTATTGTGCATTAATCACCAGTCTATTGTGTCTCAACACTACACACTGTGGGTTTAGAGATGATCTTTTCAGACCTTTAATTAGAAGACAGAAATTAGAACATCAGCACAACCATAAAGTTATAACTAAAAGGCTAATGAGCTAGCTAAAAGGCTTGAAGTCAATGAACTGCAAGCACAGAAGATATTATCCTTTGGAAACACTTCACATTTTTACTATATTTCCCCGGGGGCTTTGTGGCAGCTGCATGGCTGATTCCTCCTGGTTTAATTTATTATATTCATGCTACTCCAGATTGCTGTGTCTGCCAGATAGACCACCATTGTCAAGTGAGAGCCTGAGGAGGGAAGAGTGAGAAGTCATATGGGGTTTGGACCGGAATCTGGTCCAACTGTAGTCCAGAAGACAGAACTGGACAATATCTATTCCCCATGATGCTCCGGTGAGATTGAGTGCTCACAAGTAATTATCCAGATAATTCAATCTAACTTCCGGCGAGCAAATATTGACTCGCTCTCTTATAAGCATTTAATATGTTGATTGTGGGTGATGAAAGGACAAGATACTAATTACAAAAGATTACTGGGTAATATTTGAGGTGATTAATAATGTAAGAGTAAAGTTTTTGCCTGTATCATTTCCTCAACCCTCCTCTTGGCACAAAAGGAAAGCGTCTGAATTATTGTTTGCGACGTAGAGCTGCAGGGTGTGATCAGCTGCCATGTGACTCTCCTCACCCAGAGAGTGAAGACAGGCACACAGTTTATTACCCTGTCCCTATGAGGGCTGCAAAAGAGTTCCCGGGCTATTTAGATGGAACCTGATGCAGTATTGATGGCACTGGTGAGGCTGGCACAGACAATGCTCCGAGAAGACGGATCGATGGCAAATCAAGGGAATAGAGGCAGTTTAGTGAAGGGAGCACAAATGAAGTACATCTTCTTTATCTGGTTTAGAATGGACATAAACTTTACATGGTAGGCCACAAAATGCAGACGGCACTGTTTACTATTAGGAGAAGTCGGTTACAACCACACTGAGCAGACATGAGAGAGAGGAAAGTGTCCTTGCATCCAAATCAAAGCCCACTTGTTTATGGACGGCCAAGTTTTCCACAGTGTCACAACATCTTACATCACTGTCATGTTGCTGCCGTCTTCGTGCGTGGCTTTGGCCGCTATCAGCTGACTATCATAATTAAAAGACTGAGCAAGCAAGCATGGGCTCGGGCGGCAGAGTGTGGTAGCATGGATAGAGGAGCAGTTTTTACACTAACACCTCGAGTGCTTTGCTGTCAGCCGTTGCGCTTCATTGCCCACATCCGCAGGAGTCGACTCTCTCTGCAGGGTCCTTTTGTGCTTTTCCACCATCAACTCCCTCAGAGAAAACACTGCCTGGAAATTGCATCGATAGAAGATGGGCAGAGGTATTTTTTTTATTTCAGGTTTCTATCCAAATGGAGTTATTAAATTGAATGTAGCATTTAAATTTGATGATTTGACTCTAAATACTTATTTAGACTCCAAAATAGCACTTGAGTTTGCGGAAGCAGATCTGGAGACAGACTGCTTAGAATCATCAGCAGAATAAATACAAATACACCCATCTCCATAGTTTTCTTTCAGAAGATCCACCCCAAAATTCATAGATGAGCATTGCAAACGTAATAAAACAATTGAGGAATCCAGACCATTTATATGCATTCGAAGAATGTCAATACTTTTGACGTTAGATTTTTTGTCTGTGCCTCACCCTTTAATTCGCCACCAATCTCTCATCTGCACTCCCAATTAATTCTTAACTCCACTCTTTCTGTGGGCAATGGAATAGTCGACTGCCAATTATCCTTTATGCCCTTGTTATCCATAAACCTGCACTATCCACTCACATTGACTCAATTTACTGTCTTGGACACAAGCACGTTTGTGACTTAATCAGAGCAAGCAATTTAGTTTATTTCCCATTTACAGTGCCAAGCATGTTTAGTAACAACAGGATTTTCTCAGCAAACAAGCAGAGTGGACAGGTAGTGGGTTATTTAGTGATATTCATTGAATTTGACTAAGCAGTGCATTGACTTCAAGTGCCCTAAAGTGAGCCCTATGGTGTCTCAACACATTTAAACATCGCATTTAATAGGTCTGTTGTTGGGAGTGGATGTCATGCTGAAGCCATTGTGCAGAAAAAGCATTTCTTTTTAAATCAAGTGAGAAAATGTGTAACAAAACATTAACTAAGTTGGACCTGCAGCTGTTGCATCATGAAACAATATATAATATATATAATATTATCATAAGCAACTGAAGCCATCTGTTCCTTTACGTCATTGATAACATGGGAAAACCCATTTCTCTTATGAATTCACATTCCATTCAGAAACTAGCACTGATTCCCACGACACTTCCAGTGTATGCTATTTAAACCCTTGCTGATTCATTGTTTGTCCTGTAGCAGTATTGTTTATAGCATTCTTACTGTCTGGTTACTGTTGGCTGTTTCTTTCGGCTAACGTTATGACAAATATCAAAACTCACTTGATGTCTGTGTCAGCCTTGCACATATTACTCTGGGAATCACATCACAGAATATGTCATGACCCTGAGCTCTAGTTTTGAAGAGCTTTTGGATATTCTGTTGGGCATTTTTAATATTGCACATTGTTCTTGTGTTTGCATTTGGTTTGTATTTTTTTTTATTCTGAGTTTGTCTTTGTGTTTTTAGCTTTATTTCCTGTCTTTGTCATGTTTCCCACCTGTGTGATTATCTGCACCTGACCCTAGTGTGTTTTACCTGTGTTCAATCATCCCTGCCTCCCTTGTGTATAAAAGTCTCTGTGCTTCCCTTTGTCTTTGTCTGTTCGGCTTGTACCTTAACGGTTGTGTTTTCCATCTTTTTTGGTTTTCCTACTGTTTCTCCATATTCAGATTCGACCTGGCTTCCCGCAAAAGCCTTGTTGGGATTAAAATACCTTATTGTTTTCTTACCTAAACTTGTCTTCTGCATTTAGGTCCACCTAAATAGAGCTAAGAGCTTAGGGTCATGACAGAGTATATGCATTACTGTGTGGTTATGGGTAAAGGGGTGGAAATTGCCCCAGGTGGTAACATGCCTGACTAATGGAAGGCCTTTTCTTTTAGTGCCAGTCCACATATGTTGAACAAAATAAATTTTAAAAACGTCATTATCAGTGGTATCAAAGTACCTTGCAAAAACACCAATGTAGGGGTTGCTGTCCCTGCACGGACATAATCTTTAGTTATAGTTCTATAAAAAAGAGTCAAAACAACAAGCAAAAGTACCATATACAGATTTCTTATCAAATGACTCTCAGCTATAGGGTAGTATGTCTTATAGCTCCATGCACACACTGGCCATGGCATTGTTTTCCCAGTCAGCTTCTGAAACATCTTGCCTTGCCTCTACTTCTGTCGGCATTCATTGGGGATTTGTAGTGTGAACAAAACAAAACAGACCAGCCAGAATACACTATCTCCAAAGGATGAAAGACTGAGAGACTGAGAGCATTGACACACTGAGTATCTTCTGTTTTACGTCGGCATATGGATGTTTCAATTCTGCCATACGTGCCTGAGGGGAATTCTCCCTTGAGCTAGCTATTCCTCTTTCTTCTTTCTGCTCCTCCTCAGGGATCACTGGCCCCCTCCACCACCACTCCCGTCATCCCGGGCATGCTAGCTGGGAGCCTTTTCTTCACCGCGTCCTCCCCTGGCTTCTGTCACCAACCGCTGTCTGAGTGTCTCAGCTGAGTCCCTATCTCCCCGTGGCTCCCTGCTAGCTCCACGGTGCACTGTGCCAAATGTGAGGTAATTAAGACACACGAATCTCCTCCACTCGGTTGGGAAGAGGATTGAAAAGCTCATATCTGTCAGAAGCGGCAGCATGCAGCTCATTTGGCGGTTTTTCGAATGTGCTTCAAGGACTGTGCCAATTGCTGTGTGCATATACTATAGGCAGTATGTGACTCGCAAGGCAAAAATGCATAGGGATAGTTTTTGAAACTTTTGCGTCTTGATGATGTTCACAGATTTGACACCAAACTATCCTTGGACTACATACTGGTTTACAGATATGTACCTTTTATAGAACATCTGATACAACCCTTTCATGATGTTTCACTTGTAATAAAATTCAGATAACAACCAGTAGTGAATTTGACCTTTTATTAAATCTCAGCCAGTAAGTTTCCCACTTCTGATAAGATTATGGTTTAACAGCAGGTACATAACGGCTCCATAAAAAAGTCTGTGAAAGCTGTAATGAAATTTAAAAAATTAAATTTCCATTTAAATGCCTCATGCATCCCACAGACACCTCTAGCAGAGAATGGATGGGGTGGGTCACTCTGATTTATGTGCCGGCTAAACCTTTAATAGAATTTCATAAACCTTGGTGTTAGTGGATTTAATGTCACATGATGAACTAAATGTGATTTCAAAGGGTTTCCCTACCTTGAATACAGATGAGAGGGGGAGGTTGCTTCTTTAATTCTAGAATTAACATTGATATATTATCATTATATATACTTTCCAACACTGTAAGTTGCTTTCCGAGTATTAAAAATAAAGTAAATCGTGCATACTCTTATATTGACAGATTGGCTGTGTTTCTTATATACTTCCCTCTGAGGCAGCCATTCATTTCCATTCCTTTATTTGATGTATGAAAAAGATTAAAGCAGGCTTTTGACATTTTATTGAGTTTATTGATATTTCTGTGAACACCGAAAGTAACGCTATTATTTCATACTAAAGGAATATGAATGGAAAGAAATAACTTTTGCAACCATCGTTTTTCATTCCAATCCCTATAAAAATGTATGATCCTGCATGGAATGATTTCAAGTCTGCACCCCAGTATCTAAATATGGTTCACTGTGCAATTTAGGTTCAGGAGTATAATAAACTGCAAATGCAGCATTTGATTTCCTTTTAATGTAAACTAAACTAATAATTGGTAGCCTATCGTTGTCTATGACTGTTGACATTTGTTTTCATTCTTTCATATATGAATGGGAAGAAATTGTTCATTGTAATGTTAAAAAAATAATTACAGAAACTCTTAATTATGTTGACCAAGTAAGTCAGGTTAACTGTCAATTATTTGGACCATGCAAAACCACTGGCATGGGTGTACTTATAACAAGTAGAGAATTACCTCACAGAAATACTGGTTACATCATGCAAAGACCTCTTCCTGTTGAATCATAATGAAGCAGTGTGAGTGACGCCCCCTCCTGTGTTTTCACACCCATATCATATTCCCTCCATGCCTCACTCTGTGGGGGGTTAACAGGCTGGCTCGATATATGTGAGAACACCTTGCTCCATCCAATACACTCCCTTCCCCAATCCGTAATGGCCCCGGGGGAAACTTCATTATTTATCGCTATTGAAGGGGCCTGTCAATTATAATACCTCAGCCCCCCTTGTCTATTACCGCACAGTCTGGGCCAGTAGATTGAATATCTGTAGCATCTATCAGCCATAATTCAAGCAGCACAGCATGTTCAAAGTTCTCAGAACCTGCATCTAAACAATGTGGAGGCAATTTGCCGCTATGGTCAGGGATTGCCGAGAACACTGTGGTGTAATGTTCAGCAGGGGAATGGAGTCCGTGACAGCTCAGAGATGTAGACATGGTTGCACTTTATTTCTCCAACCAACAGCTCATGGAGTACAGCTTTATCAGCCCATCAGAGCTCCTCTCAGCATGCTAAGTCTCTCCCATCTAATGGTTTTTCAAACTGGAGCCTAATCCTAAATTTGACAGGGTGTTGATCCCTCAGAGACTCTGCTTGTTGTCAAGGGTTCAGTGTGTAGGATTTAGAGGATTTGTTGATAGATATGGAATATGATATTCATAATTATGTTTTAATTGGTCTATAACCACCTCAAACTAAGAATCCTTGCATTTTCATTAGCTTAGACTTACCCCTTCATATCGACATAGGTAAAGGGGCCTTTTCACACCATGTTGCAGGTCAGTGTTTCTACACTGGCCCAGCTTGGACAAACCAATCCCATTCGAAATTACATATCAATTTTGGTGATAAATTAAAGGCCATATAGAGTTGCCATTCTCAAGGGTAATCAGGCACTCCTGACCTCCTTCTCATCCAGCATTAATGCTGCTTTTATACAATATGTTTAGTCCAAGCAAATACACCTTAAAATATTACTCAATCTTCAACCACCTCCAGACACTACAGCTGATACATCTTGGCTCTGAACCACTTGAGAACATCCAATCTCCCCCAGTTAAGGGCACATCACAGTCCATGGTCAACCCTTTCTCTGACGGAAGCACATAATCAAGACAAACACATAGCGGTCCTTCTTGGCTCTGTCCCTCTTCGCTCCCATGGTCAATAGCTTATCACCTCCTTCCCTCTAGTTGAGTGGAAAGCATAAAAAAAAACATGGAACAGCCCTACTACATGTACTTCTCCCCCTCCTGGGGTCAATTGCACATCATTTCTCCCGTTTACCCCTCTCACTGAGAACAAGGTATCAGAGATCTTGACTGGCAGCCCTGCTTTTATGTGTGCTGGACCCTATTTCCACTAACTTCCTCCGTGCCATATCTTCAACTATTGTTCCAGCAATCATACATGTTAATGCTTCACTAATTTTAGGAAGACTCACTTGATCCGGCCCAGGTCAAGATCTATAATCTAATTACTTCCAATCTTAACTAAGGCTATTGAAAGAGCTGCTGCAAAATCCCTCTTACTGAATGCCCTCCTTAATTCAAATTAGAGTGGCTGTAAGAGTGGCCACTCCACTGAAACTGCTCTGTTATCTGTGATAAAAGCCCAAAGGGCAGCTAGAACTGCAGCTCAGTCTTCGTTTCTTCTATCTTGCGGACCTATCAGCAACATTTGATACATGAAGCAACTGCATCCTGCTCACTGTTCTCTCCAATATAGACACCCTGGGCAAATTACTTTATTGGTTTCATTGGGGATTCTTTCAATGGGTCATGGCATTGAAAAACATGTTTGTCCTGGCCCCTCCTCACATGGGTGCCACAAGGCTCATGCTGGGGGCCCTACTCTTTGCAATATGCACAACCTTCTTTGTGTCCAATAATATACTTGCATTGGTTTCTCTTATTAATGCTACAGATATCACACACAATTATACCTGTGATTCTCACCAGATCACCCCAGTTGTGCCACTTTCCACGATACAACATGAGAAAAATCAGGCTTTACCCAACGTTTGTAAAAGGCCATGATTATCTGTCACCTCCAGTACTACAATTCTATTGCCCTGGCAAGCCTCGCTCCAAGCACAGTGAAATACTCAGATAGTCCAGAATGAGAAGCCCTGCGTCTTCTCTTCACTTAGCATTCATCCACTTGAACTTTATCATACGCTCCTCCTTGGTCACCTCACTCGATGTGGCATTGCTGCTCGAATGCTACCTGGATAGGTGTAACCCTTTCTATTTCTCTCTTAGAGACTCATCTCATCCAAGAGCAACTCCTCTCACCTCTAACAGCCTAACGTGCCGAGCTTGAAACTGTTTTATTAAACAGACTCGGCACTTTGTACTTAGTTCAAGGTCTCTAGCTGTACTGCAGTTTTAGTGCTGTCCATCAGTTGTAAGTCGCTTTGGATAAAAGGATCTGCCAAATGAGAATGTAATGTGCTGTATAGATGATGGAGTTTTCATCTTTTTCCTCCACTTATTTTTGAAGTTTTCCTCTTAATTTCTCACCTTTGTGTTTAAGACATGGTCAAAATGTACATTTTAAGGTTTTGTCGATCCATTTAACTTTGCTAATTCACGGAGAGCTACAGGCAAAAGATGTCTCATAATGGTTTGTTATCAGTGGATGCAAAACTAGTGAATTGATTAGGTTCTTATGCCTACTGTAAATTCATAATGATTACTGATTATCACAACAGGAGACATTTATCTGCCTATAATATGATTAGGCTGCTAAACTGGGCTGCAAGCCTGATGGCATTTACTGGGGGGTATACATGTGTTTCCATTTAATATGTGAATGTGTGTAAATATTACTCACATTGCGGACACAAATGTTTGTCCAAATTGACACATGATGGGGACCTATCTCCCATTAGGGATCAAATAGCTGGGTTTTGGCTAGGATTCTGGTTTGAAATGATGGTAACTGTTAATAAAACATTTAACATGTGAATGATAGACAAAATTACACTGTCTGCACCAACAGACAAACTGCAAACTCTAATTATTCAGGCAGAATCAAGGAAAAAAATACGAGAGAATGACAGAGCAAATTAACGCCAAACTCAAAACACACGCGCTCCCGGTTGCCTTTTCAATTTTTCATGCGCTGGAAATGGATGTGGAAAAGGATCCCGACCCAGAGCTGATACTTTTTAATTTGATCCCTCCCATGCATCATCATTTGCACAATGCAACTGCAGTCATAGCTTGTGTGCTCGGAATGGCAAGTCTACATTCAAATTCTGCACACAATACCAAAATTTCCCCACCTCGCATACAACAAAAGGCAATCATTCCATTTGTTTTCCCACACAATGACCTGTGGATAATAGTAATACGGGGCTAGAGGTGGATGGAGAGAAAAAAGCGGCCGAGTTATCTGCCTTTTCCCAGTCTCTGCCTCTTAGTTATGAATAATAGATTACAGATGAGAGCTGGAGTTTGCCTTGCAGGGAGCTGGGTATAAAGCGGCTTCAGGTCAACACGGCAACGCCAAGATCTGTTTTTACCAGGCCTATCCTAAGCACTTGAAGAAGTATCCTGACAACACCCTGAGCGTGACTATTTATAACAGCTGCTTTATCACTCAGAGCAACCCTGTGAAGGACACGACAGTCAAAACACAATGTCGTGCTTTTCAATATGATGAACTGCGTGAGACAGCTCTCCCTTGTCCTTCCCCTGCTAAATAGCTGTTAACCCAGTGTAGTGCTCTGCTGTCGTGCACAAAACACATGTTAACCCCGTTTCAGGCTTGGCCACCTAGGTTCTAGCTTTATGGAGGAACAAACATCCAAACAACTACCATTGTGTAATTTAATAAATGTAATCTGGGCTGAGAGGCACATTAAACAGGGAAGCTTGAAAAGAGAAAGCTGTTTGATTCAGAGGATCAACACTGTCCTTTTAGGAGTGGATTAACAGCTTTCAGATCGGCGCCATGTCTTTTAATGAGAGAGGCTGTTCACTGCTCACGTTTGGACATAACAAAAAAAAATCTATTGAAACCAAACATTGTGTTCAGCTCCCTTCGTGTAAGCTGTGACGGAAAAGAATACAAAAGCTCTCAAGTGTAGACAAGCTTGAACTTCAAAGACTGGGACCAAAGTAAAAACACAGTTCAACTGCCAACCTCTGTTCATCTGCTAACCCAGGAGGCAGAACGAGTCCACAGGGATGATATATTTGGGGCAAAGTTCACAAGTTCATTTTATTTCCAGGGAGGGCATGGCATTTTAAGTCATCTTATCTCGGATGGACTTGCAGAGGAGGGGTGAAGTCGGTGAGGTAAGGGGCCAAGGAGGTGTGGATTTAAAGTTGTTAAATGGTCTTTTTCATCAGGGAACTGCTCCCTGGGGAAGAGCCGGAGGACAGAAGAACTTGATTTCCGGACTCCATTCTCAACTTTAAAGGATAATAAATATTCCTCGTAAAAAAAGAAGGTAACATTACACTTCTTTAATTTAACTCTGAGGAAAAGACTAGCTAAACAATAGGAGGAAGGTTTAAACACTTTCATTATGCGTATATAAAACTCTTAAACTAGCTAAATAAACCTAAGCCGCAGAAGCAATCCGCCGATGTGATGCTTCAGCACATGGTGGATTCCACATTCATCAGGCACCCAGCCCCCACTTGAGTTTATTTGTATGCAGGACCCCGTTGACCAAAGATGATGAATAACAAATCTAAAGAAGGGAAAATTAACATGAAGAAGTCCTTGTTTCAACTGATGCATAAAATATCTGCACTTACTTTAATGAGCTGCGATAAAAGTTGCCATGCTGTGCGGTGGGCAGCATCTTGATTGATGCTGCCCATTAAGCGTACACTCCCGTGCCCGAGCAAACATCACAGGAGCCTTGTCAGCCCGTTGTCCCCGGCTACCTGCCTGCAAGGACTCTGTCTCTTCTCCTGCCATTTTTAACTGGCAAACTCCTACTCTCCAAATCCCTCTTCCTGTTCAGCTCGCTCCCTTTTCACCGCTCAGATATTCCGTTTGCTCCACATTTTTTTGCATATTTCCCGCTCCCGTTTGTCTCCGAGATAAAGCCCTCTTTCCCTTCCCTCCAGCACCTCACCGCCAGACAAATAGCTCCACTTGTTTCAAAGTGGCCACAACAGAAGGACAATGATAAGAGAGCTGTCTCCCAACTGTCATTTCCTCTCTCGGCCCCCGCATCTCACATCACTGTAATTGACTGCAGTGTATCGGGAAGTGCTATTGTTCCTCGGGATACCGGAGAGTCTTGTCAGGAATTGTAGGTTGCCCTGTCATTCACTGACCTCAGCGTATTTTTCCGGTGGTATTTTGGAAAAGGCTACGACGTGTGTGACGCATGTGTTAATGTCTCAACACCCGGAGACAGTCGTTAATTCAGTCCTTGGCTGGAGGACACTCGAGCCTGTGAGTTGTGTAAATGAGGGAGAAGAAAAACTGCAGCTCGGTCTCTTGTGTGGGTGAAAGGCTCGGCAAGTCAGTCTTTACAACGCAGCTTCTCCTCCGCTCCTCTCTGGTTCTGCTGCAGCTCAAAGTGAATGATAAAACAGCAATGTCACACTCTCTTACTTTACCTTCCAACAGCCACTTAACCTCCAACTGAGCAGGGCTTCACCACGAAAATAAGATCTTCTCTACTTTTTACAGGAGCATAATGCTTCACCTCGGTCTGGATATCTTGGAATCTGCTGCATATTCAGCAGGAGAGGCTCCAGAGACCAGGTCAAGTGATAGAGGTGTCCGATCATCTCTCCATATTGAAATTTGTCTTGATCCCTCTCCCTGTAATGAGTGCTGTGGTCCTGGCCCTGCTCTCTCCTGGACCTTATTAACACTTTCTTAATGGTTATTCTGCAGAGTGCTTAGCCAGCAGGTCACCCGTGCCAGCTCCCCAGAACCTGACCATCAATTTGTATGAGCAGGTACACTGTGCCCGCTGTCACTCAAAATCAGCCACCGAGTGAAAACGAGAGCAGCTCGGCTGGATTCTCAGTCCCTAAAAGTGATTTGGGGCCACAGATTGCTCCCTGAAGTGGGACCTGCTTTCAAAGTGTTTAAGAGGACATTTTGTCACTGAAAGAAGAAATATATCCTTTGTAGGAGAGAAACCAGTCATGTAGAAGGTAGATTTTTATGGGACACATTTCGAGGGGACTGTTATAATGCCTAGGACGGTGGTCATGTGACCCAAGGAGGTCAGATTCTGAATTGATGACTTTTAGTAAGAGTAGAGGAGAAGCAAACAACACAGCTGTTGTAGCTTATTCATATTAAGTGACTATTTTTCAGAGCAAAAAGAAAATTATGTAAAGTTTGCAGAGAAAGAATAATTTATAAATTTGTTTTACAAACAAAGCAATGAATTGTTTTCAGAAAATCCAAAATAGGAAATTCGCGGATGTTCTTGCAATATAAATTATTTTTATTTGGATTGTGAAAGCCAGATCTTTTTGACTCATAAGATTTTGGTTTAAATGGATGAATCCAGGTTATAGATAGATAGATACTTTATTGATCCCAGGGGAAATTCAGTCAGAATTAAACTTGCTGCCACGCCCCTGCAGTGGAATCTAGGCTTTTACAATGAAATAGCTCCAGGAGATAATAACCTGAATATATGATCACATTAAAAAGCTTTTTGAGATTTAATAAATACTGATAATAATGAATATAGACATACTGATAAAGTCTATCGTATCTAATAGCGTAGTGGCACAGTATTATTACGGCACGGTGCCGAGTGTCAGTTTCAGAGCAGAGCAGCAGTTTGAAGATGTACCCGAGGCCACTGATGGCACATCTGTCCATCCACGTTTGAGGAGTATATTTATTTATTATGAATTATATATGGTTGAATCCCTCATGACCTTAGAAGTGATTATATTTGAGAATTTAAAGTAGATTTAGCATAGAAGCATTTGCACAGTTTCCATAAGTCCTTCTTTCAAATGACCCTTGAAGCTGCCTGTCAAGTCTATGTTGTTCTACAAGATGACTTTAGTGATAATGGTTTTATTTTAGTGTAAAAAAAGCTTTGGATGTCACAATAATAGAGTGAAAAACACATTTACTCATTTAGAACCTGGAAAGTTGACTCTATGTTGAAGTGAGTAAGAATGACACTATTTGATTTGCTGGAAAAATTAGAGTTCTTGCACCAGAGATCTCATTCACCACCCTCGGCTCGGTGATGCGTCACAGCTGTTCATAGCCACTGTATGAATCAGCTCCCGTCTGCGCTTGATTCTCTTTGTGTACCTGAAAAAACACCCGAGGTTTTCACGGGCGGATGTTTTCGTCGTCTGCCTCATCAGCCTGGAGTGTTGATTACATGGGCTGCAAATGATGATGCAGCCTGTGGGCTTGTTGTTCCGCGGCCTCTGATTCACTGGGAGAAACGGGGGGATGACTGTCTCGCAGAAAATGAAGAAGTGAAACACAGACAGGAGCTTTTTTAAACCCTGTCATCTAGTTCTTCACGACAGGTGAACGAAAAAGGCCAAATAAGAGGCAAACAGCTGCTAGCGCGTCGCAGCAGAACCAAATGATTGGCATTCGTTTTTTTGCTCAAGTCCTTTCCCTTGATAGTCTCCACGGCCTCTTCCTACTGCAATGTTGCGCGCTACAACTTGCTACGCCAACACAACACCAATTAGCGGCTCTTGCTCTCGTTATTGTGCTGAAATTGCACTGTAAATAAAAGTTGTGTGATAACATCCCCCACTAATTCCGATGCTTCATAAAAAACAATAATTGTCTGCCATGAAAACCAATTTGACTTGGTGCACGGGGCCGAATTATAAATTGGGCTTAGCAAGGTAATGAAGTATAGCACACGCTAAGTCAAGGATGGAGGCTTTGTCTGAAGTAATCACTTCTCCGGATGCGGCGGCTTGGCCTGCGTTTTTATATCAACAAGACCGACATATGGAAAAATAATTAAAATGGACGCATTCAACCAATAACAGCTGGCGAGCGGCATTTTTAATACACTATCTGTATTTGCATGCTGGCTGTCAATCCACTCCCCTGTCTGAGGCCGAGGACTCCCAATCAATCAAGGTGTTAGGGTTGTAATCCAGTAACATCAGTGGCGGCGGGTCTCAATCTCACAACCTGCACGCTCCTCTTGAACACGCCCGAGCGTACAGGGAAATATGTGTGACAACGTGACAGTGATTTACAGTGGGGAGTTGGAGCCCGTGACAGTGAGCGAATGGAAAAGTACACTGCAGTTCTCCTGTGACAAGAACAATTAATATAAGGAGGCGATTGGGCCTCGGCCTGCGTCGGGCCAGAAGCGATGATGCGGTGTGGCGCTGCCTCCCCCACTGCCAGCAAACAAGAGCAGAGTTGCTCCGGCTCCCCCTTATCTATCTTATGAGATTATGTTTCCCAGAGAACTTTTATACAATTACTGGCGACTCGGAAGCTTCACACCCAAGGCAGTGTAACAGTGCGGTGCCCATCTGACAGCAGCACACACACACACACACACACACACACACACACACACACACAACAAATCAGCGAGCATCCTCATTAGTTTGGCTCAGTTTGACAGAAGCCTCAACCTCGCTGCCTCCTAATTTTGGACAAGAGGACAGAAGAATACACAGGAGCAAAGGAATGTGTGAGGCGGCCGCATCGATCTGGACAGATGGCCGAGGGGACGGGGGCAAGGTAAGCAGCTGCGCATGCTAAATAAAGTTCAGCGTTACTGGAAGATTGTCCCCCTGGGAAAACACAAGGCCAGAGATAAGAAGAAGAAAAAAAAATGGAGGGATGCGTAGCAGTATCTCTGGTGTTCACCACCGTTTGGCAAAATGTTGAGCAAAGGGAGATGGTGCAGGGAGCAGATGGACACACCCTCCCTCACACTACACCTGACTCCATTTGGTTGCACAGGGATTCAGAGGGAATCATGGAGGTGAGAAAATCAAATGGTCTGTGAATTATAAAGACATGGTGGTGTTGATTGCTATTGCAAGAAGCACGTGTGGAATTCATGCTTTCATAATAAATGTTTTACCTGAACTGTACTGATATCATATTTATTTGGTTCCATATTTAACACAATTAATTGCTTCCATCACCTGTAAAATGCCCAAATAACAAATGTAGCTCTGTGTGAGTTATTCACTGTTTTGACATTTGATAAATCACACATGCCCACATGTGAATGTAATGTGATGTCTTGTTCCTGTAATTGATGTTTCCGGCTGTGCCTCAGAAGGGTAGATCGGGTCGTCCACTAATCAGAATGTCGGCGGTTCGATTACTGCCCCCCCCATTCTACTTGCCGCAGTGTCCTTGAGCAAGATACTGAATCTGGCTGATGTCCCGGCAGTGTACGGGTGATGTGTCATGGAGAAAGTCCTGCATATAGTATGATTGTGGGTGTGAATTGCAAAACTGTGCTATAACTGGTCATATAGACTAGAAAAAGCTATGTATTAAAAACCTATATTAGCAAAGAAATTCTACACAAAGTCTTATATCTAACACGTGAAAGGTAAAGTATGACAATCATATAAACCACTGTGGATTTCAGATGAATTAAATTCACGTTCGCTTTTTTCCGGAGGCGGATTTTAAGTTTAAGTAACGTCACAAACAAACTATTATCAACCGCAGCTGTAGAATAATTTTTTTTCGATTGAACGTCTTCCTTTATCATCAAGATGCAACCACGAAAAGGCAGAATTCAATGCAGTTAAAAAAACAATTTAATGAGGAGTGTGACCCAAACCTTTCACTCAACTAGAAAATCGCATGTCTCTAATACTGCGACAATGCCACAGTGTGTAGATGTTTCTTTGCAGCCGAGAGAATTCAAACAAAAGGACGTAAAGATGATAAGTACGCAATTGTTTCTCAGCAAGAAAGCACAATGTGTTCCTAAAGATTGTCTACATATGTATTTAATTAGCAAAAGATGACTGAGTGAAATCATTCACTTTTAAAGTTCGCTGTGGAGATGACGTGACTGTCTAAATCAAAAAGCAATTTCAGAAATGACTGATGTCATTGTTCATCCAAAAATAATTGAAATATAGTTTTTGTCTTTGCTGATTAGTGACCACTAATTGCAATGAATGCTGCATTGTGGGATAATTTTGATCCACCACACCCGGTGTATAATCTCAATAGATATTAAGACAGAATAACACATGAGCGGACTGTATTTAAATGGACATAATTTTTTATATATTGTTGTTTTTTCTAATCAAAGCTCTTTACACGACAAATCACATTCAGCCATTTACACACAAACACACACTATATAGAGTGACTTATTACTAATAAATGAAAGTCTTTGGGTGTTTGGGTGAACTTCAAACTCATGGACATGAAACAGCTTTTGACAGTGACGGAGACTTCCTGCCACATTCCGAGCCGCAGGCGTGACTTGTAAAAAAGGTTATTTCGGATTTATCAGTAAAATAAAGGTGAAGATATTAATCCTAGCAGCTCGCTGTGTGCTGCTGTTTCTCCCACCTTCTCACCATATTTTAAAAACTGATCTGATGACAAAAACTGCCTCAACGGTGTCTATATCTTGTCGTGTGACTTTCTTAAAGCCACTTCACAATAAAAGCCTATTTTGTTCCTCTTTAGTTCGACAACACATATTCCAAACCTGGTTAGTGTGCGTGCATAGCTTGGAATTGGGACACATCTAAAAAACATTTCTGTGTAGCCCAGAGATTGCGACAACAAGTTCACGGCCCCATTGCTTAAAGTTGCTAAAAGGCATTTTATGAAATGTAGGACACTGCCAACTGCAATAGAGTCACACAGGGTGAGCGGGGGGGGGAAGGCAGTGCACCAAAAAGGTAAATGTTGCCAAAGTAACTCCGAGTGAATTTGGAATTCAGCGTCGCTCCCCAGTGCTCGTGGCTGATCTTCTTAACAATCCAGCACACGGCTTGTTATTGTATCCAAGCGTACAGATGTGAAGCATCCAGCTGCTCTGACGCTCAGCAACAGCCCCTGACCTCACCTGTCCTCCCCAAGGGCTGCGCTGCAACACACACACACACACACACACACACACACACACACACACACACACACACAAACACACACACACACACACTAACACAGCTTGACATATAATTAACCAAACACACTCTCAATCTGTATAATTAGCACCTTAACAGACGCATATTCAAGCCAGAGGTCTCCACCATGAGTCCTAAACCTTGTTCTGTTAGTGTGGCTTAGAACGCACAGTATGTACTGAAAAAGCAAAGAAGACCACATCTGGTTTCAGATTCATGTGGAAACTGGATTTTTCCCCACTGGCTGACCAGTGAATATGTTTTTGCATTTGTTTGTTTTTTTCCTACCCAGCGCCGTTACTCTCAGCCAGAGCAAACCAAGCTGTGCAAGCCTCTTCTAAAAGTAATGAGGCCCGGTATGATTCTAATTCAACTGGACTGTTTACTGGCTGGTAACCTTAACACGCCACCACCTCCTCCTCCTCCTCCTCCTCCTCCTCCTCCTCATCGCTGCAGCTTCACGACAGCCCACGTGTTTACCGCTCGGGAGGTTCAAATCCACCCATGGGGTTTTTTGGCCGGGGGTCAAGAGACCGATTTTAGTGATTTACTGACAATTTCCAAATCATTAGAAGGGGAAGATTAACGACTATTTGTTTTCAGGAACACCGAGCACACTGTAGGAAGGAGCAATTTATATCCTTCAATCAGTCAAGGAGAGAAGCATTATATTATGCAGCTGAGTCTGTTCTGCTTTTGTGCGTATGCAGAGTGCTCTTAACAGACGATGAGAGCACGGGGGAGGACTTGGTTAAACTGTTCATTTCCCTCCACCGCCCTGAAGTGATATGTGCTAAAGATTACACCGAGCAGCGGCAATATCCTAACCAAACTTCAGACCAGTGTTTCATTGATTTTGGCATTCAAACCACAGTAATACCTGCCTCTGGGCACAAGGCAGCTGAGCGGATCCGCTGGATGGAAGAATACTGTTAACCAACTGAGGCTCTTGCACATGCTTCACATTTCTTTTCTTTTTTTTGAGAGAGAGAGAGAGAGATTTCAGCATCAGCGGACCTTTCCAAAAATCTCCATCTGTCCATTTTTTTGTTTTGGGCAGCAGAGGAATCAAAGGCTACTGGCTGCAAGAAAAACACAGATTTGACTACACAGATGCCAAACCACTGCTGTTGTGACAAAATGTATGGCCTTAGTTGCCAGAGTGCTGTTATTGTGATATTTGTACAGAGGGAATTTGTTTAAAGGAATCTGGATTCATAACACATCGTAATTTTTCTCTCATTAGTCATCTTGTGCTCATCTACAGTGGGGTGTTTTTTCTGGCTGCATATGAATACCATAGTGACACGCACCTCCTCTGGGGATGAAAACAAACAAAGCGAGGAGGAAAAACAGAAAATTTCATCTAAACATAAGTGCAATGGTTCCTCATTAGAAAAGAGGGAAGAGAAGCTTCCAGGCCCCTGCAGCTTCGCGCACTCGGAAACAAACAAGTGATACTTTGCTAAACAAGATCAGTTACCACCATGCATGTCTGCAAAGAACACATAAATCTGAACAGGTAGATTTTAAAGGTCATCAAACTCTGTAATTAAGATAATGAACAGAATCAGCAGGTTTTGATTCAAAGATGAGGAGTGGAAAGTACACCGTGTTCGCTGCAGTGGAGCGTGAATTATATTTATATCATGTTGTGTTTTTTTAACTGAAAGATGAAGACACAATGAACCAGCGCAGGCATTCTCGCTGTGTCACAAACGCATTCAATTAAACATTCGAAAGCCGGCACCAGGTAAAGGAGCTCACCTCGCTATCGCCTCGAGGTGACACACACACACACACACTGGGTTTGATTTGTGGAGCCAAAATGGATGGAATAAATCACAAGAGCTGAGCCAACATGGCTGCATACTAATCAGTGCATTACCCATGGGGAAACTCTGGCCCTGACTAATGGCTGCGTTGCTTTGTGTGTGTGTGTGTGTGTGTGTGTGTGTGTGTGTGTCTTGGATGTGTTCGGTGTCACCCACTCTACGCCGCACGTCAGCAGGAGTTCAGGTGAATTGTTTAGGACGGAAATTGAATCTGGAAACTTTTCACCTCCGTCTGTGTCTTGCTCATCACCAGCGTTGCGAGTGGAACACAACGTAATGGTGGCGGTCTGTTTTCATCGGAGTATCGAGCTCAGACAAGAGGAGTTCATTCAATCTCCTGTGTGAGAAGAAAAGAAGAAAGGAACGAGAGAAAAATACACTTTACCTTTCTGATGGCCCCGACCTAATGTCACGAAGCCAGAGGAGATGAAGTTGTGAAGGTCAGCGCCTCCGCTGCTCCTGATGCTCTCCTTTCCATAGTGGAGACCTGGTCACACACAAACACACGCACAAACACACACACAGAAGCAGGCATGCGGGACCACCACACAGGGACATGTAGAACATACATACATGTGGAAGCACATGGGGATACATGCACACAGGTACACAGCACACAGATACAAACATCAAGCAGACATACACAGACAGCGTTAGTGTATCCTCATTATAAAGCAGCAATAGCATTAACAAGACAGCTGATATATTGGTTTCCAGTTGGGGGTTGTGGAACCTCTGTAAAAAGCCCAATGAAGGAACATATATTCATCTATGTTTGATTAAACAGGATAATTTTGACTGGTTGGTTTAATAAGGTATGCAACAGATGTTAAAGTGTCAGAAGGAGATATGTCTACTACTTAATAAAAATGTAGATGAGCCCTCTGGTTTCCATTTCAAGTTTGACCAATCACATTTCAGCAGGTTTTCGTTGGCCGCAGGTGAAAAGTCCGTGTGGAGAGCAAAAGAGAAACACATCAACCCCAAAAAGGCTATCGGCTTTTTAATTTATCAGCATTCAAAAACCTCTCTCTGAGGTTCCTGCATTTTTTTTATTTCCTGTTAAAAGGATTTTTGGTAGCTTTTCCTCACTCTAGTCGAAGATTAAGGACAGAGGATGTCGCACCTTGTTAGGAACCCTATGGGGCAAATCGTGATTTGTGAACATGGGGTATAGATTAGCCAAAAATGCTGTCTGGAAAACCTAAAACACCTACCTAAAAATTAACTCTTGTCTGTGTTTTATGAGACCCGTTTGACTCTGCCTCTCTCTCACCCTCTGTTCCTGTATTCCCTCATACACATGAGCATTCAGGCTGTGTGACCATCCCCCTGTTTTCTCCTCCCTCTCTTCTCTTTTCAGAGCTGGACCGTTGGCTTTCCTCCCTCTCTTGGCTGCCGATGCCTCATTGCAGTTGTTTTGGATCTCAATCTTTGTCCTCCCAGAGTTCCAGCCTCCTCCTTGTCCCTCCGTGCTTCTACAATTCTACCATTCTACCTCTTCTTCGTTTCAATACTCCCAGAAATGTGGATGTTTTTTTTTAGTCCTCCTGCTGGGATCCTATCTTTTAGCAGCATCTGCAGTGGCTCGATGTGGCAGATTATAGTCTTCCCTTTAAATAATTTTTGTTAGGGAGGAGTTTCTCCTTGTCCTTTTCCTCCTTGAGTATTCAATTCTGTACAGATTCTCCACTGAACCAAATTTGTGATTCGTGAAATTGGACTTTATAAATAAAATTGGACTTGACTAACATCATTAATTGGTAAACAAGATTTCAGAGAATATGAGTGATGTGCCCATTGCATTTTCCAAGAGCTCAAGGTGACATCTTTACATGTGTATTGTCCAAACGCTCCTAACAAGCATCAAATTGCTGCAGCAGAAGCCGAGATTTCACCTTTTTATTCCATATTCTCCCTTGTCAAAGTCTTACATTAATTACAATGTAATCTCTATAAAACATTCTGTAGGTGAATTTGCTGAATCTGTAGGCGAGGGACTATTTCCTGGGGCTGGAAGCCTTCTGGATATCATGTCTAGTTTTGCCAATCACGTTTGTGTTTTGCTCGGAGCTATGTTCGACTTGTTATAAAAGAAACACATTGTTCTTTAACGGATTCCGTCTCTGTCTACACTGGAAGCCCCCAAAGTATTGTCTGTTTCCCCCTGAGGCCAATTCATAGAAAGACCAGAGCCGGTGGACTCTGGGACAGTTTAAGTTTACATGTATAATACTGCTCAGCCTGCGGACAGTGATGCATAATGTCTTCTGTGTCACTATAGAAGCGCTTTCAAGTCTTTGATGATGTCTGTGACGATGTCAAAGTGACGACAGGGTGGGTTCAAGATGTGGCCGAGTTGCATTATGGGATTTTTTTGACGGATAAAACCACAATATGCTGCAATTCTAAAGAAATCTATTATTTATTATTATGAGATTATAATTAATGTTCCTAATTTATTGTGTAAAAAAGATTTATGGACCCTGAAAGTGATGGTGCCACCCATCACGACTGGAGACCCAGAGCGTGGTGTCGAGGGAAAGCTTCGGCTCCGTCCTGTTGTCCTCACGTGCACTGAGCACGGCACTGGACGGCCGGTCACACTTGTTTGAGCTCAGAAAATGAGGCACGGCTCTTTTCTACTTCAAACGCACAGCTGTGGTCACCAGCTCCCCAATTCCCTGCGCTATAAGTCTCACAAGCCACCAGGAGGGTTGAATAATAAAAATGATGCATGGAAACACACAGCTTGGGAAACTGATTACTTTGGATGTGAGTCGGAATTGCGGCAATGGGGCAAAATAACTGCCCAGTCAGAGCTGGGTCTGTAGTTTCCAATACTGGCTCGGTGCAAGTGACAACCAGAAACTTTCAGTCTGCCAACACTGAAGCTGTGTCTATTACCGAACACTTTACGAAGTACACTGCAATACAGTGCACTGCAATACAGTGCACTTACATCTGTAGTGCACTCCGTCGCTGATTAGTGCTGTCTCAAATGGAACACTTACGTTAACCACTTGGCGGAGGTGACGGACACAAATCTGCTCACGATCAAGCTGCCAAAAGGGCTCCTCCTCTTCCGCTACGTAGCCAAGATGGCGCCCGTTTAGGGCGAGAAGTGTCCATCGTTTTACACTGCATTTTTTGACCGTTTGCAGTGCGCCATCCGGGTACTTTCAGTGCCCTGAGTTCTGCTGGTTCTGTCAGTGTGAACGCCCTAAGCCCTAAAAGTCAGTGCTCGAAGTGCACAAGTGCTCGGTATGAGACACAGCCTGAGTCTGTGTGTGTGAACATATCAGCCTCTACTGCTCTCTATATCCAATAAATGTAATGCATACAGTAACGTCCCTGTGTTTTTACATGTACATTACTGTCAACTTTCTGGAAGCCAGTGCAAATCTCTAACCCTCTGTGTTTTCTCCTCCCTCTCGTCTCTTTTCAGTGGACCGTTCGGCTTTCCACCTTGTCCTGGCAATCATCGATCTTTGTCTTGGCTCGATGTGCTCACCGATCATATTTGATTTAGTTTTTTTTATATTTTTTCGGCATGGGGGGGTCCTCTTGTCCTTTTCCTCCTTGAGGATTCAATTCTGTACAGATTGTCCCTTGAATCAAATTTGTGACCGTGATATTGGGCTTTATAAATAAAATTTGACTTGACTAACAATCACACATGGGTATTAAGAAAATATGCCCCTTGAATTTCCCCAAAGCTCAAGGTGACATCTTCAAATGTCTTGTTTTGTCCAAAACGCTACAAAATAAGCTTCAAACAGAACCAAAGATTTCTCCTTTTTTTTTATTACACATGAACGTCACTCTTGTTACAATGATGCGCCTGCGTGACCCACAGTGTAATCTAAATGTATAATCAGAGACTGTGAATTTGCAGAATCTGTAGGTGAGGGACAAGATGTTTGTGCTGGATTCTGTCTGGTTTCTATTTCTAGTTTTACCAATTATGTTTAAACAGGCTTTTGTTGCCCAAGGAAAAAGTCCACAAGGCAAAAGGGTTGGAACACATTGACCAAAATACATTGACTATGAGCTTTTGTTAATTTATCTGCATTTATGTGCAAACAGCTCCTAATATAGGTTTGCCAAAATGTCGTCTGGACCTAAAACGTCGACATAATGTATCACTGTTTGTGTTTAGTTTGGTGAAATGTTTGACTCTGTGTCGTACAGGAAGCTAATTAGACTGTGAAGAGTTTACGGCAAAGGGAAGACGCTGTCTACACCGGAAGCCACAAAATATTTGCCGTTGTCCTGAGATGCTAATTGGTCAACAGGGCACATTATTTCCCACATTGACTAAACTCGGCCCAGCCACATAGTAGATATGGTCTTGTTAACAGTAATACTCTTCAAATTTGATGTGTTAAGTTCAATATTACCTTCACTAGACGAACCAAAGCATCTATGTCACAGAGAAGGTTCAAATAATTCTCCTGTTAGTCAACCAATCAGCTGAAATGAATGGAATTCACTTTGAAGTGGTCTCGTGCCAAAATGACATTGGATCCCAACATCAAACCAAAGGGAACATGTTTCACTGGACACCTGCTTGAGATTAGAAAACACTATTTGGGATTGTTTTCCCCCCATCATGTTCTCAATGGCCCCACTTGTGTCTTCTCTCTTCTCCATGGTGTCAAATAGAAAAAAACCTCCCTGCGGTGTCGTTTCCCTCAGGCGCACATGGAGGGGGAAACCGGAGGAAATGGGAACCACGCAGGCAACATGATGGTGTGATCTCAAGAAAACAAAAAGCAATATGTCTCCACCACCAACATACCAATGCACTCTGAACTCAATCACACGTCTCCCTGCGCTGCTTTTCAAGGCTGCAGATGGAGTATCCGCCGAGGCTATTCTCCCGTTCCATCAATTCCGTGAGTGTCATGCACGCAAGCTATTGTGTTCTGCCTTTGTCACCTTTGTCATTGGTAGGCCCCCCCACAACCCACTGCGACAACCCTTGAATCTGAAAGGACCCTTCAAAAGCAATCCCTCCCTCCTCTTTCCTCCCGCTCCCATTCCTAACTCATTAAGGTGAGGTAGCATGAAGAGCCTGCAGGGGGAAGGCTACGCATTATGAATTTATCGTCCTTGATACAAAGGAATTCGTGACTTTCACCCCAACAGTGTGCAATGGAAATGAATGGGCAGCGGAGCGAACAGGTGCTGAGGATTCATATGGTAATGCTTCTTTAATCAGACTTCTTCACCGGACAGCTACACCTCTGAATTACCTCTGAGTAGAATAATGTGAATGAGAAGGTAATCATATCTTACACCAAGCTGGATGTGATGCTGTGGGGCTGGCATCGGGGAGGCTTTTTGACTCCAAGGTCGATGGCACTTTAACATGGCCTGCCAGAGTAATTTACATGGTATACTGATTTTATAGCACTATCAGATGCTGATGTGCTGGAGTGGACATGGAGCTGTGTACTTCATCCCGATAAAGCCATTCAGCTGAGGCTTGGCAGCGTGAAGCATCCTATCTTTATCTTCCTCTTGTGCTCTCCCATTCTGAGATACACGTTCAGCCTCTTAAGAAAAAAAAATGTTTAACTACCTTGTTGGCAAATACTATTAACCCTGCCCCGCTCATGAAATTAATGGTGCAGTGCAGCATCTTGATCAACCCTGGACCATTCGTAACTGGTACTGCAACTGGAAAGAGATGCTGATGGATCCCTTCCTTCACACCTGAAACCTCCTCACACATATACACACACACACACACGTGCTCTCAGGGGACCAAAGGTCCGGCTGTATAATGAGGGGCAATAATGAGATCTAGGGCAGGAGACAATTAGGTGGGGTCTCTCAGATGCTGAGCTTTAACACAGGAGCACTCAAGAGGAAGCTTCTATTAAACATGTTGATGCAGTCAGCATAGAAATGTTGTTTTTAACATGTGGGTGATGATTATCTGGCCAACAGGGAGCCAGAGGGGTCACAGTGGAGATGTTATGGTGCACACTTTAAGGATTAATTAGAGGCAGGTTGCATGCAGAAAGGTGAGGTGTTTGTGTGTGTGTGTGTGTAGTGCTAGTTGCAAGCAGGCTTTTTGAATATGAACAGCGAATAACTAATCTACATACTAACTAACTAACAAGCATCTGTCTGTATGTGAATTTATCAACTTCATACCTGGCATGTGATTGTGATTGGTCCAGGGAAGTGCAGTTTTGACTGTGGTATATATTTGAACATGTCATATGTTCAATTTTAATAAAACTTGAATAAATGGGCGACCAGCACTCTGTAGCAGTCACTGTGGGCGGGGGTTGAAGATGTTAAACAACAACTGGTAATCTCTGACCAATAACATCTGACCCACCAGATCATTTTGATTAATATAATTTCACAATATGGAACAGACGCAAACATTCACATGCGTCGTTAGTCTCCATTATGGCAACAACATTAATAGAATCACTTCCTCTTCACCAAGTTGCTGCCACTGCTTTTGAGGTGGGATGAACACACTCTGCACTATGGACTTTATAAAAAGCGCTGCACACGACATCCAGCTCACAAACAATAAATAAATAACTGTGTATTGTAGAAGTGATTGAGGAGACTCACTAATGACTTCGAATAATTCTGAAGTAGCTCCGGAGCATCACCACAGGTAAAGGGAATATAACATTTCAAACAGGCAGGTTTAAACCGCACTGCACTTGTTAAATCAATGTTTTGTTATCGGGGCAAAACTTGCCATTTGAAAAACTCTCTCAGACAACAAACTGCGCACACACACACGCATTTAAATATATCTGAAGGTCATGTCAAAGCTGCTAAAAAGCTCGAAATGTTATTCTATCATCACAACCTCTAATTGTCCACAGCAGCTGACCTTTCAGCTCGGGGAGGCTGCTCATCTCTGACTGACTCATAAATGGCCTCTCAAACGCTTCGTAGATCTCAAACGTATACTGCTCCCCAAAGCAGAAAGCTTCTCAACTTCCACATGAGCAAACTCTCCGACAGAGCCATTTCTCTTATGCTGCTTATTCTGATTCCTCCGGTGCAGTGAATGCAGCCCCATAACTCATCATCTTTTTTTCGCCAAAATACTTTATGGGAGAAGCTGCATTTCCTTTGGTTTCTGTTGAGTAAACGGAGACAGGGGAAAGAGCTGCTATCCTCTGCACTACCCGTGAACTATATTTCATCATTCTGTGCACTGAGAAAATGTCAGCGAGGAAGCCAAGCAACGCTTTTTCGAAAAACAAAAAAGCGATTATTGTTTACTTTAACCGACGGCGAACTCCTTTAAAGGTAGCTACTCCTCTTTCAAGATCTGCTCCTTGTTGTGGCTGTGGGGCGCTCTGTTTACACCCCAGCCTTAAAGAAGATCCGAGTCCCACAACAATGCAGAGTGGATGTGAATAAAAATAGCAGCAGCGCCCGCTCTGGTATCATATTATGCTGTCTGTACTGTTTTTGCTTCAGGCCCGGTTATATATTTTTTTAAAGGAATATATTCTTTTAAAAATGCAGGGAAGTTTTGCAGTGCGCCAAGGATTCCATGTCACCACTCTGGGCCCCGCATTGTGACGGAAAAATATATCAGCCTGTATTTTTAGAATTGAGCCTAAACAAAGCTGTGAGGATGAAAAAGATACTTCAGCGAGGAAGTGATTACTGCTGAGAGCGACAGGGCGTCATTACATGTTGAGGATCAAAGCAGAGATGGATGTTAGTCCCACTCTTGACATAAGTTGATAGGATCCTCTCGCGCCCTTTAGCCACTTGCTTTGTGAAGTCCCTTCACCTGATTTGAAAGCGTCTCAGAATAAAATACAAAAACTCTGGAAGTGAAGGGCCATTTTGAGCGGCAACGGCTCCAGCCGAGGAGAGCATCTCCTTAAGAGGCCTGCCTACTCGCTCTGTGCCAAATGCCCATTTAGGCGCACATGAATATGCATTTTTCTGTGAGAGCGAGTGGGCTCGCTCTCCGCTGCATCGCAGAAGCTCCCGATTTATATGCAGACATTAACCACGCTTTTGCCCGGCCTGTCACTGCCTTTCATGTCCTACCCCGGCAGGACTGCTATGGTCCCCAATCAGGGGGATGGTGGGTGGGTGGAGGAGCGGTGGGGCCGATGTGCTCTCTTTGCAGCAATTGTGTGCAAACAGGCAAAATAGTCGCAGTCAGGCGGAGGGAAAGAGACAGACCTTGACTGATAATTGTATAGGTCTTTATATATATACTGTATATATATGAATGCAGGGTTAAACTGAAGGCATCCCACCAAAAGCAACTGTGTATCAGCCGCGCCCCCTGCATGGCCACACGGTGACCATCAGAAACAGACGGGTGCAGCAAACGAGCAAAAAACACTGAGGTACAAGAAAATGTTCCCAGCGAGCATTTGATAGATGTGGAAGTGGCAGAAAGAGGCCAGGTTCACATGACTTATAAGAAGACTGTATCAACACAAACCAAGCTGAAAGTATGCACAATCTTTTTTTAATTATTTACGGTGCAGAAGGACTTTTACAGTAATGCAGCTCAAGTCAACCGTAAGAACCACACGTGTCAGGTGCTGAGATGTTTGGCTTTCAGAAGCTGTCAGCAGAGGTTCATAAAAGCCCCATTCCACCTGCTGTAATGGCCTGTAAACCGTCTGCTGCTCGCACCTGCCCTGAGGCAGCCGGAGGTCTTCTTGACCCTCCCATTTATAGATATTAAAATATTTACATCTTACGGCACGGTACTGATGAATCAAAGCAGGTGATGGTTTATTTGTGCAGGGAACATCCGTCCTTCCATTACCTTTACTGCGTATCCTTTGAGGGTTGCAGTGGGAGCTCATTCCAGCTGACACCTGGGCAGGTTGCCTCCGTATCACAGGGCTGACATATTGAGAATTCCTACACGAACGTCGGGAGAAGATACAAATTCCACACTGGAAGACTCCGGCCAAACCGGGATTTAAACCATCTGCACCACCCGCACCAAGCACCACCTTTTCTAAAAGGCTCCCATGTGCCACACTACCAGAGAAGATTCAAAAATATCCGAACATTTTGAATAGAGATGCAGCCTGTGCATTGATTTCCATATTGATATAGTCAATGGATCAAAAAATTTAGTTCAAACATATCTCTTACTTAAAATGTGCATTTGAAAATGCTTGGAAGCTACACTGTTACTGATATAATTCTCTCTGATGAAGATGCCATTCAATGTATTAATAAAGGCCAATGTTTTTGTATCAGCTGATACTGACACCAGCTCAGTTTATGATGTAAAGTGGAACCTGATCAGTTTGATTGGGCCTTAATACTTAAATCTTAGGGCAGATTAAAAGGAGACCATGCTCGACCAATCGGGTGTTAAAGGCTGGTTTCACTTTCAAGTACCATCATACAGACACTACACATTCTTGGTCCTTATAGAAAATACATATTTTATAACCTTGAAGATTAAGAATTACCATTTATAATAAAAATACTCAGCATTTGCCAAAATGTAGGGTGAAATAGTTTGGAAATAAGAAATAGGATAAAATAATATGCAGAGATATAACTATACTGTATTTCCTATCTGTGAAGAACACGTTCCAACACTCAATGACTTAAGATATTAAACCTGTTTCCAGCTTTGTGACAATGCCTACGTAGCTTTGGAAAACGACAAAATTCCTTATCCGGTAGAGGAAAGTTTATTTACTTAATTCACTTTTATTTAACTTCAAATCATACACGGAGATATGTGGTTTCGCACAAATTTGCTTCAACAGAAACTCGATTTTCCTCGATGTCTTTCTACACATATGGTACAATGTTGCCTTAAGGTAGCAGAAAATCTAAGTGGGAGTTAACAATAAATATTTTATTCATATTCATATTTTTTAAACAATGGTAGAAACAACAATACTTTGGAGCTTGAATGGCGGAAAAATCCCCACCTTCATTTCGACACATTGATTTATTCTTGTACAAAGCGACTACACGTCGTTCTGTCTTCCCCTCCATCTCTGCACCTCCTCTGTGTTTGTTCATATCTCATTATTCTCCATCTGCGTCCCTCTCCCCGAGTGTCTTTGACGCTGTACATCTGATAACACCTGCTTTGCCTGAGAACCTGCTGGTGCTGCCCAGCTTTCTCTCAAACCCCCTGTTTCTCCCTACGCAGTTTTTTTTTGTTGCCATATTACAGATTTATGTTCCCTGTCTGTTCCTTGAATTGTGTGGTTAAATCACACCGTGTGCACGACGTCTGATTCACCCAGTGACTGACTGAGAGGTCATCACTTCCAGCCTGTCAGAGACTGCGGGGCTGTGCTACCTTGCCAGCCTGTAATTATCTCCACTAGCAGCCCCCTCCTCCTTATTTTTCTCTGTCACTCTCGTCCTCGAGCTCTCTCGCTCAAATCAAATGATTACTGGATGTTAACATTGCTGCTGAAAGAGTGAACACAGTGGGTGCTCCTTGGAGGGGAATGCATAAACCCGTGGAATGCTTGGGAGGCTTCAGCTTTTCTGAGTGTTCAGAAGAGACACGGATGAGCTCTTACCGTGGTTGGATTTGGAGGCGTGGACCGGGGTGTAGTGGTTCTTGGATGAGGTTCTGACTGGTGTGTTGTCTTTGGGCGAGCCGTTCATCGCTGCAAAATTCTCACAGTCGTATTGTGATATAGGGATTGGCCCCTGCTGCCTCAGGATGTCCGCAAGGGCCCTGGAAACAAACAGACACACAAAGGAAAACAAGGATGACTTATTGAAAAAAACGTAAATGTTTAATTTCTGTCTCGGTGCAGCTGAACTGACTCAAAAACACAATGATAACACGTCTGTTTTCTTCACACCGAATGGCGGCTAATTGTTTTATGCAGCGCTGTGCTATTATGGGTTAATCAGAGCTGCTCTGTTTCTTCTTTTTTATTTCTCCATTTAACTGCTCGGAACATGACTAACGTTCAATTTGCAGGAGAAACAACATTGGATGTGTGAGTGTCTCGTCTAATTGGGTTGAATTTGAATGTTTTTCAGACAGCACCAGGTGCATGTGGAAGGATGGAGCCCTCAAGGGGGGAGGGGGGGAGTGGAAGAGAGGGAGAAGCAATCATGATGAAAGAAAGTTCAAAAAGTATTTGTTTGCTTTAGAAATCGCTTCAGCAGAAAAGGGAAATCAAATTACTTTCGCAGCGCCGCAGCACCTCAAAGCTTTTGTACGACAAATGTATCACCGACATAACCTTTGATTTTAAATTAATATTTCAGCCTCACCCCTCCTCCTCCTGTTTCCTTATTGAATGTGCAGCGGCGCATGCATGTCACATGACCTTGATACAGCCCCAACGTTAACACAATCCATTATTCACAGTCTTAAGATTACTCAAGTGTTGAATAATGCATCCCATAAAAAAAGATACTATTCAATCTTTAGGAAAGAACGTGTGTCAGCATTTGTTCACTGATGGAGGAACAGTCTCCAACATGTGGTCCACTCATGTATGATAGCTCTCACATGGCGGCCACAGCAGGAGGAGGCCGGAGCCCGCTGAGGGGGGGTGGGCTGCAATCACCTGCCGTGGTGCCCCCATCTCTGCTGAGCAGTCCTATCAAAACCCTGTACCTGGACACACCAGACGGCCATGTGCTGATGTGCAGAGGGTGGGCTCATAGGGGAGGGCTGAGTTATGGGTCAGGTTGTGAGGTTTTGGGGTTTGACAGCTGGCTGTTATAACTCGTCTGCCTCATGAGCTAAATATCTAGGTTTCTTCTAAGTCCCAGTTTCTAAAGATTTCATCTGTAATATAAACCCCTTATTTCATCTTATAACGTTGAGCACTGTCCCTGTTCACTCAAATGTTATCACACTTATTCACCAGCCTGTACCATATTCACTGCAGCTAATTTAACTACAAAATCCAATTAAATATAATGTAAGGTGCTCATAAGCTTGGTTCTAGATAACAATCTGTTACACGTTGCCAGTCTCATTTCCACTTCATTATTTGTGATAGAGAGAAAAACACACCCTGACCTCAACATTAAATATGAATACATTCAGTTCTGAGATTGTACATTGAACACTGCTGAATGTGATATGGCTGGAGGACTGGTTATGACCTTTGACCCCCGTCTACAGAGGGCAACACGTTTAAATCTGTATTATTGTACGTCCAATCATATACTTCCAATGGTTAAAAGATGAACTCTTACTTTTATAGGAGAATAATATTTTAAAGAATCTTCTGAAAGCATATTAGGTAACATGGATTAGCAAGTCAGTGTAATGTATAAGTGTTTTTTTGAACAGTCCTCTTACCTGTGTATATTCATTTCCTGAGGCGGCTCTGTAGCTTTGTCATAAGCAACTTTGACCGACACTCCCAACACTATGATGAAGGCTATGATCCCACAGGTGATGTACACCGCCGTGTTGGTCTGATCCATGCTGGGATCATACGTCTCACCGGTCGGGATGGGGGACGGTTTGACGGTCTGGACCCACACGGGCGTGTGGTAGTTCGTGCAGGCTTGCTGGTCCAGCCGGTCCTTCTTGTACTCGCAGCAGAAGCGCAGGTAGCACGTCCCGCAGCAGTAGCGGTGGTTCGTGTTGTTGCACTCGAACATCTTGTCATACTGCCCGCTCACGTCGTAGTAGCTCAGGCAGGTGTCGTGGTTTCTGGTGGGCGCGGGCGTCGGCGTCTTAAGCGTCGGGGCGACCGTGGGAACCTTCTTGGGCGACGGCTTGTTCTTTTTGCCGCCTGTAGCTGCGCCCAACACGCTCAGCGGGTCCAGGTACATCAGCAGCAACAGAAGGTGCCTTATCCCCATGGTAGTGAAAAGAGCGCTGGACTACAAGTCTCGTGTTGTTGGCAAAGACGCTCAAACTGTGGTTGAACGCGTAACGGTTCAGTCTTGTGTAAGTTTCTCCAGCGGGTCTTCCCCTGCTCGCTCCCGTGCAGCCGTCATGCTGAATACAACTCTGCGGGCACTGCTGCTGTCAAGGGCATGTTCTCTGCTGTTCTCAGGCTGAGCACAAACTAAACCCAGTGCGAGGCGGCGGGCAGCGGCGGCCGGAGTGCACCATGTCCTGGCGAGGAGGAGCGGGAGGCGGCGGAAGGATGCCCGGGCTTTGCGCGCTCTTCCCCGGCTGAGCGGCTCGGGGAGGCAGCGGTGCGTCGCTGTCCAAGGTGCTGAATCCTGGAGCTCTCCTCCCTCCGTCCAGTTGTGCTCGAGTCCAAGTCGCGCTGTGGAAAACAAATAACAGCCTCATTAGGTATTATCCTCACGTCAGAGGCGCGTCATTAATAATTAGCAGCCTCCTACACGCCCCGAGAACTTGACGGATTCTCGTGTTTGAAATGAAACTCATTCTCGCAGTGGATTCAACTTGGTAACACAGCACCCACATACACATCTCATTTATATTATCTTCCTGTCAATCGCTGTGCGTAAATGAATATGGATGGAAGACATTTCCATTAGTAAAAAAAATGATTGAAATTCAGTTTAAAGCATGTTATTGTTATAATTATAACTATTCTTATTATTTTTCTTGATATAATTAGAAGGTGGTAAAAACCTGCCTACCTCTGTCAGGGTACCCGCTGGGGAGTTGCTCTCTGTCTGGATCTCCGAAAGTGAGCAGAATATCAGAGCTCTGAACTCCTCTCTCTCTCGCTCCCTCTCCCTCTGTGTCTCTCCCTCTCTCTCTCTCCTCTCTCTCTCTCTCTCTCTCCTCTCTCTCTCTCTCCCTCTCTCTCTCTCTCTCTCTCTCTCTCTCTCTCTCTCTCTCTCTCTCTCTCTCTCTCTCTCTCTCTCTCTCTCCCCCTCTCTCTCCACTTCTTCTCTCCTCCTTCTCAGCTCTCTCCCTCCCTCTGTCCCTTGCATCACTTCAGCGCTGGCATCAGGACTCAGAAGCCAAGTATCGGGAAAATGCCCCCACATCATCCCCCATGGCACGCACACCCTAAAACTCGCCTTCCTCAAGCAACAGAGAGCAGGCGAGCCAGTTGTTAACACTTGTGAATGAAATGGCTGATGGCTGAATGTCTACTCGAGCCACCTCCACTAAAGTGCGCATCGCTGCAAGGGCACGTTTATTTGCATTCACAATTCCTCGACCTTTTGTGAGGCGGTGCTGTTATCATTCTGCAGCTACACGGCTGTAAACAAGCACCGTTTTCAGGGTGAAACAGTAATTAGCTGTGCTCTCTCCCAGTTAATGCACTCATTATTTCAGATACAGTTCATTCATTCTGCTCTGTAGCCAACCACGACACCTGGGGGATTAAGGAGGACTGATAGGGCTAAATTACCAGTAAAGAGTGTTTTAACTCTTCTGCACTGAAGTAAACCAAAGCTGTTGGGCATACTCCTGCCAACACGCAGATTATATATATTTAACTTTTTTGCTCTAGGCTCATAAACTCATGGTCATTAATACAAATCATAGGTGTCCAAATAGAGACTAATTTATCAATGCACCTTTAAATAACAAGGTACAGAGCTCGGTTATAATGAAAATACATATATTACAAATATTGCTCTCAGCACTTTCTGATCACAAGCAACCGAAGGTGTCTTGACATCAGCAGCTACAGCGAGGTGTGGAAGCTGCAGGGTGAGAGCAGAACCTTAAATCGCAGTTAACCCCCCGGTTGGGAGCGCATGCAGCGTGATGAGAATACAGCACATTGTTCAGTGCTTCTCCAAGCAGGAGGCAGGAGGCTGTAATGATGTGGGCCAAAGGAGCATTGTACAGATCAGAGAAGAGAGAGAGTGTCATAAGACCCTGGATTGATAGCCTGAAGGAAAGGAATCTACAAGATGAGTTCTGGAGGATTTGAGTCTTTTTCCCTAGCCTTTTTATACACAGTAAACATATGATTGCAGGTTTTTGCTGCAGCCATTTAGTACAACACTTTGTGAGTTGTACAATGCAATGGAGAAATGCAGAGCAAAAGCTTAATGGTAAATGCTCTGTATTTATATCGTGCTTATAGCGCGTTAAAGTACAGTTCTGCCACACATACACATATCACATACACAAATTCATACAGTGTGTCTATGTGCAGCACTTTCTCTATCACACACTAGGTGAACGGCCGCTCAGTATCTGGCCCAAGGACACTTTGGCAAGCAAAATGCAGAAGCCTGGGATCGAATCTATGACCTTCGGGTTAGTGGACGGCCAAGAGGAAAGAAAGAAAAGTAATATGCAATTTATATGACACACCTGTGCTCACAAGAGTGGGTTTTTGCAATATTGTGACTTTAAAACCAACCAAATACTGTGAAGTAAAAGCAGAGTAACTCTTGAATGGAAGTTAGGGCTATAGGTTCTGTATCATTATTATCAAAATGCAGAAAATGTTGATCCGCAAAATTGGCTACAAGGCTGTTTATATCTGTAAAGCTTCATACTAAAATCCTGATTTAATTACTATGTGTGAAATGAGAGGTAATTTCCATAGTTCTGTGTTGTGTTTTCCAGGCCACAACTTCCCTGTTTTGAGTTTTCACTTGCATCAACCTAGTTTGCTGTAGCAGCAGGAATTTGTTTTCAGTCAAAAAGCTCTGAACAGAACAAATACAAAGCAAATAGCTGCTGGACATATAGTGTACACCAAGACAAATGCTGAAAGGGAAGCAGATGCTGGACCAGAAATAGAACCATGAAAAGGCTGCTCTGCTTTTGGTTGAAGTGTAAACTGGAAGATCACCATCACAATTTAATTATATACGTTGAATGTTGTGTTCACAGCTTGTTTTGCCTCCTTCTGGAGCCCATGAAAACCGTTTTGAACTCGGTTCTTTGTAGAAGACTAAGCCATGGCTCTTTAAAAAGGTTTTGTGAGTTGAATCCTTAACAGGCGCACACCACATGATCATGAGAGAACAATTATGTTTTATGGCTCAATGAAAGATTTGAGGCAGATTGCACTCGCTCCCTCACAACATTTACAGCCATTGTTTCCGTCTCAACTAGGGCATCATCTGTTGTGCTGTGTGCGCCTGTTTGGAAGAGTCAATACAAATCTTTTGCATCGAAGCAAGTGTGCAGCATTCAAAGAGAAATGCCTGCACGCAAGCAGGTCAGGAGATGTGGATGCACTAATTAAAGCTGCTCTGTGCCAACTGTCCAAGATGGCCTGCCCTATTTTTTTATTGTAAATGAAAAGAAGATTCAACATTGTTGAAAATCAACATGGCCAACCACAATCAGAGTCGGAGTTCATCTAGCTCGCCATCCTCAGTGTGGAGATCGTGGCTGAGGAAACTGCAGAGGACATTGTTTGAGGAAACGAAGAAGAGCAAAAGAGAAATAATTAAATTGAACAAGAGTGCGTATTAGAGCATATTTCACTCATTGGTGAGAGCTAAATGAAGCAAAAGGATACTGGACAGATGCTGGCTTGTTTGCTATGTCTTGTGCAGGTTGTGCAAGTTTCTTCCTCCATCACCTTGTCAAAAAATACATGTGCGTACAGCCATGTGCACAGGAGACTCAGGCCGCAAGTTGTATTTATGGCATGTGAATTACACATTGCACCTGTAGGGGGAAGCCGGAGTGTAGCCAGAGCGAATCTTACGCTTTAAACCATTTCAACAACCTAGAGTAGTCACCCAGTCTTAGCCAGTCAGGATGGAGCATTATGATTATTTTACCTGTGCAGCCTGAGCTGCATGTTGCTTTACAAGATGAGGATGTGGAGTTTCCATATTTTACTTAATTTCAAAAAATTAATTGGAATTACCTGAACCAACAATTAATGTAATTTACCTTATACAGTCTTTCATCCATCTAACAGAGAACACTAACATTATGTTCAAAGGGCTATATAAACAAAGTTGAGGTTGAATTAAAAACACATCAGTGAGCCACACTGTTGCCTTTGGTGACATGTTTCTTTCATCAACCTTGAAGACTCATTTTTAAAGAATTTACATAATTTAAACAAATGGATATTTGGACTGAAAGGTAAAATCATAATTAGTTCGTTTTTCATTGGATTTACTGACAAAAAGATAAATTCTGAATAACAACAACCATATCATTTAATTAAAAGGTTTTAACAGAGTCCACATTTTTTCCCTTATGAGTGAAAACAAAAGAGACTGATTATTATTGTATGGGACCTTTAAAAGTCTCCTGTATCCTACTCCATCAGCAGCACCTGTCAAATCTTTGCAGGAGCAGCCAGCGGTTCCAGATCAGATGTAACAGCTGCCAATGGAGGTCACGCTGCCGAACTTCCCCCGTCACAAGCATATGACATTGTTTATAAAACAGACGGATCTCAAACCTAAGTGCGACTTTTTCATATAAGCCGAGAGCAGAGGACTTTTTCCTCACTGTGGCACTTTCACTGCTGTCATCCCTCTGTCGCTAACCCTGCCTTGCTTCCCCCTCTGGAGGAAACTCTGAAAGAAGGTGGAATGCCAGAAAAAAAAAGAAGAGGATTTCAAAAGCTCTCTGACAGGAACAGTAAGGGGAAAAATGCTTTGCATAAGCATCTTTTTTTCACTATCGCCAATGCCAGTGACTGGCAGCAGGTTAGGGGACCAAGAGATCCTAATTTAAAGTCCAAGCCTCTCTTATAAAACGTACAGAAGCTGCTGAATAAATTCTATATGTTCAGATAGTCTGACTCAGGAGACGGAGTCGTCCTTCAGCAAAGTACAATGAAAAGACTTCTGGGTCAAAAGCACTTTGCTATTTGTTTTAACATCTGCGACACGTCACGTTAATCCACTCAGTATGGGCTTGGGACACTGAGTGACATGCAGAGGAGGAAAAAGAGCATGTGATGATATTTGTGTCTGAATCTCAAACCAACAACGCTGCTGATTGGGAGGCTGAGAAGCAGTTGCTTAGTAACGGCGTTTTATGATGCCATCCATACTTGTTGTGATGAAAAATTTAAACTCCCCACTACTGAACTATTCTCTGGGACTTCAGAATGAGATAGAGATGTGCTCTGAGACACACAGTATGGAACAGGGCAGCGAGCTGAGCTGGATACGCCGGAGCGGAAAACATGCAAACACAACAGGGATGCAGACCTCACACCTTCGGTCGTGATTCATGATTCATGTGTCTGTGTCTCCAAATACATAAAGAGCTCAAAGCCGCTTCATAAGCAGCCAAAACCGCAGGCGGAAAGTGAGGTTTTAACCTGACTCTTCTTCATCTGTGCACTGCAGTTTGTGACCAACTGGGATGATGTTCCATTAATGTTTCAGATCCATTTCTGTTCCTGCAGTAAACATGATTGAAGATGCATCCTGCATGAGGCTGCAAGTGGTGTCATTACATCATCCCATTTTTTTTTCTTAAGGGTGTACCATCACTGGTAGCATTATTGTATGATTCCCTTTGGATTTTTGTTTGGATTCTTTTTATCGTTGTGTTAAATTTGTATTCTATACTCGAGCAACACTTTATTTTTACCCCTACCTTGTTTATTGCAGTGAGAAAAGAGCTTTAGAATGAGTCTGACCTAGAACCCCCTTTTCCCTAATGCCATGTGTTTAACCACACATAGAGTGCAAGGAAGAAAAGAAGACATCCCACCTTATCAATTCATTAAACATCAAAGACCTCATTACCATACAGCAGACAGCAATAGAAACGTATACATCCACGACAAAGGGCTTTACCAACCCCATATTAAACCACCCGCCCTCCTACAGGAGCCTGAAGTGCTCAGAGTGTTCAGCAGCACAACTTCTGGAGGTACAAATCTATCCCTGTAGCGCTCGGTTCTACCCTTAGGGGCCACATGACTACGGCCAGAGCGAAGGAGCTGGAATTCAGAATGTAAAGGTTGGGAACAGGCCAGGAGAATAGAGATGGCCTTTGGCTGAAGCTGTGTGGAGTTGAGACTCACCTATCAGCCTACCAGCCCACGTTATGATCCGTATGACTCACCGCCAAAACATCCCAAAACGCTAATCCAAAGGTTGTCAGGTTCTCTGTTTGTAATTTATTGCAAAATATACATAATAAGAAAATTAAATAAAGAAGTCCACTCATCTGCTAATTTGATTGAGGTCAATGATGGTATCTGCTGTCACCCGCCTTCCCCTTTCACACGTCATGCTCGCCAAATTTGCTCGGGTGAATGCAAACAAACACAAATAACAACGAAAAGAAATAATGTAGAAATATAAATAAACTTAAACACTTCTCCTGCACACCAGACCTAATTGTTCTTTATGCAATCAATTACTTAAATGCACTACAAAAGGAAGTTGTGATTAACAGTAGCAACTTAGAAAACAATTCATAATAATAATAATAATGACAATAAATCATCTTTATTAATGCAGCCTGTTTAAAAAGTTACAAAGTAATTTCCCATGAATAAACAAGGATTAGGACATTTAAGGGCTAAGGCAAAATAAACTCAGGCAATAAAAATAATACAGAAAACAAGATTGAATAAACCACCCAAGGCTTAAAACAGGAACTAAGAGGAATAAAAGAAACAAAAGGAAGAAAGCCCCCAACAATAAAAAAGAACAAATAATAATAACACAGATAAGACATGTTGGCAATCAAACATTGTGCAAAAATGTATTAAAGTCTCCTCTTAAATGAAATGTTGTAAGTTGATCAGTCTTCAGGAGGCGGCGTTTCACTGCGCGAGGTCAACCACAGTGATGCATCCAAAAGTTTTTTCCTCACTTTAGTCCATTTCTGTCTTCCTTGAAACACAAAAAACTGAAGTGTTGCCACAAAAACAAACACATCCACAAAGTGAAACAGTTCAGCCTTTGAAAGAAGAAACTGCACATCTAGTCCGTCACAGATAAACTTATCAGCAGCCTCACTTCAGTCTGTGCATTCAGGGGATTTGCTGCTGCAGTCTTACATGGTTCTGCTTTGACCACAAGCTTATTCTGACAGTTTGCTGACTTTGTGACTCCTGTCTGGAGTTCAACAGCCGGCCCTCAGACCTGATGGGTCCTGACAGCAGGTTGTGTATCGGGTCAGGTTCACTGCGCTTTGGTGCAGAAAGTTTTGGGTTTGGGTCGGATTACAGTACTTTCTCATTTAACGTAACAAGGCAACTCTGTATCTCTCTCTCTCTCTCTCTCTCTCTCTCTCTCTCTCTCCTCCTCTCTCTCTCTCTCTCTCTCTCTAATTATCTGCTTCAATGCGAGTCATGTGCTGCAGGTAGGAGGAGACTACCAGAGGATGATAACTCTAAATCAATATGTACTGTAAGTGCATCACCCTTTCTGTGTTTTGATAATCTCCAGTCTCACTTAGCTTGTATAACTCATGAACATTAATAAATGATGAAAGACACAGTTATGCAAAGCGGTAATAACGTCTTAATTAGCGGTTGGTATTGCATATGCCGAACACTTTTACTATTAAAAGACATTGACAGTTTTTAAAGGCAAAAAACGAAGTTATTTATTTTATCATTGTAAAATAAGTACATATCTGTCCCATAACCATGGCTTAAAAGATATATCAAGACTAAACAGAAAACATAGGGAGACTCAACCACGGGAAACAATGGAAATGTTTTTTTAACGACTCATCAAATATCTGTACTTCTTACTTGAGTAAAGAATTTGTGTATTTTTGTGTGTTGGGCGTCTGAGTGCTGCTGAAGCGTCTCCCTTCTCTCTCTTTTTCTGCCGCAGCCCAGACTTGTATTTCCCAAGTTTTTTTTTATGTGTTTAAAAAAGTTTGCGGTGTTGTCACAATAGTGAACAGCCTTCCTACTCACATCCGAGTTGGTGACATTTTCATTTACAGCTGTGAAATAGCCCGAAACGGAGCTCCTATTTGGTTCAGCCATCACTGCATGTCGAGTGATGCTGTTCACACAAACACACAAACACACAGACACACACACACAAGCACACACAGCAGTGGAGAGGAGGAGAGAGCAGGTTTACCCTTGTGCATCACAAGATTATGTGTTTATATTTGTTTATGTATTTATTTTATTAATTTATTGGACAGGGACAGTGCATATTAATAACATTTCTGAAAATATGCCAGAGTTAGCCACAGAGGAAAATTTCCATCTGCAGTCCCTGGGCTGGCAATAAAAGCGCATACATTAAGAATAAAAAGCATTGAAGTACAGACAAATATAAAAGCAGTGCAAACTATACAGATAGGGACTGCCTTCCATAAAAGCAAGAGCAAATGCTCTTAAAATATGAAAGGAACAAGGTGACAACAAATAGCAAGACATCACAATATCAATATATATATATATATGTCTCTCTATATATATGAATCTATAAAGATATATACAGTATAGATAAATACATTGTGTAAAGGCCTAGGGAGGTTAGCAGATACGTTGACAAAGGAGCAGCTACCAACCTGAGCATGATTTTGACATGTAAGACAACAGATAACACAAATACAAAACCTTTCTAGTGTTCACAGTTTAGACTTATAACAAACCAGAATCTTAATGTGAGACGTGTCGAGAAGGAATGGTAATGTGTTCCATTCTGGGCTCTGACAGAAACACTTTGTCCTCTAAGTGTAAGACAATCAACTCTAAATGTTGCTCTAGTAGTTTGTCCCTTTTTTTAACATTATAAAGGTACGGAGTGGTGAAGGAACCATTTTGTGTAATACCTTGAAAACGAGACACAATCTATTAAATTTGATCACGTTTTCCAGGCTCAGTGAATTGTGTCTTTTCAATATATTGCGGTGATGGTTTGCTTGTGGTTTCTTGTCTAGAGTTTGTATTGTTTGTACAGGGATTCTACTGGCTTCAGTGTAGTTTTATTGATGTGTCTCCAGCTTGTCAGACAGTCTGTGTGGGTTTAGACTGCTCTTTTCCTTTAAGCACAGATACAGAGGAGAGAAATTGAACCCAATCCCTTTGTATTGATTCTATTGGCACCAGAATCGACCCTCACAAGCAGTCCAGAGTATTGATTCTATTGATATTACCTTCCACCCACACTTAGTCTTAGATTATCAAAAGTTTCCGCAAGCCCCGACATTTATATTCGACTTGAAACAAGCTCATTTCCACATCTGAAGACAGTTCAATATTGTTTTCAATTGGATTGGATTTGGTTATCACACTGTTTACCCCTGAAACCCAAAAGTGTTTTTTGGACTCAAACACTTCACCCGTCTCTCCATCGGCACAGTGGTGTGTAGATAATTAGTGAATTTTCATGTTTGGGTGAACTTTCCCATCAAATACACTTGACTTGTTCATATGTACATTTTAGCTTTATTGAGGATTCAGTCCTGCTTGTTATGATTGTTACCCAGTAAATAAGTAAAGATTTATTCTTATGGCATCAATAAAGTAATTAACATCAACTCAGTGTGATCATTTTACAAATGATATGATTGGCTGGCGTACCTGTCCATCTCTAACTGACCTGCTGGCCCGAGCTCTCACCGTACATGACTTGAGTCTTCAAACATAGAAACGGTGAGCGGGTCATAAAAGGTCGGATTCTATAAGTTGTCAGTCAGTGCGTGTTCATGTTCCGGGGGTGTAGCTTTGACGAGAGGGGAGTATCAGCTGCAAGGGCGGACTTGTCTTGCTAGCTCTTCCAGGATTACCAACCCTATCTTATAACCTCAAATAAGCACAGTTAATAGCAATCAATATTTTAAAATCCTGTCTCTGTGAATTATTACATTTATGTTGAAGGTGTTTGGAGATAGAAGGGCACAAATAATCTAAAAACGTTATAATCTTATCAATTCATGAAATGTTGCACCACTATTCCAATAATATCTGTGGTCACCAAATGAGACATGAGTCAAATGTTCGGTTTTAGGGCACTCTGAGCACTGCAGGTCAAATAAGATTAATCAAATTTTAATATGTAACATTGGAGACTAGATTGAGCTCTGTAGCATGTGGTTAGGTTGTGTTTTCATAAAGCACTAAATCCATCAAGAGGATCAACGCAAGAGATATTATAGTGATCGTAAAGTAATTTAATTTTCTTTTTATAAATGCTACAGGGAGGGCTTTAAATGTCACCTCATTCTATTCCGCTCTGTTCTATTCTCTTCTATCCTATGGTGTATTATACTCAGGCACGTCGAAGATTTGTTTATCATTAGGTGGAAAAATAAGATTCAAGGCCCCGAAAACAATCTGTTTAAAAGCCTCTGCCTTTCTGTGAAGTCACAACTGCAAACGCTTCACAGCGAGCAGCTGAGCAGAATAAAGGCTTCTTAACTGATTTTGTGAGTGCCTTGGATCGCTCTTTTTTTTCGTCTGTAATTTCAAGCCTGCAATTATGACTAGTCATGCAGAAGAAAGGCGTTAGATACGTTTTTTGGAGTGCCTTGGATTCTGCTTTTCCCCACATGACCACCAAAAGACCATTTTAACTCAGTCTGAACTCCTTCATCATTAGAGGCTGAGAAATATCTTAAGCCTCTTATTTGTTTATGAAATGACCCCAGATCAGCAGTATGCCGGCAGTACCTTAATGTGGGCGAAACAGAGGAGAGGAAGGCCGGAGACTACCAGCTTTTCATCTGACAACCCTTTGCTGTTGCAGCGCTGACAAAGCAGTGAAGCGCGGCCCCGTCTGAACGGGCCACCATTGTTCTTGACTCCTCTTGCTCTCTCTCTAGGGGCCGATCCTTTATACATGCCATGTTCTTCTGCCATTACCATGACCCAATTCCCTTTCAAAACTGTGTTTCCCAAATTGCAGAAAGAGCCGGGACCGGTACAAGAGCTCTTAAGAGAAACTGTCCCCTTGAGTTTAACTATGCGTGATGCTTAGCTCGACTCCACAAAGTGCTTTGTCAAGAATTTCTAATAACGCTCCTTTTTTGTGCCCACAGGGCTACAAAGTTGAACTATACGCTTGGAGCTGGTGAGGTGTCGAGCCGAGAAGAGAATTAGAACACAGACAGATTCTCAGACATGGAAACAGAGCAACTCCCAGACCAAACAGGATCAGGAGGGGTTTCTCATGTCATGAAACACTGCTTCAGTTATGAACCTACCTGCGAACTCACAACCTGGTTCAAAATCACCACTAGATCATTGTCATAGTTGTTTTTTTGACCATTTCGAATTTGCATAGTCTTTTAAGAGTTGAAAAGAAATCTGTCAAGGCACAAACATTCATATAATAGATAGATAGATAGATAGATAGATATTTCCTTTAATAGTCCCACAGTGGGGAAATTTGAGGGTTTACACAGCAGCGCAGGTAATGCAATATAATAAGAAACAACAATGAGCAAAAAAATAGTAAATAGTAAATAAATAAATTATTATAAGTAGTAGAACAACAAAATAATACAAATAAATAATTATCAATTAAATTAAATAATTAAATTAAATAACTAAATAAATAATCACTGTCTCTTTAGCAATTTGTCTTCTGTAAGAAGCAATTTGTCTTCTGTAAGAAGTAAAAGCACAACGTTGTGTTACTAGAAAGCTTTACGACGAGCTGAATGAAAGAGCTTTTATTTTGAAAAGTTGTGAACTTTGGTCTGTAGATTGTGTCGGTTGCTAAACAGAGCTGATGTGATGTCTGTAAAAGAAACACCAGTTCAGTAAATCCTTCAAACATATATACACGAGCAACACACATGAACAGCAAATTCTATTTCATTTTATGAAAAATATTGACTATGAAATCTTCATTGCAGATAAACCAGGTAGGATGAATATGAAGTTTTTAAACTTCACTCTGCATCATAGACTCTTTATAAAAAGATCTGCACGCCACGTCCAGCACACAAACAATAAAGAGTGACTTTAAATTGTAGAACTGCTTGAGGAGACTCACTAATGACAGGGAATAATCCTCAAGTAGCTGCAGAGCATCAACACAGGCCGAACAAACTGTCCCTTCCAGAACAGGCAGATTTAGAAGCAACCATTGCAATAGTCAAATTAAGTAATGAATAATACATTTCCTGCGTGGAATGCTCATCACAGTTGTGAGCGCTGAAGCATTTTAACCCCGTCCTGTATTTCTATCAGCTATTAGCCATTTGCTAGCTGCCTCCCCAGGATGAAAAAGAGTGTCAGGTCTGGAATAATGGCACTCGCCAGCATGCTGTCATCACTTCCGTGTCTCGTTAATCTAAAATCCTGTCCCCGCTGCTGTCCCTGGCACCACGGCACACTTTAATGTCTTACTAATTTACAGCCAGACTTACAACTGAATGAGCCCATTTGATGTTCAGTGTTGGCTTTTGATCAGGGCCATATATTCACACAGCTCCGTGGTTAGGGTTATAAATGATGATTAGTGTAGTGCCACTTTGTCGAATATAAGGAAAGGGAGCGGATGGTATAGAGAGTACGCCTGGGGAGCAGAATACTCAGATAACAAGTGGAAGCTCTTTCATTGTCTACAGATGATCATGACGTGCTAAAATTAACGTCCAGGAAATCTCGCTACAAAGGTAAAATAACAGTGTTTGTGGCTTAATGGTTGTGGCATAATATTTGATTCTTTGATTTTTAAATCAAAGAATTCACTGAAACTGAAACTGCATTGCCAGAGGCTGAGAAATATCATATTTTTGGGAATATATGACAAATGTTATATCCAAAAATAAATAAACAATAAATAAATATTTGTTAAGTCAACAATAATTACATAAAGCACACAGTAAATATCAAGCCACCTGAAAAAACAGATGTGAACCGACTGTGTTTACCTCAGTGAGAAAAGGTCGGTCTTTCTCCATCCATCTATGTGCCAAGCATGATTGGCTAGACAGACGTCCAATGAAAACAGATGTGTAACAGATGTATGGTCCATCTTCACGGACATCATCAAGATAAACATGTGTAAACACAGATGTAGGATTTCAATACACAGTTTATTATATAAATCCACTTTCACTAAATTGTCGTACATTATGATGGTTTATTGGCAGGTGGCAACCAACTTCAAGGTGCATTACTGCCATCTACTGTGCCCCTTTATTCATCTTCTTAGTCTAAAACTTCTTCTTGCTCCAAAACTGGTTTTCTCTCAGCATTTCTTTAAAGCTACCCCCTGTTAAATGCAGGGGGGATACCTGGGTGAGGCCAGGGGCAAACTGGTCCCAGTTGAAATCGTATTGGCCCTGAAGTGCCACTGATCTTTCTGTTGTCTTTTAAACAAATCTAGTGATATATGATATGATTATTTTTAACTTAGTACACAATGTGCTTGAATAAGAAAAAACATCTGAATAAATTCAATGATGTGTGGATTTGCTCAAAGCTACAAAGCCTATAATCAAGGAATAACATAAATGTGCACGTTTCTAAATCAGGAATCGTGAATGATATAATTGGCCCCTCAGTGTAAATTGTGACCCCTTTAAGGCCCCTGATCTGCCATTAGTTATATGAACTCCCTCCAGAGCGTTTAAGCAGTGCATGGCACAGTCGAGCATTCAGTAGTAAAGAACCAGAAGTATCCCTCAGGAGGTTGTGAATACCAAGATTGCATTCACCATGTGCCCAGAAGCATAAAACCAAAGTTGCTACACGTTTGCTGGACACACAGACACACAACTTTACAAGGTAATTCAAGGTATGGTGTGCTACCACCAAGTGGCCAATAAAGTCAATTAATGTAGCCCCAAAGCTTTTGTATTTATTGTGACCTGGTGGTTCTATGATGCTGGAAAGGTAGAACATTTAAAGAGTACAATACAGGTCCTTGCAGGCTTTCGAAAGAATGGTTGGGGTGAATGGGTAAATTGACCATTCAGAGTTGAGTTTAGTAGAACCTGACCTCAATCTGATTGGTTAATACCTTTATTTTTTCTCTATGTGGGAAACCAGGCAAAGCTGGCCTCCTCTGAACGATTGGTAGCATTTCACTGACCCAGACACAGCAGTATATTACACATTGAAATGTACCATGGAGGCAGCGGCATAGGGGCACTGTTTCACTCACTTCACCTGCTGAAGAATATAAATATGATAATGGAATGTTTTTTATAACAAGAGAAATGGAAAAGCTCAGTAAATGTGGGAATAGTAAGGTGTTTTTTTGAATGTATTCATGTCACGGCCCGGCTTCCTTTGGCCTCTGACAGAAACCAGTGCAGAATCCTTCTGCAGTACTTAACTATATTCTAATAACTTTAAGTCAATATTTTATTGGTTTCATCCAGATGTACAGCATTTATTCAATAAATGCACTTATAACTATGATACTGATATCACAACACAAAGTCCTCTATTTGTAGCCCCCACATGGAGGAATGAGCTTGTAACGCACAATTTTAAACAGATTATTCATATTGGTGGTCAGGCCCTCCTCAACCCCTCTCACGAGTCCCAGTCTTTTTAGAGTCCATCAATGGGGAAAACAGGACATATATTTGTAATTCCATCCTATAAAAGCTTCAAAACTGGGGACTCATCACAAATGTGTCAGTGAAATGTATTTTTAGTTATTTTGGAGTTGCTTAAAGAGGAATCTATGTATGAATCTATAAATGTGGGTGTGTTAATTGAAATTTTTTACAAAAACTTTTGGAATCAGTAGCTGTTTCTACATTGTGATCTTATGGGGCAACATCAACAGTAAACGGAACATCCCACTATAAGTACTTTTTCACCAGTAAAAGGTTTAAATTGTTCTCCTTGGTCTGTGGCAAGAGTTTAGCCACATTACAAATGTCTCTACCAATGAGAAGTCACACTCTCCACCCTCACAAGACTTGACATCTGATCAACAGGGCCTCACATTACATTGTCAACACTGCTGGCGGCAGTCTACTGGATGTAATACCAAACATGTTTGTAAGTACCCTCTATTTTCATTTTTCATGATTTTATTTAATATATTTACCCACTTTGATAAACATTGGACCCACGAAAAAATAAAATACTGCAATTCTCCTTAAGTACCAATGTCCTGAGCAGTGTACTGTATGTAGGGGAATTCAAACATCATGTAAAACCACAAACTGAGGTGACATTTGTCGATTCAGCTCCGGCTGAGTTGCTGAGAACTTAAATTTCCCCCCTCACTCCCGAGGAGACACTTAAACCAGACTTAAACATTTATGTGTGATTATTTATACATTTTGTGGTCTCACATGCATTTTAAAAGTACAACACAGTGCATTCCTCAGCTCCCCGCACCGGCCTGCTTTGGTGCTTTAACAGTTAGTCGTGCAGCCATCAGCTGCCACAAGTGAACGCACTGGGAAGTCACCTGGCAGGACACACGCTGCATAAAGTTATGGGAAATGCAGTGAGCCCCCGCAAATCATGTCAATGCCTACCAGAGGATGACTTCCCAGATGCCTCTGTTTTCCTCTTCACTGATGCATTACGGCATGTGCGAGCATGTGGGCGTGTGCATGTATGTGAGTGCGCATATCATCGCTCTAGTAGGGATGTGCAAAAGTGGGTCACAGCTGCCAATATAAGACCATTTTCTCGGAGCAGGGGCTTTCCTTGAGCAGAGAGGAGAACATCAACCTTGTCCTCCTCCTGCCCTCATCCAGCCAGGCGTCTCACCTCATGTTCTTTCCCATGGAAGTGAGAGGAACACAGAGGCACTACTTGGGCATAAATATCCCAAATAGGCTGTCATACTGATGTACGTCCTTCCCCAAGATTTATACAGGCCTTTCAACTATGCCTCCATTTCTCTTTGATATCTTCTCTGTCTCACGAACCTGAGCAAAGCTTGTTTCCCAGGTCGGCCTTATCTTTGTTGCTGAGGAAAATCCATTTTCGAGGCTTGCATTTTCTATTTCTGCATAGATTGTCCGCCCTGAGAATGTTTTCAAAATATTTCTTTGCTTTGCGTGTTTTTCTTCAAACACACTCCTTCCTTAGGAACGAAGGTTTATTCTGTGAAGCAGCAATTTACTGTTAATGATTAAGATCAGAGTGGATAACTAATTATTCTAACAAAAACCTCTAATAGCACTTTTACTTCAATTTATCTTATTAGATTTATTTTTCACTTTATAAGACAACAAGCATCACAATGAAATGCGAGTTAAATAGCCCTCCTTTCTGTTAACATCCCCCCCTCCCGCAGCTACAAGCTTACATAATTAAACAGCCTCAGTTTGATGCAGACTTGTGAGGTCAGTGTCCACAGTAATTGAGAACGCACCTCACGCATGATTTATCCAGACACATGCACAGAGTGACCATTATCAATGCTGTTTGCCAGCTCATTACCCAGACTTCCTTCAAACCCCTGTGTCTCTCCAGAGCGATGTTTTCATGTGATTTGGTGTATCTCTCAAGCTGCATAAAAAACAAATTGCAACGTTGTGGACGTTGATAATTGAACAAAGGGGAAACAAACAGTGGCTGATGCTGAAAGCGGAGAAAGCCTTTATGTGTTATGGTTTGTAGGATACTAATGAGCGCTTCAGGCTCTCCATTTCCGCACCATCCATATGTTCAGGGCCATATTCACATGATGTGAACTGCCTCAGCTACTAGGTTTCCCATCAACTGTTGCTGTCTCTCCTCTGTGGGGATTGAGAGCTGCCTGAAGGCTGCAGGTAAACAAAGCCATTCCATCTCTCCTCTTCTATATACGCCACAATTATTATTTTAAGCCCCGGCTTGTCACTGAAAATCTGAACCAGAGTTTATGTGACAAGATACGATATATATATATATATATATATATATATATATATATATATATTGTCATGTTCCTATTTATTATTTGAATATAAAAGTATTTTACAGATCTGTTAATTCGAAACTACAAAAATGTTATTCTGCAGCATGTCCTTGAAAATAATCCTAAATTGAACAGAAAAGTAGGGCCCTCAATCCAACAATGCCATAAGTATAATTGATTACATATGGGCCTTGAATTAGTGAATAACTGTCACCACTGAATTCCCTCAATCAATTTAAATTTAAATTAAATCTTAAGACCGAATTTAATTCTTACCACACTCTTTTTTAGCACCATTAACACGTGTCTCCTAAAAGACACATCATGGTTGAGATGTGGAGATTTACAATATATGGGGATCATCTTTATCGGGGACATTAACTGTCCATGTTTTGCCAGTTCTTTCTCTAAGAGCTAATTATTCAGAAACGGGGAGCACATTAGAGATAAGGACCTTTTCACAGGATCAGCCGGGGACAACACAGGTGTGAAGGAGCCCTGAATCACAACTCCACTCTCCAGTAGCTGGTTAGCTTTGTCTGTGCTGTCTAGACAAACCACCACAGTGCTGTTCATTCGTGAGGCAGACTTCACACTGTCATCATACCCAACAACCTCACCTACATCCAGACTGACCTTGTTCACTATTTGTTTTGTTTTCAGGGCTTTTTCTTTTGGTTGACAATATGAGAAAATCGTCCTCCACCGAGCAGTCCACAGCTGGACACAGTTTGATGCCGTGTCGGCGTAATAGTTTGTGGTGGCCGAAGCTTCCACCTGCAGCAGCCATGCTGCACAAACACACCGGCAGCTACCAACTAAACTGCTGCTACTAATACTATTACTCACACTGAAACAGAACACCTCTACTATATGTAAAGAGGGAAAGAGCAAAGAAAAGGTCCAGACAGACAGACAAACAGACAGACAGACAGATGGCATGTTGACTCTTTTTTTTCAAAAGTTAGCCTATAATGGGGAACTTAAAGGAAGTTGAAAACATAAGTAGGCGAACCGAGCTCAGCTGGACCCTGGATGCAGCTAGTTGGGAACATTGTCTGCCAGAAAAGTAAACCTATGACTTTGTGTTGTTGTTTAACGGCTTTGTCATTACCTAGCACGTTGATTACTTGTTACACTGAAGCCATGTTCATGTTAATACCAAGTTCATTTTTATACAGTAGGCTAACCTTTTAAAGCCGTGAGAGTACAATGTATGTAAGTTGCAATCAGAAATATTCAACCCCCCCAAAGATTTTAAGGATTTATCAATTAAGTTTTTTCAAAGAGCAAGATTCTGCTTCGGATGACTTCTTTACTTCTTCACTTCTTTCGAGTGATACAGAGAATAAACACAGAAAATGGATGATTTAGTATTTGTGTGTAGCAGTATATATTGTTAAGATAGCCATGTCACAATTATTCAACCCTGATCTAATATTGTTGTTTTTGAAGTTTTCTGACAGTTTTTATGGAGTTTAAAGACTTAATTAAGTTGAAACTGAATTAAGCCTTTGGGAACTCTATACTGATCCTTCACTTGCCTCAGATATAATGCGTATATAAACCCCTCCCATGAAAGTATTCAAGGTGAGTTGCATCAAGGGAAAGACAAAGGAGCTTCAACCAAAGGTGAGAGAGATTATTTCATCACACCTGAAGGGCCTTGGGTAGAAGAAGATTTCCAAAATGAGACATCATTGGGAGCATGGAAGAAGGCCCAACCTTTCATCAAGGGCCCTCAGCGACTTAGTCAAAACAACAGAGATGGAGAGAGAGATTTTTGAATTTAGAAAACCACTTTATTAGGCACTATTTTTTGACAACAGACATTGAAACACCTAATAAATTATTTTAAATTACACATTTATCTGTAGATAAATGAATAAAAGAATCACACAATTTAATCAGCAGAAACAAGTTCTCGAGTTGTCACAGAACATGAAACCTCTTGGAAAACCATGGATCATTAAAAGACTCCAGGTCACCTGCTGCTTTATAAAAACTCAAATCAACCAACAGTCGGGACCTAATCATGTTGACACAGACAGGGACCGACTCAAAGTGGACGTCTGCACTACCTTCCTCTTCCTGGTTATGTACACAGCAATCTTACCCTGCCATAAAAATAGGGTTTAAAAGAAGGCTTTTGTGTTTTTGTTGGCGAGTGTATTTAAACCCATGAATGAAACCCTCCTTGTTAAAAACCTCTTTGAAACTGGTAAAAACAACTTTTAAAAACAGAAACAAATCAGAGAGATGGTGACACTCATAAAAACAGTTACAGAGAATTTCCTTTACACTACAAAATGGGCATTTGTCTTCCACTGTGTTCTTGATTATGGAGACAAAGGCGTGTGTGTAACAGTATATTTTGAGAAGATAGCCATGTCACAATTATTCAACCCCGATATAATATTGTTGTTTTTAAAGCTGTCTGACAGTTTTTATGGCCTTAAGTGGAGTTGAATTGTAATTAATCCTTTGGGAACTCTATAATGATCCGTCATTGGCTTCAGATGTGATGCCTATATAAAGAGTGAGACCAACTTCATAGGAAATAGAAATCTAAGAACTAAAGATCTGTCTCCTATGATGTTGGTTGCTGCCTGTCAATAATAATCCATAGATATGAGGAAGAAAGAGAAAGATAGACAATAAATGCTGTAGGTACCCATGAACAATCATTGGAGGATCACATTACCAGAAGTGCTTGTTGAGGAGAGTGAAAAGGAATTTGAGGAGACTCAAGACAAAGAGGAGAAAATGGAGACAACTAACAAGCTTGAAGTATTATTGAGAGGGTTATCACAAACTAGCTTCTGAGAAGAAGAAGATACAAGATGAACATGAGGAGGCTCTGCACCTTGCTCATCAGGCTGTCATCTGCCTGGAGCAGGACACAGTCAAACTGGACCAGCTGACTCAGGCAAATCAAAAACTGTCTTCTGAGCTCGAGATGCTAAAAGATCAACATGAGGATGCGCTACGTGAGAAGGACGTTGCTCATCATATTGCGTTCTCCCAGCAACAGGAGGAGGTGGAGCAGCTGACTCTGGAAAATAACGAACTGTATTCTGAGAACAAGGAGCTAGAAGACAAACTTGAGAATGCTCTAGATGAGTACGGCCTTGCTCATGAGGTTGTCATGTGCCAGCAGCGTAAGGATAAAGATGAACGGGATCAGCTGATTCTGGAAATTCATCAACTGGCTCGTGCGAACAAGAACCTTCAAGGTGAACTTCATGAGATAGTTCTTGTTTATCAGGCTGTCATCTCCGAGCAACTTAAGGAAACCGATAAAGTGAGCCGCCTGAGTCGGACAATTCATAGATTGGCTTCTGAGAAGAAGAGGCTGCAAGGTGAAGTTGAGGAAGCTCTACATGAGAAAGAGCTTGCTCAACAGGCTGTCATCTCAGAGCAGGTTAAAGAAAAATATAAAGTGATCCGCCTGAGTCGTACAATTCAGAGATTGGCTTCAGAGAAGAAAGTGCTACAAGGTGAACTTGAGGGTGCTGTATCTGAGAAGGACCTGGCTCATCAGGCTGCAATCTCCCAGCACCATGAGGACAGAGACAAACTGGACCAGCTGACTGAGGAAAATCTCCAGCTGGCTTATGAGAATAAGAAGCTACAAGGTGAACTTGAGCTCGCTCGAAGGTACAGCAAGAAAGACAGAGAAGCTTGCAACAGACTTGAGGTAGAAATGAAGAAGGATAAAGCCCAGAACTTGCAACTACATAAAAAATACTTGAGGATAAAGGAAGCCTCATCAAAAGCAGAGGAGACGATGCCGGGAATGCAAAGCAAACTCTTCAGAGCTCTCTGTCAGCGACAAGAAATAATCAGGGAACAGAAAGATGATATCATCTCCAAGAGTCCAGCTATAATTGCCAATCGCCAACATACGGTCAATAAGTTCAAAGAACAACAGCAGCAGCGAAGCAATCACACTGCATCTGCTTCTGAGAAAAGAAACGAAAGAGAGCTGCTCAAGCTGGATCTGCTCTCGAAAAAGAAGGTGCCACAAGTAGTAGTCTTCAGGTTAAGGGACTTGAATTCAAGGAAGGCAGATTATCGTTGAAGCGGGAGCGTCGGCTTCCAAACCTCCTTGAAGGTGCAAGACCATTCAAACCTCCAGTGCACACAAAAATCATGAATTGAGGTCAAGCCGTACGAGTGGATATTTTTAAATGAGTTAGCAAACGGCATACACAACCTGCAAAAGAAACATGGTGACGTTTAATCTAGTCTGTGAGCTGTTTCATACCCCAATGCCCGCCAAAAAGAGCAAAGGAGGGCTCAACTCTGGAAGAAAGAAATCCGAGCAGAACTACTGGTCGCCAGTTCTTTATCTCTTGAAGATCTTTTTTTGGGGGGAGAAGGCTGGGGATATTTGTTTATTCTGTTTTTGTTGTTATTAGGGCTGTGAAATGATTAAAATTGTAATCAAATTAATAACAGGTGTCTGTGGATTAATCACATATATTACAGATTTTCTCGGTTTATTTTGTGAGAACAAAAAGATTCATGACAAAAGACAAATATATACATTTAATATGTTTTCTTTTATTATTCATAAAAATAAAAAAAAATGGTGCTGCAACTCAGCAGTTCATTAGCAGTTCTCTTTGCTATTCCATATGGAACATTAATATAATCTTCATCCTAAACAGAATTCGAGCTTCTTAGCCATTGTATGGTTGAAAAGAACATTTTTCTTTTCTTTTTAAATCAAACTGAAATTATTTGGGCTTCTTAGCCATTAGATGTGCAGTTACACCCAGGTCGTTGTGGTTCCTCACTGAGGTCCAGTGATCCCCTGTCAGCGCCACAGGTTTCGTAGCAGCCAAGTCATTTTTGTCAGATATGATGCTTATATAAACCCCACCCATGAAGGTAGTCAAGGTGGGTTGCATCAAGGGAAAGACAAAGGAGCTTCCACCAAAGCTGAGAGAGGAGATTATTTCATCACACCTGAAGGGCCTTGGGTAGAAGAAGATTTCCAAAAAGAGACATCATTGGGAGCATGGAAGAAGGCCCAACCTTTCATCAAGGGCCCTCAGCGACTTAGTCAAAACAACAGAGATGGAGAGAGAGATTTTTGAATTTAGAAAACCACTTTATTAGGCACTATTTTTTGACAACAGACATTGAAACACCTAATAAATTATTTTAAATTACACATTTATCTGTAGGTAAATGAATAAAAGAATCACACAATTTAAAAAGCAGAAACAAGTTCTGGAGTTGTCACAGAACATGAAACCTCTTGGAAAACCATGGATCATTAAAAGAGTCCAGGTCACCTGCTGCTTTATAAAAACTCAAATCAACCAACAGTCGGGACCTAATCATGTTGACACAGACAGGGACCGACTCAAAGTGGACGTCTGCACTACCTTCCTCTTCCTGGTTATGTACACAGCAATCTTAGCCTGCCATAAAAATAGGGTTTAAAAGATGGCTTTTGTGTTTTTGTTGGCGAGTGTATTTAAACCCATAATAAAACCCTCCTTGTTAAAAACCTCTTTGAAACTGGTAAAAACAACTTTTAAAAACAGAAACAAATCACAGAGACGGTGACACTCATAAAAACAGTGACAGAGAATTTCCTTTACACTACAAAATGGGCATTTGTCTTCCACTGTGTTCTTGATTCTGGAGACAAAGGCGTGTGTGTAACAGTATATTTTGAGAAGATAGCCATGTCACAATTATTCAACCCTGATATAATATTGTTGTTTTTAAAGCTGTCTGACAGTTTTTATGGCCTTAAGTGGAGTTGAATTGTAATTAATCCTTTGGGAACTCTATAATGATCCGTCATTGGCTTCAGATGTGATGCCTATATAAAGAGTGAGACCAACTTCAAATAGGAAATAGAAATCTAAGAACTAAAGATCTGTCTCCTATGATGTTGGTTGCCGCCTGTCAATAATAATCCATAGATATGAGGAAGAAAGAGAAAGATAGACAATAAATGCTGTAGGTACCCATGGACAATCATTGGAGGATCACATTACCAGAAGTGCTTGTTGAGGAAAGTGAAAAGGAATTTGAGGAGACTCGAGACAAAGAGGAGAAAATGGAGACAACTAACAAGCTTGAAGTATTATTGAGGGGTTATCACAAACTAGCTTCTGAGAAGAAGAAGATACAAGATGAACATGAGGAGGCTCTGCACCTTGCTCATCAGGCTGTCATCTGCCTGGAGCAGGACACAGTCAAACTGGACCAGCTGACTCAGGCAAATCAAAAACTGGCTTCTGAGCTCGAGATGCTAAAAGATCAACATGAGGATGCGCTACGTGAGAAGGACGTTGCTCATCAGATTGCGTTCTCCCAGCAACAGGAGGAAGTGGAGCAGCTGACTCTGGAAAATAACGAACTGTATTCTGAGAACAAGGAGCTAGAAGACAAACTTGAGAATGCTCTAGATGAGAACAGCCTTGCTCATCAGGATGTCATGTGCCAGCAGCGTAAGGATAAAGATGAACGGGATCAGCTGATTCTGGAAATTCATCAACTGGCTCGTGAGAACAAGAACCTTCAAGGTGAACTTCATGAGATAGTTCTTGTTTATCAGGGCTGTCATCTCCGAGCAACTTAAGGAAACCGATAAAGTGAGCCGCCTGAGTCGGACAATTCATAGATTGGCTTCTGAGAAGAAGAGGCTGCAAGGTGAAGTTGAGGAAGCTCTACATGAGAAAGAGCTTGCTCAACAGGCTGTCATCTCAGAGCAGGTTAAAGAAAAATATAAAGTGATCCGCCTGAGTCGTACAATTCAGAGATTGGCTTCAGAGAAGAAAGGGCTACAAGGTGAACTTGAGGGTGCTGTATCTGAGAAGGACCTGGCTCATCAGGCTGCAATCTCCCAGCACCATGAGGACAGAGACAAACTGGACCAGCTGACTGAGGAAAATCTCCAGCTGGCTTCTGAGAATAAGAAGCTACAAGGTGAACTTGAGCTCGCTCGAAAGGTACAGCAAGCAAAGACAGAGAAGCTTGCAGCAGACTTGAGGTAGAAATGAAGAAGGATAAAGCCCAGAACTTGCAACTACATGAAAAAATACTTGAGGATAAAGGAAGCCTCATCAAAAGCAGAGGAGACGATGCCGGGAATGCAAAGCAAACTCTTCAGAGCTCTCTGTCAGCGACAAGAAATAATCAGGGAACAGAAAGATGATATCATCTCCAAGAGTCCAGCTATAATTGCCAATCGCCAACATACGGTCAATAAGTTCAAAGAACAACAGCAGCAGCGAAGCAATCACACTGCATCTGCTTCTGAGAAAGAAACGAAGAGAGCTGCTCAAACTGGATCTGCTCTCGAAAAAGAAGGTGCCACAAGTAGTAGTCTTCAGGTTAAGGGACTTGAATTCAAGGAAGGCAGATTATCGTTGAAGCGGGAGCGTCGGCTTCCAAACCTCCTTGAAGGTGCAAGACCATTCAAACCTCCAGTGCACACAAAAATCATGAATTGAGGTCAAGCCGTACAAGTGGATATTTTTAAATGAGTTAGCAAACGGCATACACAACCTGCAAAAGAAACATGGTGACGTTTAATCTAGTCTGTGAGCTGTTTCATACCCCAATGCCCGCCAAAAAGAGCAAAGGAGGGCTCAACTCTGGAAGAAAGAAATTCGAGCAGAACTACTGGTCGCCAGTTCTTTATCTCTTGAAGATCTTTTTTTGGGGGGAGAAGGCTGGGGATATTTGTTTATTCTGTTTTTGTTGTTATTAGGGCTGTGAAATGATTAAAATTGTAATCAAATTAATAACAGGTGTCTGTGGATTAATCACATATATTACAGATTTTCTCGGTTTATTTTGTGAGAACAAAAAGATTCATGACAAAAGACAAATATATACATTTAATATGTTTTCTTTTATTATTCATAAAAAAAAACCAATGGTGCTGCAACTCAGCAGTTCATTAGCAGTTCTCTTTGCTATTCCATATGGAACATTAATATAATCTTCATCCTAAACAGAATTTAAGCTTCTTCGCCATTGTATGGTTGAAAAGAACATTTTTCTTTTCTTTTTAAATCAAACTGAAATTATTTGGGCTTCTTAGCCATTAGATGTGCAGTTACACCCAGGTAGTTGTGGTTCCTCACTGAGGTCCAGTGATCCCCTGTCAGCGCCACAGGTTTCGTAGCAGCCAAGTCATTTTTGTCAGATATGATGCTTATATAAACCCCACCCATGAAGGTAGTCAAGGTGGGTTGCATCAAGGGAAAGACAAAGGAGCTTCCACCAAAGCTGAGAGAGGAGATTATTTCATCACACCTGAAGGGCCTTGGGTAGAAGAAGATTTCCAAAAAGAGACATCATTGGGAGCATGGAAGAAGGCCCAACCTTTCATCAAGGGCCCTCAGCGACTTAGTCAAAACAACAGAGATGGAGAGAGAGATTTTTGAATTTAGAAAACTACTTTATTAGGCACTATTTTTTGACAACAGACATTGAAACACCTAATAAATTATTTTAAATTACACATTTATCTGTAGGTAAATGAATAAAAGAATCACACAATTTAAAAAGCAGAAACAAGTTCTGGAGTTGTCACAGAACATGAAACCTCTTGGAAAACCATGGATCATTAAAAGAGTCCAGGTCACCTGCTGCTTTATAAAAACTCAAATCAACCAACAGTCGGGACCTAATCATGTTGACACAGACAGGGACCGACTCTGCACTACCTTCCTCTTCCTGGTTATGTACACAGCAATCTTAGCCTGCCATAAAAATAGGGTTTAAAAGATGGCTTTTGTGTTTTTGTTGGCGAGTGTATTTAAACCCATAAATGAAACCCTCCTTGTTAAAAACCTCTTTGAAACTGGTAAAAACAACTTTTAAAAACAGAAACAAATCAGAGAGACGGTGACACTCATAAAAACAGTGACAGAGAATTTCCTTTACACTACAAAATGGGCATTTGTCTTCCACTGTGTTCTTGATTCTGGAGACAAAGGCGTGTGTGTAACAGTATATTTTGAGAAGATAGCCATGTCACAATTATTCAACCCTGATATAATATTGTTGTTTTTAAAGCTGTCTGACAGTTTTTATGGCCTTAAGTGGAGTTGAATTGTAATTAATCCTTTGGGAACTCTATAATGATCCGTCATTGGCTTCAGATGTGATGCCTATATAAAGAGTGAGACCAACTTAATAGGAAATAGAAATCTAAGAACTAAAGATCTGTCTCCTATGATGTTGGTTGCCGCCTGTCAATAATAATCCATAGATATGAGGAAGAAAGAGAAAGATAGACAATAAATGCTGTAGGTACCCATGGACAATCATTGGAGGATCACATTACCAGAAGTGCTTGTTGAGGAAAGTGAAAAGGAATTTGAGGAGACTCGAGACAAAGAGGAGAAAATGGAGACAACTAACAAGCTTGAAGTATTATTGAGGGGTTATCACAAACTAGCTTCTGAGAAGAAGAAGATACAAGATGAACATGAGGAGGCTCTGCACCTTGCTCATCAGGCTGTCATCTGCCTGGAGCAGGACACAGTCAAACTGGACCAGCTGACTCAGGCAAATCAAAAACTGGCTTCTGAGCTCGAGATGCTAAAAGATCAACATGAGGATGCGCTACGTGAGAAGGACGTTGCTCATCAGATTGCGTTCTCCCAGCAACAGGAGGAAGTGGAGCAGCTGACTCTGGAAAATAACGAACTGTATTCTGAGAACAAGGAGCTAGAAGACAAACTTGAGAATGCTCTAGATGAGTACGGCCTTGCTCATGAGGTTGTCATGTGCCAGCAGCGTAAGGATAAAGATGAACGGGATCAGCTGATTCTGGAAATTCATCAACTGGCTCGTGAGAACAAGAACCTTCAAGGTGAACTTCATGAGATAGTTCTTGTTTATCAGGGTGTCATCTCCGAGCAACTTAAGGAAACCGATAAAGTGAGCCGCCTGAGTCGGACAATTCATAGATTGGCTTCTGAGAAGAAGAGGCTGCAAGGTGAAGTTGAGGAAGCTCTACATGAGAAAGAGCTTGCTCAACAGGCTGTCATCTCAGAGCAGGTTAAAGAAAAATATAAAGTGATCCGCCTGAGTCGTACAATTCAGAGATTGGCTTCAGAGAAGAAAGGGCTACAAGGTGAACTTGAGGGTGCTGTATCTGAGAAGGACCTGGCTCATCAGGCTGCAATCTCCCAGCACCTTGAGGACAGAGGCAAACTGGACCAGCTGACTGAGGAAAATCTCCAGCTGGCTTCTGAGAATAAGAAGCTACAAGGTGAACTTGAGCTCGCTCGAAGGTACAGCAAGCAAGACAGAGAAGCTTGCAGCAGACTTGAGGTAGAAATGAAGAAGGATAAAGCCCAGAACTTGCAACTACATAAAAAGTACTTGAGGATAAAGGAAGCCTCATCAAAAGCAGAGGAGACGATGCCGGGAATGCAAAGCAAACTCTTCAGAGCTCTCTGTCAGCAACAAGAAATAATCAGGGAACAGAAAGATGATATCATCTCCAAGAGTCCAGCTACAATTGCCAATCGCCAACATACGGTCAATAAGTTCAAAGAACAACAGCAGCAGCGAAGCAATCACACTGCATCTGCTTCTGAGAAAGAAACGAAGAGAGCTGCTCAAACTGGATCTGCTCTCGAAAAAGAAGGTGCCACAAGTAGTAGTCTTCAGGTTAAGGGACTTGAATTCAAGGAAGGCAGATTATCGTTGAAGCGGGAGCGTCGGCTTCCAAACCTCCTTGAAGGTGCAAGACCATTCAAACCTCCAGTGCACACAAAAATCATAAATTGAGGTCAAGCCGTACAAGTGGATATTTTTAAATGAGTTAGCAAACGGCATACACAACCTGCAAAAGAAACATGGTGACGTGTAATCTAGTCTGTGAGCTGTTTCATACCCCAATGCCCGCCAAAAAGTAGCCTGACGTTGTCATACTCACAATTCTAGTCAGAATGTGAGTCTGAGACCGCTCCATTGGGCTGTGATTATGGGGCGTGTTTCAACCGAACCAGGAAATATAATTCCTCTTCGCTCAATTGGATAGACCTACAACCAATCAGAGCAACGTAGTATGTGACGTATGTTAAGCGAATCATTGTGAGTTATTTACTAATGCCGGGTTCACACCCTATGGTTCACACCTGACGCTGGAGCGCAGCGCCAAGCCTTAAATAACAGCTGGCTCCCATCCGCTCCCATGTTAAACCTTTGTGCGGGTCACACCGGAGGCTGAAGCGCCGCTCTGCACCAAGGCTGCCTCGCTCCGTGCAGCGATCGTTTCGGCGTCGAGTCTATTTTTTCCGCTTGACGCGAGCGTATCGCGACAGGAAACACACTGAAATTAATTTAAATACTTTGAAGTCCCCTTCTGTTTTCCTGGAGTTTTACCAATGACATTATTAAATGTCTCCCTCTGCCCATCCACTACAGCCACACAAGCAGTGATAAAGATAAAAAGAGAGCCACATAGGCTTGAGTGGAGAATACGTAATTTACCCTCCACACCCGACATTTAACGGAGCAAACAGCGGAGAAGTTCTTCAACATGGATGACATTAAATTAATAATTGAAGTGGAGAAGTGCAGTGAGTTGTATGATCCTCGGAACATGTTGTATAAAGACAACACCAAGAGAGACAAATGTTGGGACGCTGTTGCTTAATGTTGGAGCAACAAGTAAGTATACCGGTATGCTTGAATACTACTGGATCAACCGGTGATATTATTAGCGCTGCCCGGCGGGTCAGCGTCGCTTCAGCGTCCGGTGTTTAACAGCCAAGCACCGGCGCGATAGGGATTAGCGCGACGCGGCGCTTTGGCGTCGCCTCCGCGTTCTCTGTTCCTCTTTCAAAATGAATGCGCTGTCGATGTCTCCTAAAACAGACTCAAATGCAGCATCTACACATCTCAGCTCTCCAGCGGCAGGCATGTTTGTGGAAAACAAAATCAACCCAGGCGCTATTTGGTGACGTGGTTGATTACGTCACTGCAGATCATCTGTCAATCATCGTATAAAGCCCGCCCTGAAGATTTGATTGGATCGAACAGCTTCTGTTCGAGCATAGTTTCCCCCCAACGGAGCGACTCCAGACCGAACTTCCCGAACAACAAATGTTGTGGGCGGGGCTAAGTTCGTCTGGCACCCAGGCTAGCCAAAAAGAGCAAAGGAAGGCTCAACTCTGGAAGAAAGAAATCCGAGCAGAACTACTGGTCGCCAGTTCTTTATCTCTTGAAGATCTTTTTTTGGGGGGAGAAGGCTAGGGATATTTGTTTATTCTGTTTTTGTTGTTATTAGGGCTGTGAAATGATTAAAATTGTAATCAAATTAATAACAGGTGTCTGTGGATTAATCACATATATTACAGATTTTCTCGGTTTATTTTGTGAGAACAAAAAGATTCATGACAAAAGACAAATATATACATTTAATATGTTTTCTTTTATTATTCATAAAAATAAAAAAAAATGGTGCTGCAACTCAGCAGTTCATTAGCAGTTCTCTTTGCTATTCCATATGGAACATTAATATAATCTTCATCCTAAACAGAATTTAAGCTTCTTCGCCATTGTATGGTTGAAAAGAACATTTTTCTTTTC